>JAXQGY010000901.1:0-361398 GCA_037040535.1 Talaromyces sp. P118-02
CAAGAAGCATTATTGGTCTAGTGGTAGAATTCGTCGTTGCCATCGACGAGGCCCGTGTTCGATTCACGGATGATGCACTCAAAATTTCTTTTTTTGTCTTTTTTTCCCTTATTTTTCTCGGTAGCTGAATCAATATATTTCTATTTTTTTCCCTCTCCAGACCTTTCAGATCAATGTGGAAGGCGTTCCTTGGGTTGAAATGTGGTGCTTTGGGACTAGGAAATTATGTTCTAACTATACCGTCGTCGGGTCATATACATTGTGCTGTTTGTTTGACACATTTTATGATAAATATATATTGCAAATCCACCCGATAAATTATTCCAATGTCATTATTATACAAATATATGTACACTTTATCTTTTCGTTTGCGAATAAAAGTTGTCACGTGCAATCCTATCTTACCGGCTAGTCTTTTTGAAGACTAGGTCAACATGAAGTCAACTTCTCCATACAGTGACTCCTCACTTGTTCCATTGAATTCCAGCTGCCGCGGGGTCTTCGGATCCTGTTGATCTGAAAATGGATGCACCGGATGATAGAGACATAAAGCTTCAACGAGCATCTGGGGAGCTGTTGAAGGAGTTCAAGGAGAAACTCACCCCGCTGTTATGGAAGCAAACCACTGACGGCCAGTCTACGCGTGTCGTCCACAAATGGTGTCAGTTTCAGAAAGAGGCTCGGCTGATTGATATCGTAAGTTTCCATTCGGCGCTATTAAAAATCTGTGTTTGACATGTTCCGGGTAGCTGGAACGATTCCAAGAATGGCCTCAGTTGCTCGATCCTCACTTGCAAGACTTCCTGCCTCAGCTGGTTGATGCATACCTGGCCTATTTGACTCAACATAGACATCTTTATGGCTCTAAAGAAGGCAAAGCGCCGTCTTCTACCCGGATAGTGCCTCTACCTAGATCTATCTGTGGAATCCTGTATACGTTCTGCAAAGTCAGGGGTTTCAAAGTAATTAGTCGCTTTCTGAACAATGAGCCGAAGTTTCTGGATCTCATGCTCCGAGCGTTTATTTCATGGGACTCTATAACCCCAGATGATCCACAGACTGTGTCAGTGACTGCAATCAGGATCCAGCCACTCGATTGGCAGGAACGGTATATTATGTTACTATGGTTGTCTCATCTGTTACTGGCTCCGTTCGATTTGACATCTTTGTCATCTGATGATATTGAAATTCCAAATCAAGACTTTGCCATATTGAAGTCGATTCCCCCGAAAGTTCCTAGAATTGCTCATAGCATTTTGTCTATCGCGATTCGATATGTTGTTGCGGCAGGAAAGGAAAGAGAAGCAGCCACGATACTTCTAGCAAGACTAGCTCTACGCCTGGATATGCAACGACTTGGCCTTCTGCAAACTCTTATGGACTGGGCTCTCTCTGTCCTTCAACCAAATCCCGAAAACGACATTCCTCCACCCGCCTACACTTGCATTGGCGTCTTGTCATTTCTCGCCAGACTAGGTACTTCAGGGCAAGCGGAGGACCTCGAGCCCTTAATAGGCGATCTCTTTGATAAAATTCTTCACATTGCTCAAGCAGAGTCGCCGTTTTACGTTAATATCAGATCTTCAGCTTCCGCGCGGAAAATGATTATCAAAATTCTTCGTGCTTCTGCGACTGTTGCATTGACTCTGACAGAAAGAGGCAGCCAAAAGATATCCGAGGACAAAGTTTCATCGATACTCGAGGAATCAATTGATTACTTTCTTGTGGCACTTGCTGATAAAGACATGCCCGTCAGATTTGCGGCCAGCAAAGCTCTTGCGGTAGTGACTTTGAAGCTGGACCCAGAGATGGGAGCTGATGTCGTTGATGCGGTCACTGGCTCACTTGACGAGAACATCTTGTACGAAAAGAAAGATGGTACTCTGATAACACCATTTGAAGCACAGAGACTGGACATGAGTACCTTGAAACGCAACCTAAGCGTTGTTGATCCACACCGCTGGCAAGGGCTGCTTCTTACCCTGGCTCATCTGCTATTTCGAAAGGCACCCCCTCTCCGTCAAATGCCGGACATTTTGCAGGCGCTCATGTCTGGGTTGGACTTTGAACAACGATCTACCACTGGAACTTCCGTCGGTACTGGCGTGCGAGATGCAGCCTGCTTCGGCCTATGGGCCGTGTCACGCAAATACACCACAAAGGAGTTACTCTCACTCGACACGAGCTCGGTAAAAGCTCCTACAGAACAGAAAGGGGGTGATATTCTGCAGATGCTTTCTATTGAACTTGTATGTGCTGCCTGCGTAGATCCGTCGGGGAATATTCGTCGCGGTGCCTCAGCTGCTTTACAGGAGTTGATCGGTCGACACCCAAACACTATTGTCGAAGGCATTCCCTTGGTACAGGTTGTCGATTATCATGCTGTGGCTCGGCGCTCTAGGGCCATGATAGAAGTCGCGAAAGGTGCTGCTATTCTCGACAGCGTTTACTGGCGCCCTCTCGTCAACTCTTTGCTCTATTGGAGGGGTATCGGGTCTTCAGATCCAGAGTCTCGACGAACTGCAGCTTCTGCGCTAGGAGAGTTAAGTCTGCAGCATTCCTTCAGTTCCCTCAAAAAAGTTCTTCAAAACCTACAATTGCGGCTGTCGAGTATTGCACCCAAGGATATTGAATCCAGGCATGGTTGCCTCCTAGCACTTGCTGCGACTATAGACGCGTTCATTCGTGAGTTCGAGATAAGTCCCCAGCATGAAGATGCTCAGACAGTCAAGAAGGAAATATTAAAACTCTGGGAGATATTTGATTCATCTCATGGCCCGACCAAAGATGAGCTTACCCAGCAATCTCTTCGACCGGAGCTTACAGCAGAAGCATCATCTCGTCTTATCGCTTCTCTTGCACGTGCATCAGGGACCGTTTTACAGAATGAGACTGTGCCTGAAGCACTTATTACCAAGGCATTAGACGTTCTGCTACTATGTGTTTTCCGTGGCGAAGACATAGCAATCGAAGCCTCTGCAGAAGCTGCCTCACAACTTTTCCGCATCGCCCCACTGTGGAAACAGGAAGAGACGATCCAAGGCTGGTTTGCAAACATTCATGCCAGTTGGAAGTCTGCGACTGGCCGTGGCCAGATTTCCGCGTTGGGCGCTGTGTTTCATCGCCTGCCTGCTGATAGCGAGATACGGCAGTTTATCATTAAAGAATTGATTCTTTGCACCCGAGACGAAGAGTTTATTGAGAAGAGGGTTTCTGCTGTTAGATGCTTGTCGAACGGTGTTCTACCGCATATAGGTTTGTAATGCCTCGTTCTTTTTTTCGTGACTGGATATTGACGGAACATACAGACATGACAGATGATATTGTTGACCTCTACGTCGGGTTTCTGACAGACTATACGACAGATCGACGGGGAGATATTGGATCGTTCATACGCATTGAAGCAATCCAAGCTGTGCAAGCGATATTCGAGAAGAGACTGGAGGAGTCTCAGCAAGAACACAAAGATCGTTTATTGAGATGTCTCTGCAGGCTGGCCGCAGAGAAACTAGACAAAGTGCGATTCCAAGCATGGACCTGTCTGCAACAGTACTGGGAGCATGCATCAGACTTGCCATCGCTTGAAAGGTTGGCACTCCCTTTTCTCTCTCTCATACAAAAAAGCTAACAGCCAGAACAGCAAATTCGAACATTTCAGCCAAGTTTCATCCGTTCAATACTTTCATCAACTCCTCAAACTTTTACATCTTAAGACCCTCCGACCAGGTCTTTTGCAAGGCCTGATCACATCAGCCAGTGCAGGATTAGAAGGCCTCATCCAGTCCTCCCGCTTTGCACTGCTCGACTTTATCGAAAGTCAGAATGAACACAAATCTGCATGGGTTGACACTGTGATTGAAGAGCTGGCAGCTATCCTTGAAGCCAACCTTACGGATGACCGATATGCGATTCCGGCAATGGAAATCGCTTCGTTTATATTAGATACATATGTATCCGGCTTAGGTCTTGAGCTGAAAACTACGAGGTTGGTTCCCCCCCCCCAACTCTCCTAAAACACACCAGCGAGACTAATTTTGGATTTCCTTTTACAGTCTGAAAAAAATATTCGTCCTCGTGCAAAAAGCCCACTTCAAATCATCCAATATTCCCCGTTTGGAAACAGCCGTCAAAGTCTATTCGGCCCTTTCACGTATACCGACGCTGCAAGTCGAGGTACTCAAGAAGATGACCTCGATGCTGCTACATCCATATCCAAAGGTGAGAGATCTCGATCTTGCCATTAAACATATGTTTCAGAGGAAATAGACAAATGCTGATTATTATATACAGGTCCGCATAGCTGTCTCCGACTCGCTGTACACAGAGACAAAATCCGATTTTATCAGGGACGAAGACTGGACGGCAGCGCCAAAGCAATTCAAGGGTACGGTTGAGAGACTGCGCGGAGAATTAAAGGTTAATTAGTATAACTTTAACGTCAGTGGATCATTCATTAATGGGGTGCCAACTGGGATATTGATGATATGTACAACGTTGAATTAATGGTTACTATTTGCTGTTAGATGCCACATACAATACATCGAACGAGTCTTAGTCTTCCTCACAACCCAGTGCCTGACTGGTATAGAATCATTTGATTCAATGCTTCAAATGAAAAGACCCACCAGCAATGATGTATAGAGAATATCAAAATATAATATTTTCCTGAATCTTGCAACTATAACCGATCAAACATTCATTTTTTCATGACACACATAAATAAGAAATATAAAAAGTCAAATAAAATAATACCCCAAAAAAACACAGGAAAAAAAAATCACATCATCATTTTATTAGTACCCCATAAGGGGCTGCAAGTATAGAAAGGGCCAGAAAGAGAAGAAAAAGGAAGAGGCATATCGAATCGTCAACTCGTTTACACCGTACGCAGAGGGGAAATACTAGGCAAAGTCGGCAGTATATGAAAAGCCACGGAACTCTTCTTGCATAGCTTGGGAAAGAACTGTAATAAAGGTGTCAGTATTCAGGTACAGGTCTTGACAAGAAAAGAGAAATAACTTACCAGATTGTACTGGAGTAAGAACGGGAGTAACACTGGTGAACTCTTGGTCGAAATTGCTGGTATCAGTCGCGCTGTTAATGGTGGGCATGAAGGGCGGATTAATGCGTTTGTGGTAGACATCATCCCAGTTAATGTTTCGGAAAAAGGCGTGAGACATGATTTCTTGCGCATCGGTTGGGCCCGATCCCAGGCGCAGCTCGGGCTCACGGGTCAGGAGTTTCTGCAAAATAGAGACCGAGTCACGAGGCATGTGGATGGGATATAGAGGCTCATCGGCGAGAATGGCGTCGTAAATTTCGTCTTCATCCTCTCCGCGGAAAGGCGACTGTTGCAGGAGCATTTGATAAATCAAAACACCGAATGCCCACCAGTCGACTGCTCGGCCGTATTTCTTGTCCAGAAGAATCTGTTTTATGGTTAGTGTCAATCTCGTCATTAATTTTCAATGGTCAACATACCTCTGGTGCCATGAACTCGGGAGTACCGCAAAACGTGCCCGTAGTGCATCCATACCACATTTCCTCCTTACAAAGACCGTAATCCGCAATCTTGATATGACCATCCAGTGTCAAAAGAATGTTGTCGAGCTTCAAATCTCGGTAAATAACCCCATTCTCATGGAAGTACTTGAGCGCCAGGCAAACTTCGGCGGCATAGAATTGTGCACGCTTGAGGCCGAACTGGCCCCGTTGGATATGCAACATCAAATCACCTCCACTGATATACTCCATGACAAAGTACACGCGAGTCTCTGTCTGGAAACAAGCATGCAAGTTCAAAAGGAACGGATGGCGCTCCTTGTTAGCGATAAGGAAGACCCGCTTCTCGGATTTGGTGCTTTCGACCTCGTCGTTTTCAATAATGAACTCCTTTTTCAAGACTTTGATGGCATATAGTTTCTTGGTTGACTTGGTCTCAGCAAGCATAACTTTACCAAAGTTACCTTTTCCGAGCACCGCAAGGAAGTTGAAATGATCAAGACCAATTCTTGGGCCCCTGGCTGCTGCAGGAGGTTCCTTCGCAGGAGGCGGCTGAGCCACGACTTGTTGAGCTGGGGGTGTTTGAGCTGGAGGAGGTGGTGGTATTTGATAAGGATGAGGTTTCTGAACCGCAGCAGGCGCCTGAGAACCTTGCTGAAGGAAGTTTGAGAAAGTTGAAGGGTTGTACGGCTGGTGGATAGGTTGCTGTGTTTGCGTAGGTCGAGGGTCTATAATATGTTAGAATAATGAGGTTTAAATATCGGAGGGGAAAAAAGACAAACGAACCTGGAGCTTGCTGAGACGGTGAGCGCATACCAATAGCAGCTTCGGCTGCTTTCTGAGCGTCAACAGATGATAGCCTAGGCGGGTACTGCGATTGTTTAGAAGCAGCTGTTGGCGATTGTGGCGGGTAAGAAGTAGTTGCAGCACTGACAGCCTCGGCAGATGGTTTCGTATACTCGGCCTGTTTCAACGGAAGCGAGGCAGGAGCATTATCTCTGAGGTTTCGGCTGCTTAAGCTGGAGGAGCCCATGGAAGGCGTCTTGCTGTGGTTGAGATTCTTGGTGCGAATCAAAGTCTCCAGAATCTGGTTCGCGGCTTCCATGGACATACCACAAAAGTCCGGAACCAAATGAGCACAACCGGTATGGCAAGTAAGAGCACATTCTGTAAGATGAGTCAACACTATGCGTCATAAAAAAAGAAAACCGAGGGAGTTTACCTGTGCACTTCTTCGCGTTCTTGCGGCCAAAGGGCAGCAGAGATCCGCAATGGCAGCACCAGTTGGCCGAAATGTTGGCGAAATTCTCGAAACGATGAGGAATACGGTGGTTAATTTTCTCCTCGTCGGGATCGGTTTCGTAGTTGGCTTTGCTGATACACTTCGTGACCACTTTGGGATAACACTTCCGATGGCACGTGTACTTGCAGTCCTCACATTGCATACCGGCGGCGTATTTCAAGAAATCGCCACAAAGAGCACAACGCATGATGTTGTAGAATTGCTGCGTGACAAATTTGTGACCCTGCTTTTCGTGTACTTCTTCCTTTCTCTGGCGGACGGCACCTTGTCGATTAAGACCGATATCGAAGGGTCGGCGATCCTTGAGTTGTTTGGCTACCAAAAGTTAGTCTTATACAGACAATGTATTTGAATCTTCAACATACCGAAGCTCAACGTCAGGTGTATCCTGCCCACAGGTTCCAACGCAAACCATGAATCGATCATCACCGCACTGTTACCGCCACCTTGGGGACCTGCTGCGTCGCCAGGCTGTCCCTGTGTGCCTGGACGTTGTCCACCAGGTCCACTCAGTCCACTTGTATCTTGTCTTCCAGGTCCGCCTTGGGACATTTTATCAGCAGAAACCCAGCCATTCGCAGCGAGGTCGGATTCAATCTTTTTCCGACGCATCTCCTCAGCAATATCCGAGATTCGAATCCAAAGCATTCCAATCGGGGTAGGTCGGTCACCCGACTTATCATAAACTGTCAGCTCGATTTCATTGGCCTTGTCGATATCAACGTTGAAAGTCTCTTCTGTCCACTTGTCGGTGCGGGTAGCCCTGGTACGCGCTTTGATGGCATCTTCAACCTTGAGAATGACAAACGTTTCTGGGCCGCGGGAAAATCGAGAGCTCGCAGCATGGTCGACATCTTTAACCGCATGCACTCGCAACGTCAAATGACCTGTGAGGGGCTTGCGCATGTTGGGCGCATTGATACTGTCATCTATTGTTTGGTGTCAGCATGGATCTTGCTACTATGCAACAAAGACATGAATATTTACCGTCGGCATTGTCTGTCGAGCTTTCAATATCGACATGCAAATCTTCGTATCTTTTCAGGGCTTGTTTCAGCAACTGAATTTTTTGGTTGCTCTCAATGCGGCGGCCCTCGGCATCGGCACGGCTCTTCCTATCACCTTCGTCCTGGTAAAGACGCACCATCTTCTCGATACCAGCCTTGTATTGCTTTTCCACGCTGAGTTTGAATTCGAGCTGGGACAACATAAGTTGGATCTTGGGGCCGAGATAAGCCGTGTCATACTTGATAAGATCTGCAGAGTCCAGAGTCAGTATAGCTACCGTGGGATATTTTTCAACAAAACGACGTACCAAGCTTGCTGTAGTTTGGTCTGGCTTTGGGAATGCTGGAGAAGGGTCGAGGGTCGGCAAAAGGAGCGCGCGAAGGCATAGTGCCGGAGCCTCCCTGGCTGTATCCTCCTGGGCCAGCCTCTCCGTATTCACCAGTATCACCGTTGTCCTTGGGAGGCGGCGCTGGCGCATCCGGACCAAAGCCAAAATCGTCTCCAGAAGCGCCTCCGAGCGGTGGTAGCTGGGGAGGCCCTGTTGCGGCGCCCCCGCTCTTCCGGACCTGCAACTCTCTCATCTTCTCTTCCAGGTAGGCTATGTTCTTTTGGCCTTCGCGGATATTGGCGTCGACTCTCTGCTGTACAAGCGGATTGCTGGTCGACTGTCTCATGTTGGTCGCCGCCGCAATCAGAGCCTTTTCGCGCTCGATCTTGTGGTGGACCGACGCAATGAGCTCATCGTCATCCATGTTGGCGGGTAGGGAGTGTTAAAAGGGTGGCGTGAAGAAATTGCGCTCGGCAGCTGGTCACAAAGCGCGCAGCCGACGCACAGCGACAGTTGATGCTTGCGTGGTGCAGTGACCTGTTATAATAGGGGGGGAGAGAAAGGGTGTGTCGAGGACTCAGGCACGCACGCACACACACAACACACAAACAACACTGAGGGGTGCCGCAGCGGGGGAGGTACGGGGGGAGGCGTCGATAGGGACTCGCTGCGTGAAAAACACACTCGGATTAGTCGTCTGCAACAGCCGTCGCATGGAAAAATTTTGCTGTATAAAATTTCCCCTGGTCTAAGGCAGACACGTGAAGAGGCGCAAAAAACGGGCAGCGGAGAGGGGTTTGGGTTCGCCTTGCTTACTGCTTTGGTGGTGTTTACTCGGATGATGTAAGATGTCCGCCAGCAAACATTCGCATCAGAACGTCAACGTCAGGTCGTGAAGGCGAAAAAAATAATACAATAACAATAATGCGTAAGCCAAGCAAGGCAACAAAAAAGAAGATCACTCTATGTGCAACGCCCGGCTCAGCGGCTCAGCCACGGTCTCAGCGAGGACAAGGAGACTCTGTGGTGACAGGCCGTGGCTGTGAAAGTGGAGCGCGGCGGGGGGATTCTTTTGAGACTTGGAGCCAGATCTGCGTCTCGTTGGCTCCTGGATGCCGGGACAAGTGGGCTGTCTAGGGCGCAATGACGATGGGGAGGGAGCAGAGCGAGAGAGAGCGAGAGAGTCGGAGAGAGTCGAGGGTGACGGTTTTCGCCATCGGCCAGAAAGAGGGGAGGGGAAGACAAGAAGGAGCCGCAGTTGGTGGGGAACAACAACAACAGAACAACAGAACAGAATACTGCTATTATTGCGATTTGTATTATGCCACGCTTTTATTCCAGTCCGAAGAATCGCTGCAGATAATAAAAATAAAATAGAATCACAGAAAGCATCGCCAAATCCTCAGCAGTGGCTGACCGACACGCATTCCACTGAGTCCTGGAATTCTTCGTCTGCACCGCGCATGATCCCAGGCTTCGAGACGCCACGTCAATTCTCGACATCGGTGGCGATCTATCACGCTTGTAGACCACCGGAAGAACAGAAACAGACGAGAAGAATGTCGCATTTCTTCTGTCTCTTCTTATCATTCATTCGTATGGCCGGCTTGGGCAGTGAACTACGTACTACAGTAGTAGTTACATGTGCTACGAGTTTACCTTTGTATTTCTTCTGGGCATATCAATGATATGTATCCCGCCAGGTGCCGATCAATAGCAGTGCTATCCTCGAGTCGTAGTGCCGGAATCTGCAGCACCCTGATTGACTGACCACCGCCCTTCTCGTTACACAAACCGAACCTAATCTGATCGTTTCGCAGTCTTGGGCAAGCAAGCCCAGGTGGCGAGCATCACTCCGTACAAGACCAGACAAACAGGATGCAGGACCACCGTTCCGAACTCCTGGGCCAGCAGACCGGTAATCAGGGGCGCCACTGCACCACCGCTGCTCCCCATTGCACTAATGAAGCCCAGGCTCGTTGTTTGAATATCTCGCGAGAGCAGCCGGTTGAGCACCACGGTGGCACACGGATAGACGGGGCCGAGCAGCAGGCCCAGCACCGAGACCACGACGGCTTCGCCGATGATATTGGGGATCAACCACGACATGACCTGAAAGCCAATGACCCCGGCGACTAGCACAAACACTGACAGCTTCTCGCCAACCCTGCGGGCTATAGGAGACAAGAGGAACCGACCAAGGGTGATGCCGGCCCAGAAGCCGGCGCTGACATATCCCACATGGGCAGGGTCTCCATTGCGATATTTGATCAGGTAGGAAACAATCCAGCCCGAAATAGAAACCTCGGCACCTTGGTACGTGAAGATAAAGAGCGCACCAAGGAGCGTTGGTTTTGCTGTTAGAGCTTTTATTAAGACGTTTTTCTTTTTGGCTGCCGTTCTGGCTGCAGACGCAGCCGTGACTGGAGCAGCAGGCGCGTGCAAATCTTTTTCAAACCCACTGAAGGCCCAGCCGGCAAATGGCAAGTTAAACGCAGCCAGCGATAGGGTGATGAAGAAAAAGTACGACCAATGAATCCCGTTAGATGCCATGGCCGTTGCGATCAAGGGCGCTATTGTGCCTCCAATCCCATACGATCCGTGTCCGATACCCAGAAGCTCGGTGCCATTTGCTAGGTTGGCGATAAAAACATTGTTCAACGCAAGATTGATGGCGATGCCGAGGCCGAGCAAGAAGTAACTCACCACAACCGCTGGGAAGGGTGTTTTGCAGGCAACAATAAGGAAACCGGCGACCAAGACCACCTGGCAGAAGATGGCAGTTTTCGATCGTCCAAACCGGCTGGCGAAGATATGTGTCAGGGGAGCTGCCAGAAGGAAGCCGGCGGCATTGGAGACGAAGATCAGGGAGACAATGGCATAGCCGATGTTGTACTCGCTCTCCATGTATGGGATCAAAGCACCGGGTGCGCTGTCGTTCATGCCATTAGCTAGAAACATTACGCACGCACTCGCGAAGCGCCATTTGTTTCTCGGCGGGGTTGAAAGACCCGGCACCAGCTCTGCTGTCGCAGGCTCAAAGTCGTACGTATTATTGTGTTCGACGTTTGGAGACCCCGGAGGCGATGGGCTTCCCTCTAGGTCAGGCTGGGATTGTGAAGCGCGAGACGGCTCTTGAATATCCCCTGCTCGAGGAGATTTGGTCCGGTGCAGATCTTGCAATTCATGTTCTGTAGGAGGCAGGTCTCTGCGAACAGCTACAGCCGGGGACGAGGCCGCGATGGAGCTCTCGACGTCGAGCAGAGCGGCCAAATGTGCAGCCATGGTGGACAAGCTTGTTTGCAAAGCTGATTGTGCAGCATTCACGAGAAACTCATCGAGGCTGGGGTCTCTCCAGCTTCTTTATGCGCGGGGAAAACTGGAGACATGACAACACATGTATTCTAGTAATAGCGAGATGACAAATCGAGCGATTATCACTTCCGTGCGGAGTCATGGCCGAATGCGGAAGTCTCCGCCTCGCGCGTGAATTTCCCAATTGGGATTTATTATCAATTATATACCCCGGAGGCTCAGGCGCTTATATAAAGTTAGGTTAAGGGGTCTTAGAGTGCTATACTGCTTTGTTCGTAGTTTCTAATTTGTCTTTCTATTGAACTGTCACCGTCTCGCCACATCCAACTGGACCATCACGGTAGTTGTATTCAGTGGTGGTATTATAATTCCACCAGAAATCCAAGTATTGCGGATATGCTGCCGACACATTGCACTTCTTGGTATAATTGGGCAATTGTGCAGACAAAATCTTGGTGTAGTCTTCCAGAGGACACGAAAATCCAGGGCCTAGCTGGCAGGACTTGAAAGGGACTACGGCTTCGTTCAAGACGATTCGCACATACTTCTGTGGAGAGTCGGTGCTGTCATCATTATCGTTGCAGGAAAGCCGTTCGATGGTCAGGTGGCCGCCCATAGGAACAATGTTCTCAACATGCCAGGGATTTCCAAATGGAATGTGATCAAACGGTAGGTGCTCAGTAGGGCTGAGGATATCGAGCGCAGTTATTATTGGCGTAATTTGGGTGTCATGGGCGCTGCGAATTTTTAGAAATTCATGCACGTGGCATAACATGTTCAAGGCGTACTCACAAATTGAAGAACATTTTACCAGCAGATGGTCCTTCGTTAAGGAGAGTAAGACTAGCATTAAGATAAACACTTCCAGTAGCCTTCGAATAGGAGTCTCCAGGGCTAAGTCCGGCCATAAAGATAAGAATGTGGTAAAGTGTGAGGGCTATGTTCAGAAAAACTTACCCAGCGCAATAGTAATACCATAGATTTTCTGCGTAGCTGAATTTCACCCACTCGTCCAGAGTGAACACATCAACCCAATCAGAATAAGCACGAGCATTGAGTTCAAATGCCGCCATGGCTGGTAACAGATCAGCCAAGAATTAAGAGGACAAAAGGAATGGGACTTACTCATCAAGTTGTATACATCTGCAGCGTCAAGGTCCAGCGAAGCATGCTCTGTATTCAATCTCTTTGCCGCGGATTTGAACAGTGGCAATACTTTCTCGTCAACGGAAGCACAGACAGGCTGAGTATCTGGATCACAAGCAGGAGTCAAGCTATTCGCTCCCTGATCGCCCGACTCGGAAATGATATTAACTGCGGCGTTTGTGGAGTAGTTGTACCCAAAAAACCCTTCTCCGAATTTGCGCGCAGTCTCGATCACTCGGGCGTAACCACTGGTAAAGATAGGCACTACCGATACATGATCCCAGAGATGGCCGTACCGATCACGATATTCGGCACCGTGGGTGTATGCATCCAAAAGTCCTGCATAAGGTCCACTATAAGTCTCGGCTCCGTATAGGCACGAGTCTTGAACAAAGTAGGACCATTCATTAAGGAATGCCAGATCACCAGTCCATCGAGACTGAGCGCTGCGTGTTGCTGAAATGTTCAATTTATGCAAAACCTTTTCAATATCCTTTCCCTTGGAGGCAGAAGGATAGCGTTCTCCATGTCGCTTCAGCATAATCACTTGGTCAACCTCACAGTAAGCCGGGGTGTCGCGATCGATACCATATGATGCACGCTCTGAATAGGGGCCAGAGCCCCCGTGATATTTGAGAATGTTGTACCCATCACGGAATTGTTGGCTAAATTGTTCGTTTTGGTAATAGAGGTTGGACTTTCTGGCACAAACCTCCAATACCAAGCACAATGCAATAGCAATGTTGAAAATAAAGAGCTTGGCCATGTCGCCGGAAGGTGAACGACAGACTAAGGACTTACTTTAATTTTTTGCCTGAAAAAAAACACAATGGGAGAAGATATGCATGCAGAATAGACGCGGGACTGTTTTATCTCAGTAGTAGTGTGTCGTAGTTTTCAACGCTTATCAGGCCCCCAACATTGAATAAACCGCTCGGAGCGACTACGGCGAAGTCCGAGACTACATAGCAATTCTACTTGTTACTATGATGTATTTCACTTCCTCGATTAACCTTATGATTTTATCTATTTATTAACAGAGTATCTACCATGATTCAACAAACGACCTGTAAAGTGGCGTGGTTCCAGAAGGTATTACAATATAGCTTGATGCCTAAGTAGCAAAAGGAACCTATTCCTTCAGAGTACTTGGTAGCTCGTTTTCACATCTCGAAGGAACCGCACAACTGTTAAATCAAATCCCTAGATCTCGTTTCCGGGATTCATGAGGACTCAAAACATTTGTGCTAGGCATTGGACAAAGCCCGACTCAACTGCGGCCTTTTTGCTTCCGCCACAATTACACGTGTCTCGGGGCTCTCGTTGTCGTACCAGAGCGTATATCGGCGCACCCATTTAAGAATCGGTCCTCCGTCTTGTACTTGACATTAATGCCAAGTGCTGTCTCAGTTGACAGCCAAAACCCGGCTTCGGGATCGTTGCCCTGTTGCTCGCCGTCCACCCTTCCGCCCTGAAACTGACAACCACTCTACTTTCTACTTTCTACTCGAGAAATTGCAACAAGCATGCTTGTATTCTCGCGCATTTTAACTAAAACTCGGACTACTTCGCCGATATTGACCCGAGACGCTAGCTTGCACTTTTCAACTAGAAACTATCTCAACCAATATCCTCCTGAGCCTCGGATGGCTAGTGTCGTGGGAAATCTGCACGATTTCTTTAGTTATGCAAGCGGACGATGGGTCTGGAACCTACTAAGGGATTTTTTGAAAGCCTTGATTGGTTGAAGAGAAAGTGCTTGGCAGAGGTTTGTATGATAAAGGCTGGCAGTATCTAGGCGCACAGCGATAATCCATTTTTGAACACTGTACGTATTAGCATAAAGCTTCTTCACATACGTCTTTGCTTCACTGTACAACTCTCGGGCCTTTTATACTTGACGAGCAGGGAAACTAGGCCGGATATGGAAGGGCTAACTATATCGGGACTAGCTCGAAGTGAATTATTTACAAAATCGACTTCAACTTGTGCGTCTCACAATTAATATTATTGCCCATTCTATTCCCCCATCTCTGCAAGCTTCCTCGACGAGAAGCCTTCACAAAACACACACAACCCCAAGGCACAGTCACCATGGGCCCTCCAAAACGCAGAGTCCTCGCCACAGCAGAGGAGACCTTGTTCCCCCCACCAACGCTGCCCGAAGAACACCACATCGCCCGCGTAATCAAAGCGGCAGGGAACAATCTGTACTCGGTGGAATTCCCTTCAAAGCAGGTGGTCTTGGTGGAATTGCCTGCCAGGTTCAGATCGACCATCTGGATGAGACGAGGATCCTATGTCGTTATCGACACAAAAGCGCTCGACGACCGGGACAACAAGCTCCACGGGGAGATTATCAATGTTGTAGGCGACGAAAAGGCCTGGCGCAAGGCCGCTTTTTGGTAAGTTCAATGCGCTTTCTCAAACATAAGTAAGATTGAACTAAGATGATGTCTTTTATAGGCCGAAGGAATTCGTCAAGCAATCATATGGCGGCGCATCGGATTCGGAAGAAGAGGACTCTAGAGTAGGCAAGATGCCATCATCAGACGAGGACGAGTAAACACCACGCATCTATCCCCCGAATCGACCACACGTGGCTGTCCGTTAATTATCCCACCGAGTATCCAGCAAAGGCACTACCACCTGAGTCCCTAGGCAGAGCACAACAGCGACAGAACTGGTTGTGGTGCTGGGATAGACATTCCAAGCCACTTCCTGAATGGCCCATACGGCATATATCAATACCGGGTGAAGCCCCGACTGCCAAAGCAAGAGAGGTGTGGCCCAGGCGATATACGCAAAGAACTGGTAATGGAGCGACCTGGCGCAGAGCATGCCGATCGCCAGCGACGTGAGCAGTGTTTTTGTGATGAACCCAGCCGACAGCACGGATTTCGGCAGACTACCCCGGAGGAACTTGGTCACAAATGAGTCGAGTTCACAGCGAGACGGGTTAATCCATCGAGCAGTCATAAATGCGAGCAGTAAAAAGACATGCAGACCCAGGAGATTCACGGCAAAAGCCCTGGACAAAAATGTTTCTTCTCCGACAAATCTCCAGTTAACAGTCCACTTGAAAAGAAATTCTCTTGTAAGCTCGAACGCTCGGGATAGGTAACCAATCGCATTTTCCTTGAGGAAGGGTAGCCCGAGAAGGCCCTGATCGTGGGGTTAGCAATCAATCAACTCTTCAATGGCATGAGTGTCATCTTTTACCTGTACGGATATCGCATTGATCGCAAGTGGTATGGCGAGACCAATACCTCCAGATAGAGCTATTATCACAGCAATCGCTGGAGCGAGTAGCAATAAAGACATCTTGACGCCCACCCCCAACGACCAAATCGTAACTCCCGCACTGAACTGGCGTCTTTGGAAAAAGAAAATCGCCAGCCACATAGCCAGCGCTGCAATCCCATCGTTAAATAACCTCAAAACATAGATACTGTGCAGCCGCTTGGACAGAACGAGAAGCGGCAGAAGATATGGCGGTGCTCCGACTCGGATGTAGCAAGCTACGACTGTCATCAACGTTGCAATGTAGATACCGGCGAAGATTAGTTGCCCAAAGGCAATGTCGCTTCCTCCGCCTGTCAGCTCATACAGGAATGAGTATATGTAAACGTGCGCGGCGGGATAGACGAGCGGTCCGGTGTCGCCCTTAATTGCGGTGTAATCGCGTTCACCAGACTGATATAGGGCGACTTGCTGCATATACGTTGACCAGTCGATCTCCGTGTCTGCATTCCATAGCTGTTAATTCTTGGCCCGCAAATCAGAGAGGTCTTTTGGGAGCTCAGGCTTACAGGGTATTTTCTGGATGACAAGGCCGCAAAGAAGAGCATCTGCCGCAACTAGCAGAGGCGCAATCCATAATGAATGCTTCGGATTCGTCAGGATATCGAGTACAAATGAATAGGCGCCCATTTCTGCGGTCTATGTCTCAATCTCGCATCGCAGGTGGTTAACTGCAAAGCTTGAAGTGACGTTGCGAACAGCTGTCCATTAAAGCTGGTGATACGCCCACGCGCTAGCGTTACCACCCGTCCGGCGTCCCAGCGTTGAGAATAAATCACATGTAATAACTAGCAAGATTATTTGAATTGATGCTCCTGACGTAATTATTTTCTTGTTTGTATTTGGTATCATAAATTTCTGGTCTTGTTCATGATTTTCCTATTGTACAACTTCAAATCCATCCTCTATACATATACAAATGAGAAGTACAATGGGCGTTCGGTTTCCCCAGCAATCGGGCAATGTGTCGTAAAAAAAACTCTCCTAGAATGTCTGATATAGCATTCAGCTGCTGCTGTTGCGATCCGGTACAGCGGGGGTTGACTGGTCTGTTGTGTTCTTATTCGAGAATCCCAAAAGCTCGCCAATGACTCCTCGGGGTTTCGGGACTGGACATTCGCGTCCAACTTTTGCCATTGACTCGGCCTCTGCTTCTAATTGCAAGAATGTCGACACTTCCTCGTCTGTCGATCGGGATGGTGTAATCTTCTGGGTAGCGTCTGTGTTTGGGAGTGCATCGCTCTCCGGCACAGGTTTCCTCCGCCGCCTCCTTGGTCTCTCTATCTGCTGGCCATCTGCAGTCATGACCATGTTCGAGTCTGCTAACGTTCGGCGCGGAGCTGGGCAAGGAAACACGTGCGGAAGGCCGACAATAACCACGGAAGCCAGCATGGTCGCAGCGAATAAGGAGCTCGTCGAGCGAGATCGGGGGTGTAGGATAGGCGGCATGATGGGCGGTTAAAAAGAAATGGCGTACTCAATGGTAATCAACGAAGGAGTAGAGTGCTGCGACGCAGTTGGCTCTGAAATATTGTGAGTACTATGACCATGCTAGAATCGGCTGGGCGGGATAGTTGTGGGAGTGTGTACCGTCATCAGTAGGTCGCATTGGCGGTCTCAACGGAATTCATAGCGCTCAATTGCTCCGGGAAGAGTGGTTCTGAGACGATCGCAGTGATTTATACAGGCGCTGGGCTGTCGGCGCTGCAGAACAAGCTCGTCTCTCGCGGTGAACTAATCTCCTCCGTGCTGTCAGTGTCGAGACAAGACATTTCCGCTAGTGCTGGTTGCGCTAGACCCCACACGACCTAGCGGCTCATGTGACTTGCCAGTCTCGAAGTCGTCCCAGGGCGACAGGAATAAAATTTTATAGAAAATTTACACGGTAAACACCGTGGCTTAGATATATTTAGTAAACCCTCCTCTCGTAAGCCATTCATTACCGCTAGTCAACGGGGAAAAGCGTCTTGTCGAGGTTAGAGGGGCAGCCAATTATAGCAGCAGCACTGGGTCCCGCGCCGCCTCCAAATTCCGGTAGATAAAGCAAAGCCGTCTATCTCCATCTCTCGCCAAGTCCCGCCTCAACCATGACGCACAGCTGGCCATATCACCAGTAGGGGGAACTTTTACGTGTCGCTTCATTTGCTGCGCAAGGGCGCGTCTTGCTCCCCCCAGCCCCTCCCCCACCATTGCTCACATTTCGGCGCGTTTGCTGCTCACCGGTCAAGGCTAATCCCGTTTTGCGAACACCATGAGCGACCTAGACAGGTATGGCGACTCGACTCCAATCCCTGAGAGCCGGGGACAAGCAAGGCAGATTTATAACTGACAGCCACTAGAGCAATCGCCCAGCTTCGAGCTTGTCGACCTATCCCCGAAGCTCAGGTCCGAGAACTCTGCTACAAGGCACGTGAGCTTCTGATCGAGGAGGGCAATGTGGTCTCAGTCGATGCGCCCGTCACGATATGCGGCGATATACACGGCCAGTTCCACGACCTGATGGAGCTTTTTAGGGTTGGCGGAGATGTGCCCGACACAAACTATCTGTTCATGGGGGATTTCGTCGACCGCGGGTTTTATTCACTCGAATCTTTTCTGCTGTTACTCTGCCTCAAAGTTAGATACCCGGATCGCATAACCCTGATACGAGGAAACCACGAATCGAGACAGATCACGACCGTTTATGGCTTTTATGATGAGTGTATCCGAAAATACGGAAGCGCCAATGTATGGCGCTATTGCTGCGAGGTATTTGATTACCTTGCTCTGGGCGCGCTGGTGCTCGGCGCAAGCTCAGAACTCGAAGCGACAAGCCGCAGCGAAGAAGTGCAAATGGATGCAGAGCTGGAAACCGAAGTGCTCAATTCCAAGGGCGAGGTCACGTCCATGTCCTACCGACCCAGATACCGATCGTCGTCCGACGCCTCCAACGACGCACGAGACATTTCCCCTCCAAGAGACATATCGGCTGCCCCTGGCGACACCCCGTCCAGACCGGGTCCGGCAGGCACCGGCGCTTCAGGACACAGCTCCGGCAGCATAGGTTCTTCAACGGGCGCGGTGCTGTGCGTGCACGGCGGCCTGTCACCGCTAGTTGACACTGTCGACAAAATCCGCCTGATCGACCGGAAACAAGAGGTGCCCCACGAGGGTCCCATGTGCGATCTGCTTTGGTCTGACCCAGACGAGATCGAGGGCTGGGGGCTCAGTCCACGAGGCGCCGGGTTCCTGTTCGGCGGCGATATTGTCAAGCACTTCAACCACAATAACGACCTGTCCCTAATCGCTCGCGCGCACCAGCTTGTTATGGAAGGATACAAGGAAATGTTTGACGGCGGCATTGTGACGGTCTGGTCAGCGCCAAACTATTGTTATCGCTGCGGCAATGTCGCTGCCATCTTGGAACTCGGAGAGGACGCCAGCAATGGAGGCACGATTGCGCGAAGCAATGGCGATCTCAGTCAGGCAGGCGGCGGCGTTTTACGGAGAAATACACATCAGCAAATTTTGGGTCCAGGGAGACGATACAGAGTGTTTGAAGCAGCTGCTCAAGATACCAGGGGAATGCCGGCCAAGAAGCCGGTTGCCGATTATTTTCTGGTGAGTTTTGCGTTACCTTTCTTTTCTTATACAAGTTTTACTAATTGTACGTACAGTGATACCATATATATATTTTTTTTTCGATTTGCTCGGTCTGCTTTTTTCTCTCTCTTTCTGTGATGACATTTGGTGCATTTGTTTTGTCTAGCCGGACGAAAAGGAGTTAATGTCGCATTCTTTTTCGTGTATTCTTATTGCTCTGAACGGTAAACACTGACGTAGTTTTGAGGATATCAACATTGAACGTGTGGTTTAAGAATGTTTCCATTTATTAATTCGCATAAAGTAGTTGACCAACCCTAAACACAAACTCAAACGACGCAAAAGTAACATGGGTATTTAAAAACCAAGCCCAACACATTGAAACGTAGTGTAAACCAACCTTATTCGCCTAGATCCGTTCATCCTTTATATAATAATAATAGTAATCAATAAATACATCAAAAGCTTCTAGTATCAAAGAGCAGTATGACCAAACTACCCGTTGAAGTTTGATCGGGCATTCCCTTGACCCCGGAAAGGGGCTGACGACCTGCCGTTACTCTGATCTGCTTGCTCCTGCGCAGCAGACACCCCTGTGACATCCACAAACTGATTACCAGCCCAGCCCTCGCCCCAATTTTCCAACCCAAGAGCCAGCGAGCTCTGGTCTCGAAGCCACCAGTCCTGATTTTCTTCCATCAGCTGGTCAGGAAGTCCATTGAAGACGGGCATCGGCGGGGTTCCAGTCACTGCTACAGGGCTGTTGCTGCTATTGGAGTTGTTGCAGGATACGTCCTGGCTAGTCGTGTTCCATCTGCTATCTGACGACATCGGGTTTGGGACGGAGTTTAACGAAGGGTAGCCTTGGCTGACGGTGAAGTAGTTTTGTTGGTTTGGAAGTGATACTTGTATGTGTGGGTTGTTGAAATTGTCGAACGAACGACTGTCGTTTGGTGGTTGGATTTGAGGGACATTCGGATAAAATGCGGGTTGTTGATATCCCCCGCCTGATGAAAGATGATATGGACCTTGTCCATTTCGTAGCACTGGCGGACGCTGCTGCTGCTGTTGCTGCTGGAAATGTGTCCTTGCTGGGACAGCAGAAGATTCTTCCATCGATGGAGTATCTGCTAGGCTTTCCGGCGAGGTCTCGCTGTCCCAAGAACCCCAGGAGCCCCATTTCGTATGGGTTCGCTCAAAGACAGCCACGACTTCGCTGGGAAGTTCAATATGCCACTTATTGGCAGAAACATCAAGAACACGGAGTGTTCGTCTGGCGCAAAGCCAACCTTCGGCTATCTCTTCGAGATTTCGCACACCGTGAATGAGGTCTCTCTTGGCGTTGCGTTCTGGGAGGTTCAGCAAGTGAATCGTGCACGCAGAATGGACGATATACACTGCGATATTGCATATTTGGCGAAGCCCATACGACCGTTTATAAATGCGCAAAAGTTTAGATATGGCGGCAGCGGCTTGTGAGCATAGCCTGCGCGGTGAGACGTGTTGTGGGAGTGGTGATGTTGATTTTGTATACTTCAAAAAGGGGCGGTAGAGATGGATGAATAGTAGTTGGTAGAACATGCTAAAATATCGTCAATAAACCCATAAACCAAACATGTAGTAGAATACAACTTACTGCATGAGCAACACTGGCGGGAGCTGCCCGTCCTTGGGCTCCAGTTCAGTAGGTAGGTTCTTCTTCCAGGCCTCGAGCCTAGTGTGAACGTCGCTAAGCTTTTTGAGCTCTGCCTGCCGCGACGGTTGCTTTTCCGTGGGAGCAAGATCATAAAAGAATTTGAGTAGGTCATTGCTAATTTCGCACAGCTTGGAAATTTGCAGTGCTACAGCTCTGGTCCGTGCTGGCTGTGCATGCTCTCGACCAACACCTGAATCTGTGAAAGGAATCCACGACTCTGCATCTTCAGATGGGTATACTTCAAATTTTGGCACCGTTATATTGTTAAGTGATAACTGCGGCTGGCGACCAAGATAATTAGACCAACACCTGCAATCACTGTTAGCAATGAAATTCCGTCGCAGAGCAAGAACCACTACGTACTTATCGAAAAGGAAACATCCCCAAAAAGTAACCCTCCTCGCGTCGACGTCTTCTTCGGCCAGTTTGTTGATACCAAGACTGGTAGCATCGACGTTCAGACCCAAATCATACACCATTCGAAAACTCATGCCGCTGTAAATCCAACCTTTGCCTTCACGGCCGCAGCCGGCTTCTCGAACGGACATCAAGGCGAGTGCTTGCACTGTACAGAGTTTGGCCTTTTCATGTTCATCGTGTTCGAGAATCAGCCGTTTGGCTTCTTTAAAGAAGTGGTCACCGGCGGTTGCTGAATCGGTTGGGGTTTCTCGCGCACCTGGCCAGGAACTGAAGTGGCAGCCCAGAGCCAGCATTGCATTGACCAGCAGAGACGAACAGTGCTGGCTGGAATAACCCCGTTGGTAGTCTCGGTAGAAAAGGGGCTTTGATAAAGTGGTAAAGTATGCATAATGCCAGGTGAAGTACATGGTCATGAGATGCTCGACCAATCTTTCATCGTTTGTGACGCGAGTCCATTGCGCGACAGAAAACTGTTCATCACTTGGGAAAGAAATCGAATCGTTTGATTTTGCGTCTGGCGGGAGATATAGTAGATTGGATGTGCCGCCAATAAATTTGACCGAGCCATCGAGCATCAGTTCACTCATCCGGCCGGCAAGCTCGGATTCAAACTGGTCCGCCTCATAGTCTTCTTCCGTAGATGGATTTAGTTGAGATGCCTTGTTATTTCTGGATAGACCTCGTTCCTGGGCAGTGACCGACTCGGCGACGTCTTCCAAGTTGTCGCAGGACCGGATTTGACGAACGAGGTCAAAGACATCTTCCTCATCGTAATTCAAGATTGCGTGGATTAGTGTTTGCAAGGTAGTATTTCGGGTTCGTAGATTGTCAATATCTTTCTTGTAGACGCCCTTCCTACGGTGGTCCGAGTTTGGGTCGTATATACCTGTTCAGTCATGTAAGCAACAAGCCAGGAATAGGGCCAACAGACAGTACATACATGGGGTATGATAGACTGATGAGCAGGCAGCACAGCTGGGTAGATTTCCATCGCACTGGTTTCCATAGAATCAGCTGCTGTTTCATGTTTTAAGGAAGACTGTCTCACCTTGGACTTTCTTTTCCGGCAGGCAATACATGCTGAGCTCACGCAGCGCCGTTTCGAAGACGGTCCATCATCCTTTGCCTTTCCCTTCGATGGACCTTGTGGGTCTGCTCCTAGACTGTCTTTCGCGTTTGTCGCACTGTCCCATTCGAATCCAGATTCGTCGTCCATTATCCGTAAAATGCTGTTGGTTTCAATAGCGATAAAAGTAGGTTATCGGCCGGCAGCCATCTCGTCGTCCGCTGCTCAAGACTGCGACCAGAACATGCTGCTTCTCTGGCAGCCGGAACGTGAGAGGCCGAACGAGATGGATCTTTTGAGACGAGTCTGACTGGTATAGAGGTTATTCCCCACGGGTGTTTTGCCCCGCGGCGCGCGTCTTGTCTCTTCGGGCCCACCTGGAGGAGGAGTAGTTCAGCCTCAATCGCCAAACGCGTTGGAAGGAATGAGATTAATGGGTCAACTATCAGGTTGCAGGGTATTTGGCTACAAGTGTCGTTGGGGCAGCCTCTGGGGTGGTCGTGATTATCAATGCTATCAAGCCGACTCGCGGGGATGATTGGTGCGCGCCGCGTGAGCGATCTCGGCGCTAGATAAGGCGCCGGATGACTCAGCGCCGCTATATCGGAGGCCGATAAGAAAACTATTTGGCGGCTTTTCTTTTTTCCGTTGCACTTGTAGCACACATACTAACTAGTACGTAGATACTTAATATTGAATACTGAATTTTAAATTTTAAATTTTAAAATTTAAAAGTTAGATATGCACGCGATGTCCGTCATACCGGGATGCATGCAATAAGTGATTTTCTCCTGCCCAAAGTGGCGTCTGAAACAAACAAAACACGCGGTTTAGTGTGGCTCAATTATTAATGCTAGGGCACCAATGGGGATTGGCAGCATCGGGGAATCCTTCCGGCGTCCAGAGAAGAGATGAATGGTTCATTATTGCTTAGTCGATCGTTTAGTCGATCATCTAGTGAGCGAATATACAGCATATGCGACCTGAGACGGCAGAGCGGCATTAACTATTAACCAGTGTGGAGTTTGCTAGGTGGCGGTCAAAGATTTGTTGAGATGTGAAGACTTTTTTTATTAATTTTTTCTTTTTTTTTTCACCGTCGTTTGGTCTTTACTATTTAGATCTGCCAAATGTCCGATCTGTCGGGTCTAATGCATGATGGGCATACAATAGTACGTCAAGCGATTCGATAAAAATTCCTCCACATCACCATGTGAACAGGAAAATAAGACAAAACCAATCTGCCGAATAATAATAACAATAATACCCTGTGGCTGCACAGAATAAAATAAAAAAGGTTTCAGGCTTGCAGTTTCAGAGCTGATCTACGCCAAGACCGCGTGGGAATCGCTTACTAGCCATGTTTATCTCCAAGACTGACACCGTTGCAGCGGGTACAGTACGGAGAACCTCCGGGATGAGCTTCCCATTGGGGATTCTTACAGCCTTACAATACGCGAACCCAGGGCTCATTACTAATCGTTTGGCATTACACAAGGAGAATGGTGTTGGGCCTGCAGTGCACACGATTATGTATCAATCTATAATATGCTGGTTGATTATAGACGCATTATCGTTATACTATTATGATAGTAATCCCTTTTATCCCTATGGAACATTCTGTGTGGAGAAGCTGATTTGCAGATCGATAAGTACGACGTATCTTGTTACATCGTGTAACACGCCGTATTAACCACCTTCCACAATAATCAGTACATACATGCGGAGTACTCCGTGCTGTCTTTGTGTCCCAAACCCTAAGCGATAATCACTACACATTCACAATAAATTTCCATATAGATCACCCTGCCACTGCAATATTAATAATTTAATGACCTATGCCAGCGCACAGATCGATGATCCCCAACGAAGGATTTAGTGTCAGGTGACGACGACCCGGGGCTTGTCGTCTTAGTCACCGGAATAAAATACAGCCAATGGTACGGCGCGTATTGGTGCTGATTGCTGCGGCCTGACGTTGACTGCGGCCGCCCCCCCCCAAGCCTAACATGCGCGCGCTCCCTTATCTGTGGCCTCCACCCTGCACATTATTTTCCTTTATCGCTGCCAGACATCCCCGGTATATTACCCTCATCCTCCTGCTGCTACTCCTCCTCGACGCTCGTCTACCGACCCTGCACGCATCTCTGTGCCTGCGCCATCACCTGCAACCACCGTCCATCGCCAATCGCCAGTCGCGTGCCCATCTCTGACAAGCGGCTCATCCCGACTCGGTCCTATCTACATACTATCCTGTGCGCACACAATCAGGCCAGTCTTGTGCGTGCGGCTGGTCAGAGGACGACGTACGCCATCCGCTTCCATCACGTCTTCTAATGTTCCTCGCGCAAAACCTCGACCAAAGTGCCTCCGCGGGAGTTAGCATGCTGTCAACGCCGTGTTCCATCTCCGAGCATGCAACATGATGGTGCCCAGATCCTTCCTCTTCTCCTCCTCGCCATTCCCCAAAGCTTCTCCTACACCGGACGAGAAGCTCCTCAAACCTACGCTGTCTAATAATAAAAAGATCCGCTCTCCTCCGATTGTCAATGAACCCGTCCCCGTCACTGCCGCTCCGGCCGAGATCGTTCATACCAACCCAGTCGTGATCCCACCGAAACATACCTCTGATAACCCATACCTCAACTCGAGAGCTACACGGAATACCCGGAGTAACTCGGCTTCTACACGAATATCTCCATCTGGACAGACGTCAGATGGAAACTTGCCGTCGTCGATAGCCACGCTTCTCGAGACAACCTCCATTCCTCGAAGAAGTAGAAGCCTCCGAAATCAACGCAAACTCCCTCCTGGCAACCATGTGGAAGATTTCAGCCGCCTTCTCATGGAGGGTGTCCGAGTGCGAGATGATTCTGCCAGCCTCGATGCCTCCGTGAGTTCGCCACTCGACTCTTTACTCAGCCCGCCGGACGAGGAGTTCGATAAGTCGGAAATTGTGAGCCAGAGAGGGCTCCCGAGGCCGTCTTCTGTCCGTTCTGCCTCGTCCGACTCTATGCCTTCACTCGACCATGATTTGAACTCGTTGATCATCTCGGGTCCGACCACACCGTCGTCGTCGATTTACCGAAGGACTCCTGACAGGCGGAAGCAGCTGTCACCCCCACAGGAGTGTGCCACCGATCATCCTCTGTTAGAAAGCGAGCTAGAATCGTTTGACTCGTGTTTCGAGTCTTTAGAATCTACCCCTGCTCCTCTAGCGAAAAGCCGCTCATTCCGAACATTTCCCCGACTGGGCTCTACGTTCAAATCCAACCTAACGGCTTCACTCAGGGCCATTAAGTCGGCAGCTCAGACCGTGTCAAATTTCGCAACTCCCTCTGTTCAGCCAGATGACTTTTTGACGCGGTCTCTCTTTTCAATCACGCCGGAGCTGACCGATGACCGACGCCCTCTCCCTATGAACGAGCCGCCGTCACCGGCTCTACGTCGTTATCTCAACCCAATTACATTATCTCCAGCCGAGATGTATGTCTACAACGAGCCTCGACAGGAAGTCAACCGAGACTTGAACAATACGCCTGCGTCTATTCAGATGCAAACCTACAATCGATCCGGCCATTCTTCCAAGCGCGGCCGATTCAGCGCCGGCGGAGACAACAACCAGCAAGCTGTCCCCTTTGACCCGGAAGTTCCATCGTCCCGTCAGCGAGAGCCAAGGGAAAATAGCGATTTCCTGCGCATGGTCGTCCTGGAGATGAACATGCGGCGCCGTGGCAAGTTGCGCGACGACATCCCTACGAGAGCGAAGATCTGGTTACCTCCGCGCAAAACCATTCGTCTTGTGTCTGACAGCGAGGCTGAGAACGACGAGGAACCGGCTATTCCTCAAAGGTGGATTGGGATATCCATCGAGTACACGCAGTAGACCTGCGGCTTTTTCCTTTCTTTTACATTATCTCGGCATTTACACTATATTTCCCCCATCCCAGTCTTTTTTTCTTTCCTGTTTTTTCCGACTGTATATAGTACATATTACATTGAGTGCATAAGAATCGGGCATGGGGAAATCAAACTTGTCACATAGCGCGGCGTTGGGCAGTGGGATGCATGGTCTTTCTTCCTTGCTGGGTATCCATAGCATTGCCTTTTACTATCTCAGTGACTATCCGAATTTCTAACTATTTTTTTATCTTATCTTACTTGTCCCTTTTTATTTTTTATTTTTTTATTTTATTTTTCACACAAAAAATATTTATATTGCGGGGCAGTGCGCAGCCAACGTTGCAAGCTCGTGTCATCGTCTCATCGGTTTTGTTTAGCACCCGCGTTTCCCGCATCAAAAGGATTCAGGAATGCACCGGTTGACAGCAAAAATCGTTTATTTGGAGCTCGCACATCCTATTAGACGCAGTCAGAGGGGTGGATACCGAGGCATATTTCCCACACTCCCCCACGCCGAGAAAATCCCAAGACATACAATACAGTACGCTGATCGGTTTACCTTATGCACATTGCATAGTAGGCCTTATCTCTGACCACTGTTGGGCTGACATTTCGGGGATTGGGCGAATTGCGGCGGTCGAGGGAGCTGCAGGCAATAATGCACGTGTCCAGTCTTGGGAGTCTGTGGCTCTTGACTAGGCATTTACCTTGCTGGCAGCAAACAGTGAGTCACTATACCTGATACTAATTTGTGTACAGTACTGAGTACAGGGTACGGGGTACTGTTCGGTTTGATACGTCTCAGTCCAGCAGATGCGGCCAAGACTTGTAAGTAACAGACCTGATGTATTTCAGCATTTTTGTCACTCTCCGATGACGTCCAGGCAAAGCTGGAGTGGGAGGGGATTCGAGTGTCTTCGGAATAACCTAGCATGGCCATCACTCACTTTTGTCAGCCTTGAATCGGAGCTCGGAGTAGTCAGGAGTGAAAATGTTCCATACCCTTGGTACAACAGTACCAAACTCTTGACAACCAATCCCAACCTCACGTGCAGTCTGTCACTTGAAATCCCTACATTGGGAGGCAATCAGTTCGAAGAAAATCGTAGGGCTCATTCTGAAGCATGTCTTCAGCGAAGTGTCCATAGGTTTGGGTTTTGTGTGTGTTCTTGTAACCGTCGCACTAAAGAGATTTGGTCTGTTAGACAAATACACATTAGATATAGAGATGTTTGTATCTCACTGGCTCATTTAATGGTTGGGCGATACTCTTTATAAAGCAAGTAGCTTCGCACATGGCCACTGCGAATGTTGAATGATGGCAATCTCGGGGTTTTTTTGCCTCTTGCTTGCATTTCTTGCACGAGTTGGGAGTAATGAAGAGAAGAGAATAGCTGTAGTGGGATGGAGAAACAATGGTTGGGGTTACGAACGAGGCAGGAGGTGCTCCCACGTGATTCACTGTAGGTAGTGGCGTTGATTTTGCCTAAACTCAACGACTACTCTACTAATGTCTCCCAGGACCAACAGTACAACTGACCCAAGCAACAGAATTTGGGTTGATTCTCTTCCTCTATTGTTCACACAAGAGACCGCGAATCATTCCAACCAACTTCAATGATAGCCAGGATCGACCCCGGTGGCTGAATGACCTTTCTGAGCTCGAAGCGAGAATCAGCCTCGGCGAGCAGGCTACGCCATTGCCCAAGGTTCCTTTCGTGGGAATTGAAAACGGCTGCCATGTCCAAGTCCATCGCCCTGATAAAATATCATCAACAGTTAGCCACGGTAATCAATCAACAACATTGCCAGCGAGGTTACCTCAAATCCTTCTCTCTCGAAAGTGACACAGTCCCCGGCTCGGGCATGCACATCTCATTGAGCAGAATCTTCACGCCAGATTTGAGTGTTGGAATGAGCGCCCTGAGGATCATGACGGCATATTTATCAGCCCAGTTATGCAGCACCCAACGCATGATATAGACATCGGCGGGGATTTTTTGGGGCGTAAACAAATCATGGGCCATGAACTTGACGCGTTCCCTCAGGTTTTCTGGAATATTGGCCTCGGCACCATCCACCACCGGCGCAATATCTTGCACCAATACATGCACACCGGAGAACTGCTCCGCGAGGTGCCTGGCTACCACACCAGTTCCACCTCCAACGTCAATTATCTGAGCCGCATCACCCAGACTGGCCCAGTCATAGGACTTAATAAGATGAGCAATGTCGACGGTTGGACTGAATCCGTAGGCTACCATGGCCCCGCCAAAACGCTCTGCGCGTTGAGGGTTTGCGGCCATCATGTCATAGATGGATACAGTGGTGTTGTTTGAAAGTGTAAAGGCCTACTGTTTGCATTAACTAACTGGATAGGAAATCCTAAGACATCAATCGATCTAACCGTTTCATTCGGCTCTTGAGAACCCGGCCATTTTTGCATGGCATCAACCATCTATACGTTCTCACTAATCAGCAACAAACGTGAAAACATAGGCGAGGAAATGATATATCACTCTTACCGTTGTTGCGGTAGGCCATATTTCTTCGACTGCAACCGACATCCAGTCACGCACACACGGTGTTCGAAGCAGCTTTGAGATATTGGTATGTGCTACCATGCCCGGTGTCGGCTCACAAAAGATCCTCATGGTCATGGCATGTCGAAGGAGACGAGTCACAGACTGTTCATCAAGATTTATTGATTTGGCAATGTCGGCAAACGACCGTTGACCTCCTGGCGGAACCTGATCGGCCATTCTGAATCGGGTAATGGCCTGTTGACAAACCATGTTATTGTGCTATACGTGTATGCATTAACATATTAGTCACGGGTGTACACGGCCACGCAAGCTATTCATGATCTTTCAGCATGAAAGGAATGCCACCTACCCCGCCATGCCTAAAAAGCAACGTAAACGGATCAAGGAGAAGGTCGTACAGCTCCCCAGCGGCATCGAGCGCTTGACCCTGGGCTTCTACTACATGCGCTTCTGCCGGTAAGACATACTTTGCATCCTCGTCGAAAGAAGGCGACGGGAGACCCTTTTCCGACAGTGCTCCTTGGAGCTTTTCCACAGCGCTGCTTATGATTCCGGCGAGTTCCACGATCCGGGAGGTATTGTTGGACGCGGCCATTTTTTTTTTCCACCTCCTCCTTCTGTTATTCGAACTTACAGTTGAAGTTACTTGATAGGTCAATGTAGAAAACATACACATGCGCATGTGATTTCCTCCGGTTATTTACAGCGCTGTCCGTCTGTAGACGTCCGATTGATGTTGGGTGTTGGTTTTCTGCCCTTTATACATACACGTACCGGCGTTTACAAACACCGACACCCAACACAGACAAACAAAGGGGCCAACATGACTATTTGAATTGCTCCGATTTCAAATCCTTATTATTTATATCATCCGGTGGGTACTTGAATGTGGCAAAGCCTATTGGCTGATATTATTGTCTTCCTCGTTCATTTTAGCCCATGTGGTATTGTCATGCATTATGCATCGAAAGAGTTTCCCGATTCGGCCAGGTTTAAAACGAAGCTAAGGAGAAAGCGATATTAAATCTGTCTATATTTGAGTTTTGGTCGCTTAATGTATCCAATTAAACAACATTTCAAGGACAGCGTTCTCACAAATGATGCGGCACCCCGCATTAATGCATATGCGATATGTTGTGTTCTTCCAATAGCATCCAAAGCATGTCGCCATCCGACATCAATTGATGAGGTCGGTGAAAAACTTGAAACCAGGACCGCAATTCTGGAACATGAGGTGCTGGCTGACTCAATTGATGGTTCACCGTTATTTTAGCTTTAGTTTTCTCTTATTTTTCTCGGTTTAAAGTTGTAATGACGGACATATAAGCACCGTGGAGTTTCAGCTAATCGTGCACACTTACACCCCGACTACGCACGTTAGCCTGAAGAAGGCGTGTTTAAATGTCCAAAATTCGTTGGAAACTAGCACGGAAAAGACCGATTTCAATCAAAGCGTGCTGGTTTGCCAATCCCGACTAAGCAGTGGCGGGTTCCGGCGATTAAAAGGAGGTCGATCATGCAGCTATTCTCGCCGCGCTGGATTTTTGTGGTCACGCTGGAGATAAAAATACCTTTAAACGTTGCGATAGTTTTCATTCTGTTAGGGCTTACGGTTCCTGCAGAGTCAGCTATCCAAGCGCCGTGTGGTCTGCCCTATTACATGAGGCTGAATTGGCTGCTTGGCTAGACGCGCACCATGTAGCTATTCGGGGCGTATCATGCGGTCGCTTGCATATGCCCTTGTCTCAGAGTCGTCCATGGTACCACCATCCATCACACACTCGATTCAATGGATTAATATTCCCTGTCTGATCGTGGCGGCAAGCTCTTCTGCATTCGCCCTTTGCATACCTGCCATGGTGTGATTGATGACTGTGTTCGAGGCGCATGTACAGTCAACACCACGCACACAACGGCGGGATGCAACCCATGATGATTATCGACGGAAGCAGCACGTAGGACAAGTCTGAGGAGGCGAAAAAATTCTATATTCGGAACTTACAGTCACTTACCTTGTCCAATGTATGTCGTATCTTGCTAGATCCTAGTATTCCATCGATAAGAGACGGAAATCGTTGGATCCCACAGCGCCTGTTCCGGCGACACCGAACATACAAAAACCATATCCAGAAGGGCGACAATGGTCTGGATTCCGGTGCAGAAAATGAGAACCCATTAAGCCATACTAGCACTTCGAATATCTCGATGAGCAGGGTCGTTATAGAAATCCTAGCTACGACCGATACTAAGACGGTCCGTGTTATCGAGATCCAATTCCACTTAAGCACCTTGATTGTCTGGGAGATGACCAGGCCTGCCTTATGCTTCCCAAAGCCCATCGGTAGCCTTGTATGATGAGGCATTGGTAGACCACCTGTAAGATCTAGTTGATGTCTCTTGTCAGCTCACATTAGCGGAGAGACTCATACCTCAGCCACAAGCATCAGCCAGTCCTCCGCACCCACTGTCTGTGATACTGATACTTTTTTAAGTACATAGAATCGGACAGTGATGGGAGGGACACAAAGTATTGTAAGCGTCCATGTTACGCTGGTAATCGCCGGCCCTTGACCCAGATTGTTTATCTTCACCGAACCCTGAGTAGATGGCGTGGACATCTAGAAGGCGTCTATACCAAAACACCAGAAAAAGCATAAAGAAACATAATTAATTGGCTTTAAGGACCGAAATAGGATTAGAGACATTTCAGACCCATAGCTATGTTTACGATGAGACATACGCAACCTTAGGTTATCTACTGGCCGAGAGTTGACACCGGCGACTCCTAGCGTAACAAAAAAGAAAAGAAGGCCCAAAAAAAAATATTAGGGCTGACTAGTAGCATGTAGTATACCAAATAACTGGGAATTCTATTTATAACATTCCCAAGATAGCTACATACTACTGGGTGACATGTTACGTATGCAGCCCGAAGTGTTGGATACCGGTTAGAAACATGTCAACCAAGATATGCTATAGTCATCACTTACACTTAGCATCAAGACTCCGGATTCCAGATTCTATGGCACTTGAAGCTGAAAATAGATGGGGCCATGGAACTCGCCTCGCTGGGTCTATAAATACTGATCCGTCTATGGTCCTGAATGGTGTTTTCCCTAGATACATACACTTCACTTATCGATAGCCCAATTTGTGATTTATTTTTTTATTTTTTTCTAAATCTAATTAAGCCATGTCATCCAACGGTCTTGCAGAGCTATTGAAGGAGACAGCCAGGGAGTTTCCAGCAGGTCGGGTTGTTATCTACGGCCCAGGAGCGTCGTCCGTACCAGTAGAGATTAGTTACAACAGTCTATACATCCAAGCGCAGCAGAATGCCAGTATCCTCCGTTCTCGCCAAGGCTTCAACGCAGGCTCACCGGTGCTTCTTCGATTAGACGATCATCAAGATTTCCTGCTTTGGTTCTGGGGTGTCGTGCTTGCTGGATGTATACCAGTACCATTGCCGCCGTTCAGCAATGTCGATGAGCAGAGAAAGAAACACATTCAGCACTTGTCTGAGCTATTTAGCGGTCCTATTTGTATTACGAGAGAGGAGTTACGGTCTTATTTTATGCACGATAACCACAATGTCAAAGTTTATACCATCGAATATCTTCACGAACAGTCACCTCCTGAATTTCTATATCAAGCTTGCATGGATTCAGAGACCAACGACCTTGCCTTGCTCATGATGACTTCGGGGAGTACCGGAAATCCCAAAGCTGTTTGTCTATCTTATACACAAATAATATCAGCCGTGGCCGGAAAGGCTTCGGTACGCCGCCTCCCAGCCAACAAACCGTTTTTGAACTGGATCGGACTAGACCATGTGGCAAGTCTGGTTGAAATACATCTCCAGGCCTTGTATCTTGGGGTTGACCAGATTCACATTCAAGCAAGCGATATCATCGCCTCGCCTCTTAGATTTCTCGATCTCTTGAGCTTCCATCACGTTTGCCGCTCATTTGCTCCGAATTCTTTCTTGGCCAGCTTGGTGTCGACTTTCAATGCAGAGGATAGTCAATCAAAATCAAAAACTTGGGACCTCAGTCACTTGACTGTCCTCGCTTCTGGCGGTGAAGCAAACGATGTCAGGACATGCGTCGCAGCAAGTGAGCTGTTTGCAGCCCATGATGCTCCTCGTAATGTCATAACACCAGGATTCGGAATGACTGAGACATGCGCGGGGGCAATCTTCAATCTTGACTGTCCAGAACACGACATGAAAACCGGAAACTCCTTTGCATCGGTGGGCAGATGTATGAAGGGAATTGAAATGCGCGTGCAAAGTCCCAAAACATCTCCAAACGAAGCAGGACATCTCGAAGTCCGAGGCGATGTGGTATTTAACGGGTATTATCGCAACAAAAAAGCCACTGAAGAGACTCTGACGGCGGATGGCTGGTTTCGAACAGGGGATTTGGCCACTATCGACTCTGCTGGCAATCTTCATATTGTTGGCAGACTCACCGATGTCATGAATATCAACGGCGTAAAGTATAACTGCGAAGACTTGGAGGAATCTCTTTTACAGAACCTTCATTCTCGACTTCACCGTCTCATCGGACTCTCGTTCAGACCAGCAGGTTTGCACACGGAGCACGTAGCAGTTGCATACGTGCCAAAGGAACAAACTCTTCAGGACGAAGACTTTTTATACATACACGATACCATTGTTCAAACTACCATACTATCCACAGGCGCCAGGCCACATATTTTTGCCCTAGAAAAAGGGTTTTTCTCGGCATCGAGTCTAGGCAAAGTATCGAGAGTACGGATGAGAAAGCTACTCGAAAGCGGTGCTCTTTCCAAGCAGGTCGTGTCATACGAACATCGTCTCAAGAAATTAAGAAAACAAAGCTTTATCCAAGCTAATAATTCGTTTGAAGCACTTCTCTTGGAAGAAATTACCGGTTGCCTAGGAGTAGAACCAGGTGACATCGGACTGAACACGCCATTCTTCGATCTAGGAATGACTTCAATGGATCTCATCCGCTTGAAGAAACAGATCAGTGACCGATTGGAAACTGATATCCCCATAATAACGTTCATGAAAAGCCCGACTGTGGGCGAGTTGGCCGTCGCTTTACGAGAGTCAGATCCCTGTGCTAAAACCACATACAGCCCGGTGATGACTCTTCGCTCCAAAGGCGCCAATCTACCGCTCTGGCTTGTGCACCCAGGTGTCGGGGAGGTACTCGTGTTCCTCGGTCTATCCAAAGAAATAGACGATCGTCCTGTATACGCTCTTCGGGCGCGCGGGTTTGAGGATGGCGAGGCCCATTTTGCAAATATCCGTGAGATCGTTGACACCTACTTTGACGCAATCAAAAGAGTCCAGCCCCAGGGTCCATATGCAATTGCAGGGTATAGCTATGGGGCCATGCTGGCCTTTGAAGTCAGCAAGATGCTCGAAGGCAACGGCGATGAAATCGGGTTCTTGGGTAGTTTCAATCTCCCTCCTCATATCAAATCACGCATGCGCCAGCTTACTTGGAACGCGTGTCTCCTGCATCTCATGAATTTTCTTGATCTGGTCACAGAAACCGTTTTCGACAAGATGGAGGAGACCATACCTCAAACTCCACGAGGCGACGCTATTCCCAAACTGCTGGAACTCGCAGATGCGGGCCGTATGACCGAGTTGGGTCTTGATGAGCGCTCTCTGTCAAATTGGGTCGATCTTGCATATGGCTTGCAGAGTATGGCAACCACATACGAGCCTTCTGGATCAGTCAGCTCAATTGATGTCTTCCATTGTATACCGCTGAAGATGGCGGCCAAATCAAGAGAAGACTGGCTCAATAACCATCTTAGCAAATGGACTGACTTTTCGAGATCAGCGCCACAGTTTCACTCAGTTGGCGGTTCTCACTATACGATGATTGGGGCTGATCATGTCGTTGCATTTGCGGAAACTTTGCGTTCGGTGTTAACTGAAAGAGGCGTTTAAATTGTATTTTGCTCTGTAATTGTACGTATATATGTATTTTTAGATGAGAAATAATAGCACACAGAATATTTCAATGTTGACTTTACCGTACGAGTTCTTCTATGCTAGCCATTAACCGAGATATTTGAAAATACTGAACTATTGGAAATTTGGAACATGGAAGATGGGTCGGTTCTCCTATCAAATGTAACTTAATTGACGCTGTATAAAGTTGAAAAGCCAGGTTGTCATTAATTTCTAAATTCTCCACGTACAACAAAAGCAAGCCATATGAAACCAACGTTGTATGAAAGCAAATCTATATGCAAAGCAAGTCTATATGAAAAGCAAGTCCAAATGTAAAACAAATCAATATGCAAAACAGGTCAATATGCAGCACCATCTAATAATTATGCCAGGCGAACATCCATCACTCCTTCATAGTTGCGAGGATTGTACACGTATGTCTTAACTAACTTAAGTCCGACGCTGGAGAGTATCTCGCGCCACTGGGACTCGCTACGTTCCATACCGGCAAATGCAGCCATCATTGACAAGTCCATGCAAGCCGCGTACGCGTTAGCCCCTTCTTCGGGGAGTATCATCTCATCAAGCAGCATGATGGATTCTGCAGTCATCGCAGATTTGGTGTTTTGCAACAACTGTCTCACTTTGTAGTCCGGGTGATTATGGAGGACTCCACGAGTATAGTAGAATTTGGCGCCTGTTTTACGGGAGATCCCATTAGTATACAGTGCATTAGTCAAGCAAAGTGGCGGTAGACTCACCCTTGACTGGTTGTGGGTCAAAGAAATTATGCACAGCCGCCTCAACCCCAGGGGTGGGCAGTGCTTTCTCAATCGAGTGTGGCATATCCTGCAGAATAATCCGGCCAGGAACATCCGGATACAGATCGACAAACTGCGCACATTGATGGCCAATGCCTCCGCCTATATTTACGTACAATGGCTTTTCTTCCTCCCATCCTGCTGCCTCTTCGCGAACCGGATAGACGGTCAGCCAGGATAGCTCCGGCCCACGGCGCAAGGCCATGTAGTCGTTAAAGTGTCTGAGGTTCTCCGGGTGATTTGTAAACCACGCAAATGCATGCAGGTCTGTCTTCCAAGCATCTTGAAAGACGGTCTGCAGTTCGTTTTCGGGGTATTGGTAGCCAGTCTTTGCTAGGAAACCAGGAAGGGCCTGGTATTGCGGTCCGATTGTGTCAAAACTGTCAAGTCTTGTAAGCCAGACTGTCATTTTAGACGAAGGCAAAAAAATTCTTACCAGTGCGAGATTCCTGCTTCTGCGACTTTTTCGGCAAGGTTTTTGGTAACTTGATTGGCCGCATACTGCGTCGACGACACTTGCTTGACTACATTCACCGCGTTCAAATAACTCAGCAAGCGGGCTGTTGATCTAGAGTTAGCTGCTAATATAATATCACGGACACTAAGAAGGGTAGCCATACTCAGAAGTTTGATATCCGCTTTAGTCTTCTGCGCAATCATTTCCAACGTCACGCTGCTATCTCCGGCGCCGGCTAAGAGGGTGAATAGCCCTAAGTCAAACCCTGTCTTCACAGCAGCGGTTTGTAGGTGCTATGCAGAGTTCATATCAGCGAATGCTTTACGTTGCCGAACCTTTCTCACTCACCAAGTATCCCAACCGGTGAATTGTGGCATTGGAGTCTTCCAAAGAGTATGCTAGCTCATGCAAAGCAAACATGAGCTGCTGGCGAGTATCACCCTCACTAGTCAAAGCTAGCTGCTTGATATGGTCTAGTTGACTCTGCATTTTAGGGTTTCTGATTTTCTTTTTTTAAAAAAAAATAGAATAAAAATAAAATAAAATAAAATAAAATAATGATAATGATAATGGTAATTGTTGGCAAAAAATTCCAGTTGATGTGTTTAGATAGACTGACTTGAGAGCAATTGGGAAGTCGACAACTCAATATATATACTTCTGGAATTCACATATATTGAAGAATGTATTCACCGTGTCCGAATGGAATGACTGTCATCAAATTCGGGGCGTCGAAACTACATGTGCCGATACAGCCAATGTCGCTGCGTAGCTGAGACGTCTGAAAGAATACTGCCCGAAACCCAAGGTCCAGCTATCAAGTGATGGGATACCGCCCCTAAACCCGGATACGGTCCGAACGGTTCGTGCTAAAAAAAGATGTACAGTACATATAAAAAAAAGGCGTAAGGCTTATCCAACAATAATGTATAAGTCATCTATACCAACATGCATACGTAAATCGAGATCGATTCGATCCCATTGGCCCGTGTTGCCGCTAGGGAAGGCTGACAATCGGCGGGATATGCCTCCGAAAAAAAGAAAGCCAAGGCTGAAAGTGAATCAATTACTGGGTATGTATGTAGTCTACAAAAGAAAGTTTAAAACTAGTGTTTTTGAGTTCTTCAGTGGTTTGCCAATGAAGACGACATGTTGTCTACATCTTGATACTGGGAATCACGCTTTGCTGCATCCGCAATGTAACATGAAGCCAAAATGTGCTATTTTTGCTAACCCATGTCCAAAGATAGCTGCAATAGGTGACCTAAGTTTCAATATCTCAGTTTTAATTTTGCTTTTTAATTCAAACTTGACCCAATAAATGTTCTCATCTCATCGGTAAGATTGATAATCAGCTATATATTTCCCGAACCTGTGTTGCAGATTCCGGGGTTCTATTATCAGTAACATCATTATTGAGACAGGTGACCCGAAAGATTTTCTATTTGCGTTCCCACTCACTTCTACTCCAAGCCAGACAAAATGCAAAGATATACCCTCTCCGGATAAAATGACGTCGGGGACTCGGGGCTTGGGGCTTGGGACATCACATGTTCTCCCGTCTCCACTCGCCGTTGCAGCCTAGACTGTCGCGTCTACCAGGCACTCCCAGTTGATAAACAACAATAACCATGACAACTTACGAAGAAACAAAATATTAAACCAGAGCTGCTTGTACGGTGATGGATCACGACACAGACACGCAAATGCCCGATGCCGGCCAGCCCGACGAGCAAGACCTGGATGAAAAGTATAACATCACCACCACCATTATGTCTACATTATTGGCTCACATCGAAACTAGATATCCCAACAGGCCCCGCAATCATGGCCAAACGCTGCCATTTCATGATTTATTTACTGATCTTTTCAACCCGCTAAGCGAGAACAAGAAACGGCCCAATGTCCCTGGTCCTGTATCGCGCAGAAAGGCCGGGCCTCATGGGCCAAACAATCTCACGCCACAGGACCGTCGCCGCGATGTCATCCAACGCTTCATCTCGCGCTGGCGAAAAGATGTCGGCGATGACATTTATCCGGCCTTTCGACTCATTGTGCCCGACAAGGATCGGGATCGGGCTATGTATGGACTGAAAGAAAAAGTCATCGGCAAGCTACTTGTGCGAATTATGAAAATCGACAAAAACTCCGAAGACGGCTTCAACTTACTGAATTGGAAGCTGCCGGGACAAAGCGCCGCAAGCCGCATGGCTGGCGACTTTGCTGGTCGATGCTACGAAGTGCTTTCCAAGAGACCCATGAGAGTCGAGGTCGGCGATATGCGTATCGAAGAGGTCAATGAGCGACTGGACCAGCTCTCAGCAGCATCCAAAGAGGATCAGCAACTTCCCATCTTGACTGAATTCTACCGACGCATGAACCCAGAGGAACTGATGTGGCTCATACGCATCATTCTACGGCAAATGAAAGTCGGCGCCACCGAGAGGACTTTTTTCAACGTGTGGCATCCCGATGCAGAAAGACTTTTTAGCATATCCAGCAGTCTGCGCCGCGTTTGCTGGGAACTCCATGACCCGAACATCAGGCTCGAAGGTGATGACCGGGGAGTTTCACTTATGCAGTGTTTCCAGCCCCAGCTGGCGCAGTTCCAGATGCATTCCTTTGAAAAGATGGTGCAACGAATGCGACCAACTGATGATGACCAGACGTTTTGGATCGAGGAGAAACTCGACGGTGAGCGAATGCAACTCCATATGGTATCTGACGACTCTGTTGAGGGAGGGAAACGGTTTTGTTTCTGGTCTCGCAAGGCCAAAGATTATACATATCTTTATGGGAATGGCTTTTATGATCCAAATGGAACCCTCACTCGTCATTTGAAAGACGCCTTTGTCGACGGCGTGGATAGCATCATCTTAGATGGCGAGATGGTGACATGGGATCCCGAACAAGACGCACCGGTCCCGTTTGGTACATTGAAAACTGCAGCGTTGGCCGAACAGCGAGACCCAAACTCAAACGGGCCGCGGCCCTTGTTTCGAGTATTCGATATCCTGTATCTGAATGATCGAGAATTAACGCGGTACACGCTACGAGATCGCCGCCGCGCGCTCGAGAAAGCTATTCAGCCTGTTCACCGAAGATTTGAAATTCATACTTACCAGGAAGCCACTAAAGCTGCCGAAATCGAGCCCATTCTACGCAAGGTGATAGAAGAGGCATCCGAAGGTCTAGTGCTGAAGAATCCAAGGTCTCCATACAGATTAAACGAGCGTCATGACGACTGGATGAAAGTCAAACCTGAGTATATGACCGAGTTTGGAGAATCTTTGGATCTCGTAGTCATAGGAGGCTACTACGGGTCTGGGAAGCGAGGAGGTGGCCTTTCTAGCTATCTCTGTGGCCTACGCGTGAACGACTCCAACCCACAAAATGGAGATTCCCCCATGAAGTGCTATTCATTCTGCAAGGTTGGTGGCGGATTTACCGCTGCTGACTATGCGAACATCCGGCACCATACAGACGGAAAGTGGAAGACCTGGAATCCGAAAAAGCCGCCGTCCGAGTTCATTGAGCTCGCAGGTGGAGAGGCCAGCCCGAAAGAACGACCCGACGAATGGATCAGACCGGATGAATCAGTAGTCGTTTGCGTCAAAGCTGCGTCTGTGTCGGTTAGTGATGAGTTTCGCATCGGCCTTACCCTTCGGTTTCCGCGATTCAAGAGACTTCGAATGGACAAGGACTGGAAGACGGCGCTCTCAGTACAGGAATTTCTTGATCTCAAGTCCAATGTCGAGCAGGAGCAAAAAGAAAAACAGTTTACTGTTGAAAACTTTCGGAAAAAACGAGTCAAAATGACGACGAAAAAGCCTTTGACTGTAGCCGGGTACGACGGCGATGCATCGGTCGAATATGTCGGACCAGTCCTCAACGTATTTGAGGGGTTGAGCTTTTGTATGTGTCGGTACTTTTCTAATAAACTAAAGCTAACTATAGACAAGTTGTCATGACCGATACAAAAACACCAGAGAAGAAAACAAAAACCGAGCTGGAACAATTTGTCAAGTCAAACGGTGGCCAGATTTTCCAGACCCATACAGCAGCTCCAAATACTGTTTGTATTGCAGATAGAAGTGCTTTTTCCCCCTTGCTTCTTATAAATAGATACAAGTGGAATCTGACTAGACTATATTTAGGAACGGTCAAAGTTGCTTCAATACAAAAAAGTGGCAGCCAGAATATCATTCGACCTATATGGCTATTTGACTGTATCAAACAAACCGAGACTGATAATAATCTACCCACATTTCTCCTTCCATTTGAACCTAGGTGGGCATCCCAAAGAATGTCTCTCTTTTACCCCTACACCCCCTAATATAAGAATATTTTAGGCACATGTTCTTTACCAAAGAAGACCAGCAAGATATCATCGCTGCAAACGTTGACGAATACAACGACAGCTACACACGAAACACAACAGTGGAAGAGCTAAAAGCCGTGCTCGAGGATATGAAACTCGATAGAACCATTAATACCGAAGCAACTTCGCAACTCTCAGCACGTTTGTTTGCGCAAACTCAGGAAGAGCCTGGCGCAGGCGCTGCCTTGCCCGGTTGGATCTTCAAGGGCTTGACATTATACTTTCACTCGCCGGAATCACCATCACAATCGCCTGACTCAGATATTTCTCAGCGACTTCGGCTTGCTCGCAGCCTCGCCGAATTCGGCAGTGCTGACATCAGCGAGACTCTAGAGACAGGCCAGAGTAAAAAGAAAGCTGTCAATACCGGTATTACGCATGTCGTTGTCCCGAGCCCCCTGTCGTCGAAAGAAGGAGAAGAAGAGCTCGGTTCCCTTCGAAAAGCGCTTTCCAAGCTGGTCAGTTCCTCTGGATACAAAATACCGCATATTGTGTCTGTGGAGTGGGTCGAGCAGAGTTGGAAAGAGAGGACGTTGCTGGATGAGGAGAGTATGTGTCCTTGTTCCTTTTCTTCTTTTTGTTGAGTAAACTGACGCTTTACAGGGTTTGCACCATCTTGACGGGGAAGACTAGGGTATTTGGTATGATAGGAACGCCATTCTAGTATTAAGATTATATGAAATATGATAAATTCCAAGTGGTATAAAGTTCCACATGCATAGATACTATCTGTAGGCTACCATTCACCGGATCTGGCAGGTGTGGCGAACACAACTTGATTCCCCATACGAGACAGAATGTCAATATATTCACGAGCAACCCCCCACGCCGAGACCAGCCCAGACAAAATGTGAATACCTTCCTGCAGGATCCTCGAAGGACCATGCGGACCACATATATCGCCTACACCGGTCACATTCCCCCTCATAGTCTGGCCAACACGTACAAACAGCTGCACGATTTCATCGTCACACGGCCTATCGACATGAATAAACGTTGGACTTGCAGAAGAAGTCAGTGTTGCGTGCTGAGAGCTCGGCGAGTCAGGTTGGTCTTGAGATTGATGACACAGTCCATACGCCCACAGAGTCAAAGTGGCCAGAAACACAGCAATCGGCTCGTGGAAGGCGTTCGTCGAATACCGACGCACATACCATATCACCGAGCCGGCGTGGATAATTGAGAGTCGGGCTTTGTATTGATCGTGCTTGCCCCATCGCCATACGTGGCGCCACTCGGGAGTTTGATTGAGCTTTTCCCAGGATACTTCTTGTCGAGCCAGCGACATGGCCAAGTTTCGTATCTCGCGGAAGGGAACAAGAAGTACGAGACGTGCAGTATGCAAGTGAAGGACTGTTGGATGCTCTAAGCCTGCGGCTTTGGCAATAGTTCCGTTAGCAGACCAGTGCAGAGTATCCAGGCAGTCACAGGCACTGTTTCGCCACTTTGAGAATAAAGGTATCCCTGGTAACCACACTGCCTTTGAAGGTAGAACGGATTCTCGTGTTCGTCTCTCCGCGGTAGGAGTCCACCAGGAGAGAGGCCGCTGAAAGTAGTCACCTACCTCCCACAGCCTTTGGTAGAGGGCATGGAGGAGAAGAACATGGCTGAACTCTCCAATACCAGGCGTGAGTCTCTTCTCGATGAACAGAATCTCCATTGCAGAATAAAGTGATGCGTTTTCTTCTTGGTATAGTGATTGCCAAACATATTCGGAATTCGCCTCCCACAAGCTCTCGTGGGCTGGAAGCGGTGTTTGAACATCTTTCAGACAAAGCTGTGGCGGGGAGTCGGTGGTATAGGCCAAAGTGGTATCAACCAGCCACACAAGGTAGCCGGTCCTTCGATTTGTCTCGTTTTCAATCCAATGTCTCCATTGTCTTCTGGAGTCTTGCTCTTGATTTTGGGAGTTCGTTGAAAAAAGCCCTTCGTGATGAGCTAGGCGCACAAGCTCGCCAAACAAATTTAATCCATAATCTCTATTTTGAGTATTTCCGCTATGTATAAGACCAATGCAGTTCAACAGCACGGCTTGCATGAGCCAGAGAGGTGTGTACTCTAGAGCGCTCTTTTGTCTTTCCACAAGAATTGCGCGCCGAACAAATTCATGAAGAGGCTGTGAGTATTGAGCTGCTTCTGCCGAATTGACATAATTACACCCAATGGCCGATATTGCAAGTACTAAAATCCAGTGCGTTTCATTCGGATCAAAGGTTGCAACGTGGAAGATGGGATATACGGGCTGAAATCCGTCTAGATAGTGGCGTACAAAATATGTGAGTAGCTCGGAGGTTGGGAAATGACCTGCGGCGAAGGGAGTAAAAATCAAGGACTCGCGGCGGCATATATTTTCAAATGACGAAATCATATTTTCATATATGGCTGGGGAGATTTGCTTGTCCATGGTTGCACCCAAGTTGGAGTTGTCAGTCTGGATGTATTGTATTGCCGGAAACGAGAAGTTTGATTCCTCTTTTGAATTCTCTTTATTTTGCAATAGTGGAATTATGTTTTCGGCAATGTTCCAACGTTCTTTTCGTTTTCGACTGTATTTAGGACATCGAGATCCTTCGCCGTTGACGTAATACTCCCCTGATAATACTGAGTCATCGTTCGAGCCTGAAAAGAGAGAACCGTCTTGCGATACACTGCTGTGCCTCCCAGGACTCTCTACAGGTGGAACGGCGTCGAGAAGGTTGTGTTGAAAATGATTGAACAGGGGCAATTGGTCCAAATTGTCCATGGGAGAAAGCCATGTGATGCTCGTGTCGAAGCTTTCGGGCCACCATTGTTGAACAGACTGCTGTAGGAGGTCCGGGTCCAATGGCAGTGCGTCTTCTGTGTCCTTGAGGAGATCTGTCGAAATCCAGTTTAATGCGGAGCCGGGGTTTGGGTCGGCCAGACTTGGATTTAATACCAAGTCTACATGTGGGTCGGCAAGAGGCATGTCGCTTTCTTGGTGTTGTGGATTGTTAGGACGTACATTTTGAGGGATCGAGAGGCTGTCTGGTATAGTCATTGGGAACAGAGAGGTGGAGTCATTTTGCAAAATACTTTGAGATGCTTGGTCGATGTAAGGGTAAGAAAGTCGAGAACTATCCATATGCACAGGAAAGGTTTGTTGCTGGGCAAGACCACCCATCTCATCGGTATGCTGACTGGGCTGAGTATCCGGGGTACTGTGCTGGTCTATGACACTTTGTGGGTAAATATCCTCATGGTTAACAAATTGATATTGAATCTGTTGAGGTGCTTGCCCGCGTGGAGAGCTCGATGATCTGGTAGAATGCTGGACTACGCTATCACTGTCGAGATTCGGCTGCTCCGGCGATTTGCTCGTGGGAGAGCGTTCCTCCTCGTTAGACATTCGTCGCGCTCTATTTTTCTTTGTTGTTTTTGAGCGCCTTTCAGTGGGGTATTGACATCTTATTGTACGGCTCTGACACCGGGCACAGGAATCGCCGCCAGTACATCTGACCCGAGCAGATGCGCATTGGAAGCATGCCCGAAAGGTTTTGACGGTGATGCGGTGGGCGTAATCAAGTTTCCCTTGGGCGCCTGGTGCATGATGGCTTTGATCATGCCGGTGAAGTGTGTCACTATCACAGTCGCATTAGCTAACGTTTTTTTACAGGAAGAAGGCGGGTTTTACCTTCTGGAAAAGCGGCGGCTACACTGGCTGCATTGAAAGGGCTTCTCCTTGGTATGACTTCGCAGATGTCGTTTGAGATGCTCTGGTCTTCTGAATGTTGCCTGACAGGTAGAACATTTCAAAGACGAGGAGGGAGACCCGGCCTTTCGACGGGCCTGGTCTTTTCCGGGTGAAACTTCCATCGCCTAGATGGGTACGAGGAACACAATTGTCGATGTTCTGCAATCCTGGCGATTCCGAGTTTCAGTTCCTGGGCGCTCGACAGATCTTATCCATCAGACAGTACAATCACTTGGTCATTGCAGAGAGGTGCAAGAGGTGCAAGAGCGACTTCGTGACGCGGGGAGAGGGGAAATCCGGGGTATTAAACGGCAGGTACGTACAAGAACCACGCGCCCTCCGCATCGTCGCTGACTGCGCAACTCCGCAAGCTGTCCGGGGGGCCAGTAGCTTGGCGCAGCCAATAGAACAGCATCGTGATTGTCGGCTCAATTATGCCTGCATGGGGTTTACTAGGAAGCAGTATGGTGTCGTGCTTAAGCGCTTTGTTTCGAGCGATGGAGGAGCAGCGAGCCTAATTGGTGGAGAACAGAGCTTCCTCCGCGTCTCCACAGCGGCTAAATCCAGCTTTTACCCGACCCTATCACGATGCACCAACAGCATGGGCAGCAGTCGCAGTCGTTGGGGTTCTGTTTTACTATCCTTGAAAAAATAAATACATAAATGGATAAACTCCTGACAGCACGCATAGAACACTCCCAGCAGGTCGAGCGCGCAAATTTGGATTGCGCGTTGTATCGGCCAGGGATAGAGTTTCAAAGTGCCGGAGAATTAGCCGAAATCTTGAACACGCGAACCAAGGCCTGCTTTAGGTTAGGACTAGCAATAGTAGTACGTCCTACGTACTATAATTGGGCTTCACTATATTATTTGAGAGACAGGATCCAAGACATTGTTACTATTTACCGGCAGTTGCATCTCATCACCTGATGCCGTGTGCATGGTTACCGAGCGCTGCGAGATCAGCTAATATTTGCGAGGGAATCCCAGTCATGGCCGCCAGCACAACTTAGCAAGACAATATTGAAAACTTAAAAAACAGACAATGATCCTTCTTCATGATCATCGTCGAAACAGCACATGCGCAGCAAGGGGCTGCACGTGTCTGTGGTCTCGCCAAGTCACGTGTCTCGGGGCTAGCACTTTATCTTCGGCGTGACCCATTTTTCCAAAGACACATGGCAACAATGTCCGAACGGTGGTTGCACATCCAGGAGATTGACCATGCTGCCACTGTCCTCTGGTTAATGCTGATCCAGAGGAGGCGATGAGACGCCAACTGACGCAAAGTCCTTCGCTTACACGTTAATTCTATTATTATTATTATTATTACGACCTCGGCGCTAAGACAGCAACCCCGGTTTCAGCTTACCCAACACCGACGACACGCCTTCCGAGCACCCGGGACCCCTGATAAGACCAACATTCGAAAACATATCAGTGACCAGTCTCACATGGCTTCTTATTGACGACGTTTCAAATGCTCTCATGAGCGGCGGCACCGATAGTCTCGTCCTGGACGGTCAGTCGACCTCTCAGCGAGCTCTTAAAAATGCAAAGACAATGGCTGCCCTCCAAGGCGCAAACATCGCATTTAGTGCCCACAAACTACAGTCTGGTTCTTCAAATGCCTCCCACAACTCCAGCAAACCGATCCGAGCTGCCGTGTCAGCAGATCACGCAAAGCATGCAGAACAGCCTTCCGAGGATGACACTGGGTCCGAGATGCCGGAGGATGGTTTCGTGACGGACAGGATAAAGCAGTTTTCCGGAGCCTCAACACCTGCTAGCATGCGAACCGCGAATAGAGGAGGACACTTGGCCGTCAGAGATGCCAGTATCCCGATCCAGGCTGCCAGTTTGGCCGCGGCAAGGTCTGCCAGTCGCACCCCGCAGTCTGCCCGACCTACACCATCAGTATCGCCGATCAGGATACATCCCACTGGAGAATCAAAAGATGGTGCCCTCAAAACGCCAAAGGTCGAACGTTCGCCAAGCCGAATTTCCAAACCACTCCCTGCGCCAGTTCCTGTGCGGAAACCACAAGGTGTTGTCGACTCGCTTGCAAGGATCACGGATCAGGATAAAGATAGGGCGAATAGCGCATCGCCAATCCAACGAAGCAGTTCTACATTACCCACCGAGGCGCGGTCCTTACGAAACCCAACATTAAGCAAACCCGTCATTGACCGTCCAAGGTCCGCAGTCAACACTCGTGTGTCTGTGGAAAAACCTTCCAAACCCCCAACCCCAAATCGCAAGGGAGCTCAGACCGATAGATCTGATCGCAAGCCCGCACCCGCGGTCCCCAAACCTAGGCGGACGGCAACTGCGGATGAAGAACCGCCCAAACCATCACTACCTCCCAGAACGACTACTTTGTCTTTAGAGGATGAAGGCCATACGACGAGCTCCTCTTCTGCCGCAGAGGAAAGGATCAATAGCAGTCGTAGACTAGTGCGATCTACTTCCGCCAGCACACGCTCTTCATACAACACTTCGTCATCGGATCAGGTGAGAGTACCCATCCATGCGCAAAGCTCTGGCCGCCTGGACGGCGGCGATACCAACCGTATGACGAAAGACTTGGCGGATGCAATTGTTGCTTCTTCGCTGGCCTCTTCTCGCGCTGTTTCACCGCTCAAGGAACCTCCTCCGCTGCCGCCGAACCGGCGTGCGCGTGCGCGCTCGCTTCTGCATCCTACAGATATGTTCAAGGGAGAACCACGGCAGACGACACCAAGCCCTCCCAAAGGATTGCGACAGACTCTAAGAGATCCGCCCAAGTCTGATGACGAAGGAGCAAAACGACATAGCGGAAGGCACCTGGTTCGTCATCACCCTCACAAATATCACGAAGGTGACCGCAAGCGATGGCGGCAAGAAATCCCCGAGCGCGAGCGCAAACGATATGAAGGTGTATGGGCAGCCAACAAGGGCTTGTGTGTGCCTCCACAGGCAGTGATGTCCGAGTTATTCCCACGCCTCCCTGCGTCTGTGGTGCTACCCGATATGGTGGTTCATCTTGTTGTCCGCGACATCTGGTCCCGTAGCAGGTTGCCTTTGTATACTCTCGAGGGCATTTGGAATCTGGTAGATCATTACGGAATCGGGCTGCTCTCGCGCGAGGAGTTCGTGGTCGGACTATGGCTGATCGACCAGAGTCTCAAGGGACATAAAATCCCAGTCAAGGTGCCGGATAGTGTATGGGAATCGGTGCGGCATGCGCCAGGCATCAAGGTGCCGTCGAATTTTGAGTGAAGAGGATAAGAATCATATTATGTACTATTGTTTCTCTGGCAATATGCGTAATAATACTCAATACTCCTTCCTGGAGAAGAAGTAGGTAAATAAGGTCGTTACATCATGACCAGTAATAACAAAGGCTTTAGACTGGAAATGATTTCCGGTCCACTAGAGTTGTCCACTAGTTCTGTAGACGCACGCCTCTTGTAAACAAAGCTGCTCCAGGCATTTCGCCATGGGTCTTCAACGCGCTTGTTGTCGCCTATCGACAATGACTCGTGAGGAATGCAAATGCCGAGATGCGTCAATCATTGAGGAATCAGACTTAATTAGTGTTTCGTAAAAACGCTGACAAGGCCTGTCACGGTAAAACTTGACATGACAAGCCTTGTCACGGTAAACACTAGACAATTTGTGCAATAAAAGTGGGTCATTTATAAGGCATATAATTGGACTAATTCTATATAAACCAATAAAAGTTTCGAAAAATTCCTTGGCATGAAATTTTGAAAGATTTTCACTTACTTAAAATAGACTAGTGGATTATATAATCATTAAGTGTGACGCAGACCCTTGAAATTTTTGTCAAACTTGACAAAAAATCCTGTCATGTCAGAAGTGGGTCCTGACAATATGACACCCTAATCAGACTATAGGGCTTCACGTGATCCCGCGGCAATCGAAAGTGGCTCAGGCAAAAAGCTTGCTTGTTTGTGGCAAACGTATTTGAGTTTTTTTTCTCTCTCTCACATTACCTAATAACAAGACGGGTCCCGCCACGTAACTAATTAACTAATTAATTATTAGCATCTGCAGGGGTGGAAATCCCTAACGCGAGCTGAAGACTGTGCAGAGAATTGACATCAAAACTCGGCAAACTTGCTATCTGCCGAGCTGGGGCTGAAGGTAGTTCTTTCTTGATGGGGATTAGCAGAAGCCACTTTTGGAGATCATCATCGTGGAATGAAAATTTTTGTACGGAGCATTCCATAACAAATAGCCAAATACTAAGCAGAGGGACGGCCGACGCCGGAGATGGACCGAGAATATACCGGTACGACTGTATTTCAAGTTCGCAGTACGGAACACGCGGAGCCCTCTGTCATCAATTGATGGAGTATAATTGGTACTGCAAAACACGAGGCAGAATACACATACGATAATAATTGTTAAATCATACAAATATAATAGTACGACGTACTACGTAGAGCGCAACGGGTGATCGACGCACCTGCCTGATCGGGAAGATGGTAGGCAGGCCGTGGCAGCTGCCATGTCGATTCAAGGTTTTTCGCCCTCACCATCGCCACCACCGCCACAACTCGCCATCTTTTTTGTTTTTCTCGCGCATCTTCCACGTACATGCAGTGTCATGCACTGTGCCTTGCGATCTCAGCTTCTAGTTTTGCGGATCGACCTGACTGGTCAACCGGGGACTGCGAAAGTGGGCTTATGATCCCCGGTACTGGTCTCGCTTTTGCTGCTGGTGCTCCACCCGTCATTCTTGGAACCAGGTCTGGGCCAAATCATGCTTCTGCCATCTTTCAACCACATGCGTTCAAGTTTCCGCCTCACTGTCTTGCCCCATAGGTGCCCCCTATTCTCGCCCTTGGCCCGAGTCCCGAAATCTATCTCAAAGGGTTGCGCCTCGAAGAACGACGGCCATTGAACCTCGACATTGACAAAAATCACTAAGTGCGTGCCACTCTGCCAGACCCATTCTCAATCCAACTGTGGGCTCCACCTTAGCTGCAGTCAGTGCGAGATCGCTGTGGCTATACTCCGTACACGATACCATTACACATTATTGCGGTCCATGGGCCGGCTCACAACCGTGGGAGGGCTAAGACCGGTGCCAGTCTTTTTGTCGTCGTCATCGTACAAGCCTCAGAAAAGCTAATTAGAGTGCTGATGATTTCCGCGGCTGGACAGAGAGGCTTCGTGAAAAAACGGTCCCTGCAGGTTATTTACCAAACCCTACCTATGGCGACGGGACGACCTTTTACCCTTTAAGTAGCAACTGGGTCATAGCAAGAGGAGCAGCCCAATAATCTCACCCCCCGCCTCACAGCCCTCCTCCAGGAGAACGGTGGTGGTGTTGGTCTGCAACTGTGAACGTGCTCGCTCGAAGCCATAAGCCGTCGTGTAGCCTATACCTGCATGGGGGAGCATGGCCACTCTTTCCATACAATCATCGGAAGAGCCGAAAATGTGACAGGAGACCCAAGGAGACCCTTCTTTTTTAGGGCGAGAGGCAACAGTTAAAAAGCGCACAGGCGACTGCTCAGATTAGTATTATCGTGGCAAAAATAAAATCACAATGCGCGCCCACTAATCCTGTTTGGTCGTCAAATCAAATCCCGATTAACGCACATCAACCATAGATCGGGATCTGCTCTGGACACGCCGTCTGCAGATGCTATCGAAGATTCAGCGCCGATGCCACCGTTGTTTACAGTTTAACCCATACTATAACTGCTCAGCTCCTGAGCCTGAGCGAATTAGACTCCGTCCCTGCTGCTGGCTGGAATCACTCACCTAGAGCGTTTCCCTCCCCCCCAGGGCTGCAGCTCCATGACAGACGATTATGCGCCTTCTGTGTGTTGTGCTTTCTCGGTCAGCGGGGCTTGCAATCAACAAGACAGTTGGTCCGTCGAGCGGACCACCGGAGGTCGGTTGATTGATTGATTGACTGAACAGGCTATCAATAAGCAATTTTGCTTATTCTGTTTGTCTTGGGTACAACCCAACCTCTCTCAAGCCAGGCGGCTCGAACTTGACGACGCCCGTTGGGACCTAACTAGTGAACGGCAGTCACCTTTAAACAACACCAGCCTGCCGTGTGGATCGCAATGGTGTTGGACCAGCCCCAGCAGCAGCAGCAGCAGCACTTCCAACAGCAGCAACCCTTTCAGCAGCAGCCGCCGCAACCTCAGCAACCTCATTTCCAACAGGTCCATCTTCAACAACCCATCCAGGCTGAAGACAACAAACTTCCCGGTCAATCCGTGGCCCGGAGGAAGTTTGCCAAACCGCCCGTTAAAGTTGCCTGCTTAGCATGGTAAGAACGACCCTTGCTTCTGGCATTAAACCCTCCGGCATCCATTTAAATGCTTTCAGACACAGTGATCTGATCGAAAGTGATATATCTGACGTGGGCTTTTCTTTTCTAGTCGAGCGTCGAGAACACGGTGTGACGGACAGGAACCATGTTCAAGTGTATGTGTTTCACACTCCTCGATTTTCTCCAAGACAACCACGACTATTTGTCGTCGAAGGCGATGTGAATTTTATGCTGAAAGATGAATCAATTGTTGAAGTGTGCCAGCAAAAACAGGGAATGCTCTTACTTACCCAGCAAACGCGGCGGACCTCGCAAGAAGAAGGTGACAGCACCTCCTCCGGAATCAGGGGAACTCTCCCAGCCGAACGAGTGGCATCCCCCGGGTGTGCCGCCCACTCGCTATGATGAGAGTGAGTGACAACAAATCCGCTTACTCAAGAGCGCGTTATTAACAGTCATTGCCAGCCGATGGAGTCTTCAGCCAGATTGACCCCTTGTCTCTTCCAGGGGCCGGTTTAAGGCATCTCGATTTCACTTCCGATGTCAATGTGCAGGGCATGTTTGAAGGGATATTCATCACGAGAGAAGTTGGGAATCATGCGGCTGTGTCGCCACCGATACCAGGTGATTCTCACGCGAAACAGCCGATGGTGAGAATATATGGCAGTGAGCAGGATATGCAAGTACTCCGGAGAAGCCACCTTTAAGAACAGATGGCTAACGCGCAACAGATTGAATGCTTATTACGACTTCATCCACCCATACTTTCCAATATTGCCTCCCAGAGTTACCCATCCTGGTCCAGATCAACCGTTGAACAATGCAGACTCACATCCAGCCACGCCATCAGAAGAACCTACGCTCGTTTACCAACCGGCATCTCCGCTAAGCTCTGCCATTTCCGCAATACTTGCTCTTGTACCGCATCCAAACGATCCGGATTCGATGAGCCCTGGCTCAATTATGTTGCGCCGATCATATGCACAAGCTTTTGCTCAGTTAGCAACGACGAGCATAGAAGCCGACGGCGAACTTATTGACTCAACAACCCAACCATCTCAGGCTTTGAACTACGCGCAACCGTCTATCAATAGAGAGCCATTCCACCCTCGAGCACCCGTCGAATTAGAAGGAATATTGGCATTGCTGGTACTTTGCATCTATGAATATGCACAACGCGGCAACTTGATGAAAATGAGGTACCGTGCCGGTCAGGCATGGGTTATTGCCATGAACTTGTCTCTTTACGCACTTGGGCCAGAAAATGATGAGTTCTCGGAAGCACGACGAAGAGCTTGGTGGATGACGGTAGGAAACCTGATGCAGTGGAACCGTGAATATGCAAATTTGCTAACGGTTTAATATAGTATTTTTGCATCTTGCAAGGATCTATTGCTAGTGTGACGGTACATTTCCCCCCTCAATTGTGAGTTGCAAATAATTACTGACAGCACTTAGCCTCCGACAGTTATAATCAATGATCCTCGCTTCACAACACCGTATCCTCATTTCGCATCGGACCCAGAGGTAATGTTGCTGCTTACTCGCTAAATTTCTTCTTCTCACGTCTTGTGCAGGGGTGGCCATTATTGATTCAAGCCCAACAAGTACTGGTAACTGCCAGTCAATTTACTATCGACTTGAACAAATGTCTGAAATCTCGATCGAATATGCCGTGGATCTATGAGCAAATGAAACAGCTTGATGCTTGGACTTCAACGGTGATGCTCCAGGCTAGCAATCAACCTTCCGTTCCACCCACAGCTTCTCCAGATGTTGACGACGAGTTTCTCACAGCTCGTTGTGTTCGTGCCATTACGAAAATGAAGCTTTCCAGGTATAATTCCTACTTTTTTTTTTTAATTTCCCTGCTTCGTTGGAATGGGAGCTAATAGATTCTCCTTACTGCAGCGCACAAATAAAAACGCATCGGTTCCAAGCATTTTCAGACATCCCGATATTCATCAAGAAGCATTTTGACCTTACCACTGCGAATTCGAGTATCGACGATCCATACCAAGTAGCGAATAACGGAAGAGAGGTTAATCCACTTGCCTGCCAATGTCATACTTTTGAACCTCCCAACCACGTCTTAGCTGCGGGCTACACCGGTTCTCCCTCAGAGTCATCCACATCTGGGGCTTCGGATTCTCTCCATCGACATTATTGTTGGCTAGGCCCAGGCTTTCCGTTTACTAGCCAGCATTCGGCAAACGTATGTCTTCAGGCTGGTCTTATGATTTCGCATACGCTTCAGGGTCTACCGTATCCGCTACAGTTCCGTCACAGTGATCGTGGCGTTCCAGGTCCCAGACTTGACCCTTTTGCAGACCCTTCATTGTTGGATCCCCGGTCACAACTAACTCGCACAATGCCTTCATTCGCCTCTTGTGTTATGCAAGGCAGCTATGCATTGTTGATGATTTTCTACAAGACACGTGTAGCGAAGGACGGGTCTAGTGGTCTCGAATACGATGCTGACGGGTCTCCCTCGACGGAAAGATTGGTTGACGAACTGAGAATGGGCTTGGAAAGGATTGTTGGTGCTATATCTAATTATTCGCGGGCTTTTGAGGCACTGGATGGAATGAGAGGTAAGCCGCTTTTTTCCACTTTTAATCCTGGCCACACCTACTAACTATTACAATCTCAGATGGTATCGAAGGGGCAATTCATACTGCATTCGCGCAACGCTAACTATGTTTTCGTTGATCAATCTTGGTTTGGCATTTTGACGTCTTCTAGCGTAACGGCCTTGAACAAATGCATGGGTTGGTGTCTTAGGACCCGAATTACGGGCCTTGATTTTGTTTTTTTCTTTTTCACTTGTTCTTCTTGGATATGGAATTTTGTTTCGTTGCGGCTGGTATATCTGGCAAACTCAATACCCTATCATCTGTGTTTTGGGAAATTAAAAAGCACGTCTATATATACATCTTCGATCTTGTGCATATCTATCGATACCTTGGTTAGACCATCATATAGAGGCAATTTCTCAATTGGTGAGAATCACGTTTTAACACCATGGACAATATGAAACAATACACCTTTTAAGAAGCATAGTGGTAGTTATAAAAAATGTTTTTGTGAATAAAAATTTTCTTGAAAACCCGTTCTTGTCTTTCTCTATTTCCCTAAAACGCTAAATATCAATTGATTACGACAAGACAAGACAAGACAACAAAATTATGATCTATCTAAAGTTTGGAACGAATCCCTTCTAGTCGGAATTTGACGTCCTTGAGCACCTTGGTCGTTGGTTTCCACTCGTCAAACTGTTTCAATAGTTCCACGCTCTCCTGGTGCAGCTCATGTCGGACATAGTCTTCCTCGAGTAGACCGCGCAATGCGAATGGGAGTATGTATGGGTTCGTTGGCGCTGATAAGAGGTGATGGCGTTTGGAGTGTAGGACTGCTCCGTTGACGTTTGAGGTTTCGAGGGCGAATTCGACCGCCATGCTGGAATGGGGGTGTTAGCAAATGGGATAAAGAGGGAGGAGGGGTCAGCTTACTGGTATATGTTTTCTTCATCGTGAAGACGAGAATGGCCTTCGCCTCCCACAAGACTACCCGCAAGGGGTGCGCTTAATTCTCGAATGAGGCCATGATCATGAACGCCGAGGTTGCGTAACTTAAGTGTAAACCCTACTAGATGCGAAAGGCTGGTAATATGCGTTAGTAAGACAATTTGTGCCATTTACCATCGGGCTCACACTTACAAGCTCGGAGCATGAACCTTGCCATCCACAAATACAGCCCGGTAGATAAAAGGGTGGGAAACCGGGTCAAATAGCGAAGACTATAATCATACAATTAGAAATGAGTGTTTAACCAAGCAGGGAAAATCACATACCTCCAGGGAAACCAACTGGTCGTCTATACTTCCAACATATGTAATCCGAACCCCGAATTCCAAACATGTCTTTAGCGCCATTTCGTACTCTTTCGACACTTTGGTGGTGGGATTAGCAAAATCGAATAGCTCTCCGGCAGATCCGCCTATCCATCTCGATTTATAGTCTGGAAATGGGCCTAGACTGACTCCAGCCATAGCGCATATACCGACACGGGCCGCATCAAGACATCCAAATGCAATCAATTTGGCGACCAACATAATCGTGACGGGAACGCCTTGACTATGGCAAGCGAGCATGATAAATTCGGCTTTTCGAATGTCCTCCATCCATCTGAGTAGGAGCTTCCACAGTAAATCGACTCTATCCGCAATGCGACCTTCTCCTTCCAATGAGATTTTCTCAACATCGCAGTCGTAGCCGTGGCTTTCGGCCCACCGATGAATGGCCTTTGCTGCCATGGTGGAAAATTTCAAAGATGTTCCGGTGGGTTGTCCTAGCACTGTACGAAGGTATGGAGCTGGAAAATAGCCGTGAACTCCAATTGCCAGGCAACGTTTAGGACGAGGCGGATCGCGCAATCTTGACACATGTTGGATTTCTGGATCTTTAGAATAATGGAGAAGTCGGCCTAATGTTTGCAACCATGATGAAGATTCTTGCAGCGCAAAAGTGTCTTTGAAAGCAGGAAGCAGCTGGTTTGTCAAGACACTTTGAAGTTGCTTTGATGCTGTAGGCTCTTGTGGCTTAACCTTAGCGGGTATTGGTGTCTGGACAGTGTCAATCCCTGCAGTAGATTCTACCATATCTTCGGTAGAAGGTTTGGTGATTTTGGTAGTTTTGCTACTGACTGATTTGACGGGTGTAGCAGGTTTGGCAGGCTTTGGAGACGTTGATAGGGTGGTCTGGGTATCTGGTTGAGGTACGTTGTCGTCTGGCTTTGCTTTGGTTTGAACTTGCTCAGACAATACCAGCTCACCCGTTTCTTCTTGTTGTTTCGTATTCGCAGCATCTGTCTTGGGAGCTTCTCGGGACCAGAAAGCCCAGCCAGACGGCTTGGGTCCTGAGTGCTGCTTGTGAGACTCATTTTGTTGGGGCGGTTCGATCTGGGAGTTTTGGTCTGTGCTCGCGATGGTCATGGGTTGACTGGTTGGCTGGTCATGCTCAATATGAGGTTCGTCACCTGGTATATCTTTCTGGGGGGCGTCTTTCGCTTTATTGTTACTTGTTCCACCCCATATTTGCAACCAACTTCTTCTCTGAGGAGTATGGGACTCAGATGCTGTTGTGTCTGTACGCACCTGTTGGGCAGCAGTTGGAGCCTCAGGCTCTTCTACTGCCTCGTGAGTATTTTCGGTACTGTCAGAGGCTTCGCGACATTCTGCAGTCGCAGGATTTGGCTTTGGTTCATCGTCGGGAGCCCCCATATCGTGCTCCTTGGGGTTTGCTTTGTCTTCTGTGCTAGCACCCCAGCTGAGCCAGCCAAGCCAGGATGATTGAGTATTGTTTTGCTGGGCAGGAGGTTCCGGTTCTGTCTGCGTTGTATCGGGGACTGATTGATCTAACGTCTCGGTGTTCTTGGCGCTCGCAGTAGCATCTAATGAGTCTTTCTCTGCAGGCTTGACTGCATGACCGCTCGCTATAGATGGCTCCTCCAGAGGTCCAATATCGGGTACTGCTGAAGAGGAACCGTTCGAGGCGATGTTTATTCTAGTAGTCGTAGCATTTGCCGGAAGAGATCGACTAGATACGCCAGCTTTCCTGGTTAATTGAATGGAATTGGTTCTGAAGGTTTTTGACGAGTCCGGTAAAGAAGTAGTCGATGCGACCAGCTCTGACGCAATGTTGCCAGCTGCTGAAATGCTTTCTCGGGCAACCTCGGTTACAGCAGCGGCCTTCTGTCCCCGAGGCCAAGTCCTGGTCGTCCAGCCCTAAGCGAAGAAGCTATGTTAGCAGTGTCTTGACAGAAGAGCGACGTGAAATGGACCAACTCACTCCTCCGCTGGCAGGCTTCTGAGATGGGAGATGGCTGTCGTTAGCTGCCTGAGCTGGGGCGGAGCTCGTGCTGGATGCTGGGTTGGTCTGCGGGTCTGCAGCCGAGCGGGTGGACTTCAGCTGCTTTCGAGATCCCATGAAGCCGATCGGGGGAGTGCTAGTAACATCACTAACTAGAGGGCATCGGCAAGGCGATAACGGGAGGCGGAAGTAGTTGGACAGAGGACGAAGCGGGATGGACGAGGTACAAGCAGGCTGGTGATGTCTGCCTCCAGTACGCTATGCTCCTTCCAGGCGACAAGTCAGACTGCCAGCGAGCGTTGATGTCACTGAGGCGCCCCACGTGCTGGAGGTCGCTGCCTCAGGCCGCGGCTGCTGCGATCCCGTGATGCGGGCCTGCCAAGCCTTGCCAAGCCTGAAAACAACCTGGTGTGGAGACGGCCGATAACAACTTTTTTTTTCCAAGGCGATTATTATTATCGTCAACCACCACCACCAACCACCAACCACCAGTGCTCTCTTGAATTTTGCCTGCCCAGCTGTGCCTATCGACTGGCGGCGCTGCTCTGCAACAATGGCAATTCAGAAAAAGGTTTGTCGTTACGTACCCGCAATGCTTTAATGCGAATATCGCAATTGCCTGCTAACAAGCCCGCAGCATGGCAAGGGCCGTTTGGATAAGTGGTACAAGCTCGCCAAAGAGAAAGGGTATCGAGCGCGTGCTGCCTTCAAATTGATCCAGCTCAACAAGAAATACGGCTTTCTCGAGAAGAGCAAAGTGGTCATTGATCTGTGTGCAGCTCCCGGGGTACGTCCATCGTTGCCTCAATGGCAGGAACAATGGCTAATAGTAGGTGCATACAGTCATGGTGTCAAGTCGCTGCAGAATGCATGCCTAGTGGCAGTCTTATCATCGGTGTCGACCTGGCCCCAATCAAACCGATCCCGCGAGTTATCAGCTTCCAAAGTGATATCACAACCGATAAGTGCCGCGCAACTATCCGCACTCACATCAAGCACTTGAAAGCAGACACGGTTTTGCACGACGGTGCCCCCAACGTTGGTACCGCATGGGTTCAGGATGCTTTCTCCCAAGCCGAACTGGTGCTGCAATCTATGAAACTGGCTACCGAGTTCCTGAAGGAAGGCGGAACATTTGTGACCAAGGTCTTCCGCTCCAAAGACTACAATCCTCTTCTGTGGGTCTTCAAGCAGTTGTTCACCTCTGTCGAGGCTACAAAGCCCCCATCTTCCAGAAACGTTTCGGCCGAGATTTTCGTTGTCTGCCGTGGATTCAAAGCACCCAAGCGTCTCGACCCGAAATTTCTGGACCCTCGACATGTTTTTGCCGAGTTGGCCGACCCAACCCCTAACAACGAAGCCAAGGTCTTCAACCCAGAGAAGAAAAGGCGCAAGAGAGAGGGTTATGATGAGGGCGACTACACTCAACACAAAGAGATACCCGTCACGGAATTCATCAATACGACGGACCCAATCGCAATCCTTGGTAGCTATCACAAATTAAGTTTTGAGCAGTCTCCCAACGGTGATTTGGCAATGGCCACGCTTGAAAGGCTCGAAGATACGACCGATGAGATTCGCACCTGTTGTGATGACCTTCGAGTTCTCGGTAAAAAGGAGTTCCGCAGTCTACTAAAATGGCGTTTGAAAGTCCGGGAACAGTTTGGTCTTAAATTGAAAAAGAAAACCCAGGATGAGGAAGGGGAAGAGGTCGCTGACGTTGCGCCAATGGATGATGAATTGGCTATCCAAGAAGAGCTTCAGCGCCTACGTGATAACGATAATGCACAAAAGAAAAAGGATCGACGAAAAGAAAACGAGAGGAAGCGGAAGGAAATAGTCAGAATGCAAATGCACATGATCACACCTACCGATATTGGAATGGAACAGGATGGAATTGGAGGGGAGTCCATGTTCGGGATCAAGGCAGTCAACCGACAGGGTGCCACGGACAAGATTGCATCGGGTCAAATCGCCGAATCAGAGTCCGAGGACGAGGACGATGTCTCTGAAAGTGACCAAGAATCGGACGATGAGGAAGACCGACTTGAACGTGAACTTGATTCCATGTACGATACGTATCAGGAACAAATGCAAGACCGCGACTCGAAGTTACGTGCGAAACGAGCTCGCAAGAATTATGAAGCCGAGGAGTGGGATGGGTTTTCTGACAAGGAAAATGCAAGCAATGCCTCCGATGATGAGGATGCTGACGAGTCCACAATCAAGACGCCAACTTCAGACAACCTGTCTAATAAGGCAGCTTTGTTTTTCGACCAAGACATCTTCCAGGAACTCGGAGACCTTGATGATATCGAAGACGAGGACAGTGCCATTGACATAGAAACCGATGCGGTGTCCAAGAAGAAACCCAACGCTAAGGAGAAGCCAGCTCTCGAGTCGAAAGAAAAGGCCAAGGCGCCCGTTGAGGATGCACAAGACGATGACTGGGGTTCTTCTGATGAGGAAATGATCGATTCGCAAGACCCTAGAACAAAGGAAGGCCGACTAGGTTTGTGATGAAAGCGCCTCTTTCTATATTACTCAATACTTACTTCTCACTTTCCAGATATCGATATCATCACTGCAGAGGCCATGGCTCTTGCTCAGCAGCTGGCTACGGGCGAAAAGACGGCCCACGACTTGAAAGATGACGGGTTCAACAAACTTGCCTTCCGGGACACTGATGGATTGCCTGAATGGTTTCTGGATGACGAGGGCAAGCACAGCCAACAGCACCGACCAATCACCAAAGCAGCAGCAGAGGCCATTAAAGAGAAGATGCGGGCTATCAACGCACGTCCTATCAAGAAGGTCCGCGAAGCGCAAGCTCGCAAGAAGTTCAAGGCTGCTCAGCGGCTAGAGAAGCTGCGCAAGAAGTCGGCCCTTTTGGCCGAGGACGAAGGCATCAGCGAAAGGGACAAGGCCCAGGCGATCACCAAGCTGATGAGCAAGGCGGCCAAGAAGAAGCCCAAGCAAAAAGTCAAGCTGGTGGTGGCCAAGGGCACCAACAAGGGTATCTCCGGCCGTCCTCGTGGCGTGAAGGGCAGGTATAAGATTGTCGACTCGCGCATGAAGAAGGAGATCCGGGCGCAAAAGAGGATTTCCAAAGACAAAAAGCGGTGAACGTGTTTATTTATTAGAATAGAGATATATCAGTGCATATTTAGTTATGTCTTTCCTTGGATAGTTGCACTTGTAAAATGCGAATAAATACTCCGACACGGCGGAAGCTGATTGGGCGAGACTCGGCCGGAGAGCCTCATCTCTTCTTATCCCCACCATCGCAGACTCTTTTTTCTCTTCTTTCGCCTTTGTTCTGCCCTGCCTCGACGGCCTGTGTATATTCTTTTCTGTACAGATTTTGTATATTTCCCTCTTGTGCATGCGCCCGTACCCTCTCGGCCGCCATACTTGAATTATTTCATTCCTATTTATTTTTTCTCGACTGTTTACCTGCCCACCGCTTCAGCCTTCGAGTCGCCACCGCACGTGCGCCTGGGCATTTCCCCTCGTCACAGCCAGACGCAATATTGCGACATGGGGTTTTTCGACCACTTGCAAAAAGGAGGCGGGTTTTCTCTTCAGGCAAAGAAACCCCAGATTCGCAAAGTCGTCTCCCAGGCCAAACCGCCACCGCAGTCTCGATCATCGTCCGCCGGCACAACCGATACCGACGCATCACGAGTGGCCCGATCCAAACAGACCAACCGAGTCGCGCGCGAGACAAATAGCAGCAGGAATCCCAAAAGCACCAAAAATGACGCTCTCCTGTCGAAGCCGCGCCCGAGGACGGTAGCCCGGAATCTCAAACGTCCTTCTCCGATCCAGAGACTGTCCAGCGACGATGACGACAGCGACACCGATGCGTCTTTCGAAGTGCATAAGCGTGCGAAGTTGAGCGATGACATAGAGCCGGATCTTGACCGACGCGTACGAGCGCCAGAGGCTTTCTCCGACGAGGCTCCAAAGGCTCTGATGATGGTGCATGCCGCAGATATTACCTCCGACAAGTCGTCTGGGAATTACGTGCCTGTTTTCAACAAGGATAAAGACGAATCGCCAACCGAAGTGAGACTACAGTACCCGACTTCGCTGAAAGGCGAGCGGTATCAGCTGGTCGCAGCAAAGGAGAACGACGGTTTTAAACCCCTCGATGATATCATACAAGTGGTGGAGATGGTTTCACAGCATTATATCCCGGAAGACATGAGAGACGAATTCGATAACGAGACAACTGGAATCAAGCGACGGTTTCGTCGCGCGCTCGCGCATGCTTCTGAGACGGAGTTTTTGGACACGCTCTCGGATTACAACCGCGCTGTGCGAAGACTAGTCGCAGATAAGTCCATTTCTAAGCATTTGGACGCAACTCATCTTCTACGCCTACCTCTTGTGGAGAGAATATTGACGCAAATTTATTCTCGAACAGTATCCCCTCGAGTAGAATCGCTGCGCCAATATGAGAACGGGACCGATAACGTTTACGGAGAGCTCTTGCCACGATTTATCAGCAATATATTCAAAGAAACTCAGCTGAAGTCGGGTCAAGTCTTTGTGGACCTGGGCTCCGGAGTCGGAAACGTGGTTTTACAAGCAGCTTTGGAAATTGGCTGCGAGAGTTGGGGTTGCGAGATGATGCCCAATGCTTGCAAACTGGCCGATTTGCAAAGAGCCGAATTCAAGTCTCGATGCCGTCTATGGGGAATCGCACCGGGAAAGACACGTCTTGTCCACGGTGACTTTCTCGCCGAGTCAAGCATTCTCGATGCTCTCAAAAGGGCCGATGTCGTGTTGATCAACAACCAAGCTTTCACGCCACAGCTGAACAATGAACTGATCAACCACTTTTTGGACATGAAGGAAGGCTGCAAGATCGTTTCTCTCAAATCGTTTGTGCCTGCTGGTCATAAGATTCAGTCTCGAAACCTCAACTCTCCAATCAACCTTCTCAATGTCAAGAGACTGAACTATTGGTCCGACTCTGTGAGCTGGACTGATGTCGGTGGAACTTACTTCATTGCTACCAAGGATAGCTCTCGACTGAAAGCTTTTGCCGACAGCCATTCCCTTTAGTTTTGGGGGGATTCAGTACAAACCCTGCTCATATACCTTCCCCAGATATTTTTTTTCCTTTTTTGAATATTCAGTGATACCATTGCCTGTTTTGATTGATCAATGATTTTGATTGTCATTAAACGTCTTCTCCTTTTCCTAAAGGAGAGTCACGATTTTTGAATAGAACGCAGTTTTTTCAATACATGTATGTACACTCATCTAACAATTTTGCGTTCTTGTGGATTGTTTTCATGTTTATACTCGCATTGGAGGTCCTGTGTTGTTTTCAGCCGAACTTTCCTGTGTATAGATTGATAACAGTACTATTAACCGTGTGTCTATAACATTATCATAAGAATTCATGTCTGATAAACAAATATAAATATAAAATAGCCCTTGGCATAAACCAGACTCAGAATCAGGACACCATCGCTAGCTCAGTCTAACTAAAATCTTGACGCTTCGTTCATTGCATCAGCTTCTTGGCCCATACGCGCCATCCATCGGTCAACCAGTTCCTTGTTTTCGCGCTGTAGCTTGCTTGACCGATCCTCTGCCATGTTGAGCTGCAGATTCAAGGATGCCAGTTCATCTTGAACATTCTGGAAGTCACGTCAGCATAGACCGAGTCTTCATGGAAAAGAAGAAACATACATCAAGCAATTTCGCCTTCCCTCTTAATTCCTCGTCTCTATCCTTCAGCCTCAGGGTCAAATGCGTCCGCTCTCCTTCCAACGAGGCAATCTTTCGCGTATCTTGTTGCGTTTTGGCTTTTAATTTATCCAACTCTGCGTTGGTGCGAGTTAATCGTTCCTGGGTTTCTGCGCGTGAGCGCTGGGCAGCGGCCAGGTCTGCTCGAGCCGTTGCGAGCTGGGTCTGTGAAGCCATGTCCTGGGCAGAGTCTACAGCTGTGGCGGTCCCTTTTCGTTGTGGAACGGGAGATGCCCTTTCGTCGGACGTCTTGTTATCTTTGCTGCTGGCTGCAGAGAGAGTTGCTGTTCTGTCGGCTAGCCGGGTGTCTGGGTGAATGATTAGCTATGATGTTTTTTTTTTCTCTTTGTGACTGCTGTGGAAACTCTGCTTACAAGCATCGTATAAGCTGCTATTTGCTTGTTCGCGCTCATCACGAACCAGCAGCGCAGCATGATATTCGTCACGCCAGTTGGCCATGACGGCGGCGCGATATCACAGCCCCCCTTGAACGTAGAGGCTAACAGAAATCCGGGCGACAAAAAAGCATCATAAACCTTTGTCTCGAGCCTCGGTCGATGAAGATCGACTTGGTTTCTGCCTGGAAACTTGTTTGCTTGGAGAGAAAGAGGAAAGTTACAAAGAGCTGCCAATGCGGGGTTTCCGCGGAGCGTATTGTAACCAGTCTGATACCAAACCTGTAATTTTCAAACAAATAGATATCAATCGACATCTATTCACCTTCAGCCTTCGATTCAGCCTTTGACGCAGACTTGAATTCAGGCTTTTGAACCTGTCGCCCCTTTTGTTGTTTGCGCAGACCTTGCAGTGCTCGTTTCAGAGTTTTCTTGCTAATATCTGCACCAATCTCCTTCGTAAGCTCCTTGTACGTCATACCTGGAGAAGAAGTTGACAGCTCTTGCAAACGCTCAAGCTGCTCTTCGCTGATTTTGCGTGGCCGACCTGAGCGAAGCGCGGTTTTGTTGTCATCGCGATCCTTTTCGCGACGAATGGTGGTGCGAATTGTTCCAAGGGGTATCTCTGGGTGTCTTTGGTGGATTTGTGACATTGTCAGGCCAATGGATTTCAATTCGCAAAGGCGAGAGCGCATTTGGGGAGTTAGTTCGCGTCTGGGAGGCATATTGAGATTGCCTATAACTTTTAAAAAATTACAACGTAAAATGTATTCTTCGAAAAACGTTTGGTTGTGTTGATAACAAAACAACGAAACAAGGAAGGCGTTTCGGGGCACAACTTCATACTAGCGCTATACTGAGACTTTTGTCACATGGGTGTAATTACGGAACCTTATATCAGTATTTTTAAGATATAACTCTCTATGGAAAATCAATTCATATTTATTTACATTCAAGACGGGCCTTGAAAACAAAAATTTCAATGTCCAGATGCCAGCAGTACCATTACATTGCATTTAGCTTGCTCTATACATGCCATGCCAGGTTATCCGTTCGGACGTTCCAAATCAAGCATCAGCTGGTTCGGCACCAAACAATAAAGGTCTGTGTCTCGATTCTCCGGCAGAGCCGGCATGTCTGACATGAGCATCCAGTCCAAGTCAACATCCACGTTCATATCCGTATGCGCTTCTTCCAACTGCGCAGCGCCTAGATCATCGTCGTTGGAAGCAGTCGTTGAATAATTATCCAGCTGGTCTTGCGGTCCTTCCCCAGGGCGTTGCTGCATATTAACTGTGCCGTTGTTGCTGCTGTCTGATCGTCGCGCAGACTTGAATGATCGCGTACGCATTTCCCACTGGCGCTGCAGTCGTACGAAAAAGTCCTTGGCGCGTTTTGCACTCTCCCAAGAGAGGCCGAATTCGTCGAGTGCTCTCAAACAGGTGCTCAAATACAGCACAATATCATCATGTCTGCGTGAGGGATATCCGGATACAGCGGCGAAGAGAAGTAGCAGGATAGCAGAAGAAGTGATGGAAACCGCTTGAATGTGGATTCGACGGAGAGGATATCTAGCCTCGTACAAGTCGAGAATCTTGGCAATTGCAATAGCGGACTTGATGCACATGTTTCGCGCATGGAGATAACCAGGTCCTTGAGGCGGACTGGGTTGAAGGTAACTCTGTGACATCCACGGACGGTGGGTATAGATTATATTCTGATGATATTGCATACTTTAACAAAACATTAGCAAAATTACCACCTCCAAGAATACCATGCACGGCTGATCGCTTACTGAAGTAGTAATACATGGGAAAGATATGAAGGCGCACGGTTGTTGATGTTGATTTGTAGAGTTGGTGGAAGCGATGTTTTCCAATTCCGAAGCTCTGCGACAATATTTGCATTGAGTTCCTGTAATTCGCTCCTAGAAAAGCCAGAAGTCCCATAGCTTGAAAATGTCAGTACACTTTCGACGAATAATCGGACTCGGAAATATTACAGAATGTAGCCGCATGAAGACATAATCTCACAGAGAGTTATATGTTGATAACTCACAGCCTCGGTGTAATCAATCTGACTGTAGGAAGTATCCAAGGGACTTGGAAGTACATATGGTAACCATGCATTCTGTCCGAATTGATTGACGTGATCGACCGGCTTGCCGACAGTCACGTCTTCCACGTGTATGCGAAATGGTCTTCCAAGAGAAAATCCCAGCAAACTAGAATATGGTGTCAGAATGTAGGCCATCACCGGATTTAGGACTTTGAACTGACTGGTCATTTATATACGAGGCCCAAAAGACTTGCCGACGCAGGCCCGCATCAGCAGCGGATATAATGCCTTTCGAAATATGGGCAGACATATCGATATGGAGAGCTAGATCGAAAGCTAATCGGATCGCCATTCCTGTATAGATAACATGAGCGCCATTTTGAGAGGAAGAATTAAGGAAGAAGGGCGTACCGCTGTAGAGCCATCCCCTTGCATCCCTCTTTCTTCCGACTTCGTGACTGCTGAGAATGACAAGTGTCTGAACGGTCGCCAGAGAAGGATAATCCAGCTCAGTCTCCAAAAGGGCTTTAGCCCGGTCCCCAAAGAACTCCATTAATGACCGTGGGAAAGTAACAAATGTCGGATGATATCGTGTCTCAAAAGCGGCACCAATAGCACATCTACAATTTCATGTCAGATTATATCGTCTAGTACGCAGAGGAGACTAGAAACTTACATCGCATTTCTCAAAGATTCAGAGTAAAATGGACTAGGTTCCATTTCCCTATAAGATCTTTCCTTTGCCGCCTCGTACCTTTTCCGGTCAACGATACGACAAGCAGGGTTATGCCAACTGAAATAGAGATTGGTGAGATGTTCTTCCAAATCGATGGGAACCTCTTGATTAATCCCTAAGCGGTCGAGACTGTCGTTGTTATTGTTCCACAGCACACTTTGCGCTATAGAGTTCTGTGCAAGCGGCATATCTACTAAATTAAAAGTTGACGTAGGACCGTAAAATTGAGTTTCACCTCGCGGCCCAATTCTCAAAGTGCCGACACGATCCGACAACTGGTCGATAAGATCTTCAACGCCTTCGGTATTGCTGGATTCGTCAACTAGCGGTGGTTCGTCATCAAGAAATGTGGGGTTTGTCTGTTCAAGTGTTTGTTCGAGGAAAGGTGAAGTGAGAGAATTCTCAACATTCAGAGTGCTCGCTGTTGTACTGTTTTTTGTGTTTTGATTTCGAACACAACCGCAGATGCTACTCGTTGGGCTGTGTGCATCCATTCTTCGTTGCTCACTTGGTGTTTGTGTGTTGTTAGAGTATCCCACATTAGGGGACGTTGTTGGCGGCGTGTAAGGTTGCGTAGCCTCTGTATTCGTTGATTCAACGAGTTGATCAGGTAGCCCCTGAGAACTGCTCCCTTCCGAAGGGCTTGTTGCAACCTGCGAAAAAGAAATCAATATGTCTTTCTTTTGTTGAAGTCGACACAATGCAAGGTATTAACTGACTTTTGAAAGCCCGCTGGTTTCCAGCACATTTGCCAAAGCTGTTGCCTTTTCTTTTTGCATCGGTGGAGGCCGCAAGCCGTTGTCTTGAATAAAGCAGCACAGCTGGTTGACCCTGTTGGAGAGCAATTCAATAGCCACGCGCAAAGGAAGCCTATGGATGTTTATCAGCACATAATGCCAATAATGAGTCCAGTATCAAACATTGCCCATTGTCAACTCACTTCCTCTTATCAAAAGCCTGGTAGCGACAATCGCGATTCCTGGCTGTGCAGTTGGAGCAACAGGGAACTTTGCCATCACACTGGTGGGATTCTTAGTTTGGATGATTTTAAGAGCAGTATGGACTCTCGAGGGGACTACCTTGACTTTTCTCTCCCGGCATGCAAAGCAAGCCATGGTGGTATATTGCCTCTTGGCCGAGGGCTTATCGGTGGCTGGCATTTTGAGGTTGAACTGAGTTGTCTGGTGCAATAAACCTCAATTCGGACAGTAAGGCCAGGGGCCAGCCTCAAATACTTTTGGCAGACGATGAATATTCTATTTCACCTTGAATTCTCCATCTGAAGATGGATGGCAACAGGACGATCACGGCGGGGAAGGCGCGACGGAAAACGATACGGAATTTGACCGCTGCTAATTGGTTGGGTGGAGCCCTATGGCCCACCTTCCCCTTACGGTAATACTGACGTCAGGAGCAGCAAGAAGCGCTTCCCTCATACACCGAACAATAAGCGAATGGCAATTGTAGAGAATATAATAGACTCAACGTGATGAATGTGAATTATACAATATAATAAGTCCAGAAACCCCTGATCAAGGCGTGTCCTGACTTATAAGGCGTTTCCCCTGGCCAAACTCAGTGGGTCCTGGGGTATAAAGCAATGCAAACCATTGGCCACAGGCTGCACTGTATGGAGACCAGTCGGACCAATCGCCGATAATCCCGGACTGAATCCCGCCTTGATTTTACCCCAGACTACGGACTTACCCCGGATTGTATGCATTATTACCAGCTTGTTCGGTTCCAATAATTCCAACAGTTACAACATCTAACCGAAGGACACCACACAGGAAATGCCCCTCCTCAACTCCTCTACCTCTCTATACACATTTATATATAGTTCACTGCGGAGGAAACGTTAAGATGTTCTCCAACTGCCGCATGTGGTGCTGGATTTCTGCTTTTTGGGTATGATCAAGGTGTTTTTGGTGGTCTGCTGAGCAATGACCCGTTTCTGCGCACTTTTAACTACCCCAGCACCACCATTCAGGGCCAGATCGTGGCCACATATGACATTGGTTGCATCATCGGCACTTTGTTATCGATGTATGCTGGGGATAAGCTTGGCCGAAGACGTTCCATCTTGGTGGGATGTTGTGTGCTAATAGTCGGTGCGGTGTTGCAAACGTCTGCTTATTCTCTTGCCCAAATGATTGTCGGGCGAGTGGTCGCTGGTGTTGGAAATGGCATGAACACCATTGCTATCCCAATTTGGCAATCAGAAACGGCACCAGCACATAATCGTGGGAAGCTTATCGTGGCTCAACTAGTGACGAATATTGCTGGAATTGTGATAACGAATGTACGGCAACTTATCTTCTGTCTGTACAAGATTTTAGGGACATTTCTGACAGTCTTAACATAGTGGATGAATTTTGGGTTTACATACATGCCTAATTCTCCCCTCAGTTGGCGATTTCCATTGGGCTTCCAATGCGTATTTGCCCTTGTCACCATCGCTCTCGTACAGATCAGCCCAGAATCGCCGCGTTGGCTCACCATGAAGAACCGCATCGACGAAGCAGAGGAGGTCGTTTCTCTCTTAATGTCCAAACCGCGTGATGACCCTGCCATAGTAAATGAAACCCGAGGACTAGTTCGAGCAGTCAACCACGAAGCCGAAGTCCAGCAGGCAGATGTGTGGAAGGAAATTTTTACCAGAAACAGCAAGCAACAGACTCTACGGAGGATGCTTCTTGGTGCCGGTACACCATTTTTCCAACAAATTGGGGGCACTAATGTGATTGCCAGTTACTTACCTATTGTCCTCACGCGCTCTGTGGGACTGAGTAATCGCATGTCCCTGATTCTCTCTGCGTGCGATTCCATCTCGCTGATGTTCTGGGGAAGCATGGCGTCACTGCTCATTGATCGCGTTGGTCGAAAGAAGTTAATGCTTTGGGGAGCCTTGATGTGCAGCATCAGCTTCGCTCTGGTTGCAGTCGGACTGCGCTATAGCGGCGAAGGAAGCACTTCCAACAAGGGCATGTCCATCATGGCCGTTGTATTTATTTTTGTTTACTACATCTTCTACGGCCTGTCGTTTCTCTCCATCCCATACATGTATCCAGCCGAAATCAACTCGCAAAAGATGCGCAACGTCGGTACTTCTTTCGCTACCACGGTCAACTGGACTTTTGTCTATCTTGTGGTTGTGGTCACTCCAACTGCAATCAATAATATCCAGTGGAAGTACTACATGCTCTATGCCATTTTCAACTTTTGCTTTATCCCGATTATTTGGTATTTCTACATAGAAACAGCGGGCCTTTCCTTGGAGCAAATCGACCGGCTTTTTGAGATCAAACACGAGGGCGGGAAAGATATGAGTTGGTCAAAAGCTACTGAACTTGCGCGAGCTGAGACTACTCAGGATATGGGTGGTCAAGCCAACAAAGACAGTCCCGTGTCTGAGCATTGTGAAAGTATCTGACATAGCCATGTTTTGAATGGTGACATGGAACCCCCGCGATGTTTACTACAAATGCCTTTTTAGGCTATGACACGTCTGTATATAGCTTAGAATTATACCCAGTTCAGTTCAATGAAACAAGCCTGAGCGTTGCCAAGTCATCCCCGCCTCATCATTGAGGGGTGGCCTATGTTTCGCTTCGGCATTATGCCCGATTGGACTCCACACTCGATCTGCAGGCCAAAACTTTCTTTTGCAAATAGCCGTTTCGTTGTTGTTCGATTGCGAGTGTATGTTCCTACTTTCCGCATAGCCGCATTGCGGTAATACATCTTTTTAGCTTCCCTGGACTTATCATGGCTATTAAACTGAACAAAGCACTTTGCAAGGAGGAAAAATAAAGTAAAGTGACATAATCATTAAATAATATTAACAAACAGTCAAGATTTTTTTTAGCAAACATGGCACAAGAAGCACGCCCTTGTCGGATATTTATTGCTGCCAACTAATGGTCATACTCCAGACACCACACACAACTACTATTCTACCAGCACACTCAGTACATCAATTAATGGAACGCTCAATATCACCGATGAATTTCAAAGTATAAATTATATTAAGGGTAATTTTCTATCTATGTGCTGTGTTTTATTGAAATCGTCGGTAGTTCGATGTTAAAGCGTTCCAAAAAATATATAACAGTCTCTCTCGGTAGCCCAAAGAGCACACATTTAATTTTTTTTTTAAAATGAACAATAACAAAAGGAAAAAACCACACAAACTATATGACAACTGCAATATACATTAATAGCTCGAATCAACAACATTTGATGCTTATCTGATGAAATACTACGCAAGATGGCATGTGATTGGCTGACACCGCAGTACCTGGCTGCCCCCTCCTGATTGGACCGCGGCACTGACCGCCCGCTCCACCGCCTTCGAGGCATCAACGTCACGAGGCTGTCTCTCCTCACTCAGAGTCACTTCCACTCCTCTCGTGCTTCGACTCCAACTTCAACTTCCCCGCCCATACATCGCCCGAGAGAGCTGCACGACTCTCTAATTTGACTGCTTGTTTTTTCTCAAATCGCACATTGTCCATTCCCGCAGCTATGGCTTCCCGCAAGAAGGTCTTGCTCAAGGTACGGAGGCCGCTCATCTGCCCGACCCCAACACCCCTCATTGCGCGCTTGCCTAGCGACCACCTAGCTTTCTAACACAGGTGCACAGGTTATCATCCTTGGCGACAGCGGTGTGGGAAAGACCAGTCTGATGAACCAATATGTGCGTTTCTGCTTTCTCGGAACTTGAAGAGGCGGAGTCGTCCTAACTACGAAATAGGTCAACAAGAAGTTCAGCGCTAGCTACAAGGCTACGATCGGAGCGGATTTTCTCACAAAGGAAGTTCTCGTGGACGATAGGTTGGTGACGATGCAGGTATGGCACTAGATCTGGGCATGTTTAATTCGGAAACATGATTGCTCACCTACGTCTAGCTTTGGGATACGGCCGGCCAGGAACGCTTCCAATCTCTCGGCGTCGCCTTTTATAGAGGAGCTGATTGCTGTGTTCTTGTTTATGATGTCAACAACTCGAAGAGTTTTGAAGCTTTGGACAGCTGGCGAGACGAATTCCTCATCCAGGCCAGCCCCCGAGACCCAGAGACCTTTCCTTTTGTGAGTTTATACCAGGACAAATTTGGACTCGGTTTACTGATATCTACAGGTTGTGATTGGTAATAAAATCGATGTCGAGGAAAACAAGCGTATGATTTCGTCGAAACGGGCTATGACCTTTTGCCAATCCAAAGGCAACCTCCCATACTTTGAAACCAGCGCGAAAGAAGCCGTCAATGTTGAACAGGCATTCGAAGGTATTTTTCATTCGGTTGTTTTGGTTTGCGATCGCTGATCTAACCCGTAACAGTCATTGCACGAAGCGCACTTGCACAAGAAGAGGCCGACGAGTTCAACAGCAACGACTTTAGCGATCCTATTAACATCCGACTTGACAGCGAGCGCGATGGCTGCGCTTGCTAAGCTATCCGACTGTAGCACGAAACCTGTTAACACGTTTCTTTTGTTTTCCGACCCGGACGACTTTGTTCGTCCTTGATATAGCTGGTTTGTACAATCGATCCTCCATCGATTCGGTTGAAGCTTAGTCGAGGATATACAGCCTTGCGCGATGATTTTGCTGCGTTTCTATTTGGTCTTTTTTTACAGTTTCTTTTCTTGTCTGATATTGCGTGGTCTAGTCCGCGTCTTCAGGAGTCTGGGATATCCCTTTATATGTATGCTATTGTTGCTCCTTTCCTTTGTTTTGAGTGCATGATATCAATGAAGACTAGTATAGATCCAATAAACTTGGCCTGAGCCAAAGTCTACAGTTGGGGTTAAAGTAGAGTCAGGAATGCATTTCCGAAACTTAGTATTCTCATGACACCTATATTTCTTGGACCAGCAACCTAAGATTATGAGAAGTAGTGTGGTAGTACTGTAAAAGATTAAAAGTAACTCTATGAAACCGCCAAAGTCAGAATGTGGAGTGAGCGAGTCATGACCAGGCGATGCGGAAGCTCCCGCCGAGGCCGATCAGAGCACGCGATAAGGTGTCAGACTATCGGGATCCCGACGTCCCAGCCATTTTTCCTCCTCTGATCTTCTATTCTTCATCTCGCTTCTCCGGGCTCTGTTGAGCAGGGCTATATTCAGGACCAGCTTGTGCAGAATTTGGGACCGGCTGTTTTTTTTTCTTCTTCAGAATTGATTTTCTCAGGGTCTTCCCCGCACTTATCATCCATTCGTGCTTGGCTCAAGCCTTATCACACCGCTCCGGCAGCAGGTCTGCGTAGAGCTGGATTATTGCGACTGAATTGACACTGATTGGGAATTTCTCTCAATATGGAACCTGCTGGCAGCATGCACAATGGCGAGCCAGGGGAGGTTGCCAGGAAAGCCGGTCTGGCGAGACACACCCTGGGCATAGTGCTGCTCATGTGCGTGGTCTTCTTGTGGACCGCCTCGAATTTCCTCGCTAGTGTATATTTCCTGCCAATTATTTTCTAATAATGTGTTTGTGCTAAGGTAATTGCAGAATATCCTGGCAGATGATAGCTATTCTCACCCATTCTTCATCACATACGTGAACACGTCTTTTTTCATCGTCTTTCTCATAGTCGTCATTTCTCGACGGGTTTTTGGAATCTGGCGTAGCGGGAACTTGGGACAGGTGAGGACTTGGAGGTCGTTTCTCGTTTATATCGATTCGCACGACGCAAAAGAAATACCCCATCGAGATATTCTATCCCCAGAAGACGAAGAAGAGTATGATGAAGGGGATGATGCAGCGAGCATACACCAACGACAGGGATTGCTACGGAACTATCGGGAGAATGAGATAGAAGACGGGCTCTCGGTCAAGAGCGCCTTGCCATCAACCGAGAAACTGGGGCTCAAAGAGACCGCACGGCTGGCGGCCCAGTTCTGCTTGCTGTGGTTTGCGGCCAACTATTTCGCGCTGGCCTGTCTGCAGTATACGACGGTGGGGAGCACTACTATCTTGACGTCGACAAGCGGCGTGTGGACACTGATATTTGGCGCGATGATCGGTGTCGAGAAGTTCACCATGCGTAAATGCCTGGGCGTGCTGGCGTCTTTGGCTGGAGTCATCCTGATTTCGCGTCTGGACATGTCATCTTCTTCTGACGAGGTTGTCTCGCCACCAAAGACCCTTGCTGTACGCGGTAGCAGTACTGGTGACGGCGACGACGGCGGCTCATTCCCAAACAAAACGTCAGCTGAGATTGCACTGGGCGATGCCATGGCCGCTTTCAGCGCAATCATCTACGGTGTCTACACAATCGTCATGAAGAAGCAGGTCGGAGACGAGTCGCGCGTTAACATGCAGCTCTTTTTTGGGCTGGTGGGCTTTTTCAATGTGTTTTGCTTGTGGCCTGGGTTTATTGTGCTTCACTTGACGGGCATCGAAAGGTTTTCGCTGCCATCGGAAGACCGGATTTGGGTGATTATTCTGGTATGTTTTGTCACTCATTATTAATGGCACTCAAACAAACTAACATGATATGTATAGATCAACTCCATTTCGTCGCTAGTCTCCGATATCTGCTGGGCGTACGCAATGCTGCTCACAAGCCCGCTCGTCGTCACCGTCGGCCTCAGCCTGACAATCCCGCTATCCCTCGTAGGCCAGATCGTGTTGCAAGGGGAGTACGCCAGTGTGCTGTACTGGATTGGCGCGTTGGTTGTGCTTCTCTCGTTTCTGATTGTCAATCACGAAAGCAAGGAGAGCGAGCCGCCGGTTGTTTTTGAGGCTGATCACCACGATGGTCAGATTTAGTTATTACATCTACTAGGTACTTGCAATTTGTTACGAATTGAATGAGGATTTATGAATTAAATATAGACATTGACTTTATACAGACGAACTAAATAGTACTAATTAATGTTTCATTACCATGGATAAATGGTAATAGTAGTATAAATCAACAAGTCATCAATCGTTAACCCACCCATATACCCGCACCAGCCTGTACCTGATGAACCATAATATACACAATTATTTTTTGTTTATCGTAACGGCTGAAACGGCTCCGGCGTAGTAGCCACAATCACCGGCACACCCGCCGCTTTCTCCTTCTCGAGCGCCTTTCTGCGCGCGGCAATAATACTCTTCAACGCGCCGAGCCACTTGGCCAGGCTCTCCTCGTCGGGCGCACAGCAGCGGTAGCTCGGGCGGTCGTCGGTGATGATTTGCAGACAGAAGCTTTTGGAGCGCGAGATGGGGTCGATTTCGGCGGCGGTGATGACTTGGGACATGGGGATGATGCGGGTGGCGCAGTATTCCTTGACAAACAAACAAGTTAATTAGTTGGTTGATAATAGTTATGAGGGTGGGAGCGGGAGTACCTTGTCGTCTTTGTATAGAGCGAGGCTGATGGGCCGGAGTACGACCCATAGTTTCTTCCACTGGCGAACGCCGCGCTTGCTGCGAAGAACTTGCAGGTATCCCTGGTAGATGACGCGGTCGGGATCGCCTAGAGGGCCTGACGAGGCGGACTCGCGTGCGAGAGAAGGACGCTGCGGCTGGTCGCTGGCAGTGTTGCTTGCAGAGGCACCACCAGCTCCACTGGCCTTTTGCTTGGATAGTCGTTGCTGTTGTGCGCGTGCTTGGCTGTCAGGTCCATCGGATAGGTCTGAGAACTCGGTCATTTCGTTGCCAGAGTACTCTTGAATAAAGGGTAGATTCCGGCCGCGGGACAGTGTTTTGAACAATTCTGGCGAGGGCGAGGTGACCCGTTGAGGCTGTTGTTGCTGCTCGGTTTCTCCAAAATCTGAAAGCTCACTCGCAGTAATGACACCCTGCTGGTCGTCCGGGTCACTCAGAGCCGAAGAATTGGCGGGTCTGGACTTGGATTCGGCGAGAATGGCTTCCTCTTCCTCGTCAACATGCAGCTCGGATCGGATGCGCTCGATCCAGTCTTCTGCATCCTGGTCGGACACGGACTGGAAACGGTAGTTTTTCGACGGAGTGAATACGCTCCAGGTGTAATCGCGCGGGTGTCGCGTAGAGCTGACCGGGGCGACGGCGGTGACTTCGGTGAGGGTGATGGACAAAAGCAGCCTTGCCTCGTCTTCATCCTTGTAGACTGATAGCAGGTTGGGTCGCAAGACGAGGTATCCGGGTTTCCAAGACGACTTGAAGGCCTGACCGTAAAACTCGTGGTTAGCTTGGCAGGAATGTAGAGACAAGTGTCGCGTGCTCACTGACATGTCTAGACCTAATTTTACAAAACACCTTTCCGCGCTTGAAGACACGGTCAAACTCGAAGCTGCCGTATTCGTTGACGGGCGAGAAGGTATTGAGGTTCATGTGGCCATTGCGAGAGATGGACCGTGGCTGCGGTAGGTCCCCCAGACTCAATTGATTCAACTGCTGTCTGATGGGCCGACTGGGGGTTTTGGACTGGGACTCGTGCGAGGACGAGGCAGCCGAGAGGCTTTGCGCCATGGTATTGTTGTCGTAAATCGGAGTTGGCTCTCACACGGACGTACAGCAAAAGACGCCCATGCTAATGCTCTGTTAATTGCAAAAAAGGAGTTATAGTTGTCGTAGTATCACTGGTGGATCGGCGCGGTGTTAAGAGCAGCGCACAAAATAGGGGGGTTGTAGTTCGAGGCTTATCGATGGAGCTATCCGTATTAAGCTTATCCACGAGGGCGCGCGGCGTGTTCACTTTTAAGTACGTACTAGAAGCAGCTGACTCGAGCGAGCGATCACCGTTTCAAGGCTGCCGGATTCTGGAGTGCTCTGCTGGCGGTTGCAGGCAGTGGCGATGCGATGGTGACGGATCAAGCCACAGACAAGCATTCCTCGCAGCGCGCACGGAGGGGCGCCGTGGCGGTGGAGAGCGATCTGCGCCGACAACGAGTCGCGGTGCCGCGCCCTGGCCCACCGAGGACGTGAGCCACAGTGCTTGCGTGCCAGATGGCCCGGTGATTGGCGGTGTGAGCGTGTCGAGCTGGAGCATGGTGAGGCTTTTGGCGGTGGACAGGAGAGGGGAGAAAGTAGAAACAGCAAATTCTCGGCTCCTTCGGCTTTAATGTTGCTGCCTTTGAGGAGCCTCAGGCGACTCGCTCAGGCATTTCCTGGCACACACACACAAGATGAGACGAAGCAAAGAAGCAAGAAGCAAGAAGCAAGAAGCAAACACCATGTCGCGTGAGCTATAATACCAGCAACGGACCTCGCCTGAATTTGACAGCCTGAGGCCCACTGCGAGTGGACACGTGCCGCATAGACCGATCCAGACCGTCGCGAAGCACGCTGTATTCGCGTAAATAATAACAGCAATAACAGTCAATTAACCGCCTGGCACGAAAGCACTCAGGAGGTAAAACATCGAGGCACGATCACAGAAGGAAACGCAAAGAGTCTCCCGAGCCATGGAAAGGGCGCAGAAGCGAAGGCTCAAGCGGCAGAGGCTGCGACAAACAAGATTTTTAGCTCCGTGGATCGTCAGAAATACGGAGAAATTATTATTAGCAGTGCTATTACACGTACTACGTACGTACTAGTAGTACATCAAGTAATGTTTAACCCTGAACAGCCATGGATACTGCAATGCCAGTGGCAGACTGCAGAGACTGTCTCATGCATACTGCGTGAATACAATGAAAAATTACCAATGATTTTTGCACGCTATGCGCAACGGTAATCGCAAAACGCTAATACCGCCGCAATTGTCGTGCACGCGCCGGTAACCGCGTAAATGACGGTACGGCCCCCTTGGTGGCTTGGCGGCGAAAACTTAGCTAAGCAGGCTGGGCGGGCGAGTCTGTCCTCACCTCCTGCTGGCATCTCTTCTCGCCACGTCCATCGCCAGTCCAGTCCCCTTGCTATCCCTCATCGCTGCTGATGACCCTCTGCACTCTGCCTGGCGAGTCTTAGTCGGCCTTCTCTCTTGCGAGCCCGTCCGCCTCTCTCGCCCCGGCCGCTCGCTCGCTCACCCCGTCGCCCCGTCCATCCAGGGAGCCGGGGAGAAAGGAGGCCTTTTCCTCCAGCCGCTCGTTACGCTATACACCCTCTCCCCCAACGACCTGTGAACGACTACGCCTGTGTGGGCAACTCTCGGCCCGCAGTGCACATCCTGCTCGCCGCTATACCATACCACCCCGATCCTCAACACCCTCCTGAATCCAGAACCTGCCATTCTCCCGCCGCGAGACTGCCGAGGTCTCGCAGACCGCCCTTGAACTGACGGAGGTCTGCTTGCGCGCACCATCTCTGGGGCTTTTGTAGCCACCATGAATATCGTCCGACGCATTGTCAAGCGCATGCCCCTGGCCCCTGCGCTGGCATCGTTGGAAGACGCCTCGCGAGAAAAGGGCCAGTCAGTGCGATTTGCTTTTCTGAGGAGACGCATCCGGCTACGAGGGAACTCTTCCATTTCGATACCGCTGGGCATCGTTTTGCTTTTTCCATGCGTTGTAATTATTTTAATAGTCCTTATCTTTGTGAGGCATCCGTCTTCCCCAGGCGGCATTCTCATCCCAGCCGGTGCACCTCCGTCCATCAGGTTTGTTCTTCCGACCATCTATCAAACTCAAACTCTTACTGACTTCTTCCCCGAACAGACGGATCAGCGAGGAACATGACAAAGTCTTTGCCACCGGGTGTATGAACATCGACACCTCCGGCCCCCGAGCAAACGCCGCTTTTGTTGTCCTTGCCCGAAATAAGGAGCTTGACGGCGTCATCCAATCCGTCAAGTCCATTGAGCGTCATTTCAACAGGTGGTGGCACTACCCCTACGTCTTCTTGAACGACGGCGACTTTGACCAAGACTTCAAAGACACCATCATGAACTACACCAGCGGGAATGTCGAGTTCGGTAAAATTGATAACTCCATGTGGGGCTTCCCCGACTGGGTCGACCACGAAGTTGCCAAGGAGGGCATCAGAAAGCAAGGTGATGCCGCCATCATGTATGGTGGCATGGAGAGTTATCACCACATGTGCCGCTTCTACTCGGGGTATGTCGATCACCCTTTTAACACACTTCTCATACTAATATAATTTCAGATTCTTCTACAAACACCCATTGCTGCTGAAGTACGAGTGGTACTGGCGGTTGGAGCCCGAGATCAAGTACTTCTGTGATATCACATAGTACGTTTTGTTCCGCCCATCTTCCTATCTTCAAGCTGACTTTATTTTCAGTGATCCTTTCATCAAAATGGCCGAGGCCAACAAGACTTACGGCTTCACGATCGCCGTCAAAGAGCTCCGCGAAACTGTCCCTAACATTTTCCGATACGCTTCAGCATACAAGCGCACGCACAATCTGGAATCAAAGGGTCTTTGGGAAATGTTCCTCGACGTTCCTAAAGATGAAGGCGGGGAAAAGAAGGAGCCTGAACAGGAGAAGCTTCCTGAGGAGTTTGATATGAAGCCCCCCGAGGTCGACACCGAAGCCATGGAAGGCGAAAAGTACAACATGTGCCATTTCTGGAGTAACTTTGAGATCGCCCGACTGGATTTCTTCCGCAGCAAAGAGTATGAAGACTTTTTCGAGATGATGGATAGAAGCGGTGGCTTCTGGATGGAACGAGTATGTCTCTCTCTTTCTCTTTTGAATGGACTTCTCTCTCTTTCTCTTTTGAATGGACTACTGACTTTATTTAGTGGGGTGACGCACCTATCCATTCTCTGGCTGCCGGAGCACTACTTGCCCCCCGTGATATCCATTATTTCCGCGACTTTGGATACCGCCACACGACAATTCAACACTGCCCTGCCAATGCACCTGCCCGTCAGCTACCTCGGATCCCATACCTGGAAACGACGACCGAAGACGAGAAGAAGCGTTTTGAGGAAGACGACTACTGGGCGATAGCCGACCCTGTTAAAGAGAACGGAGTGGGCTGCCGCTGCAAATGTGACACGGATATCGTCGACGTCGAAGGAAAGCAAGGAAGCTGCCTGGCCGAATGGGTCAATGTCGCCGGCGGTTGGGCCTCGCCCTAGACGAGTATTGTTCTTGTCTCCAACACGGCGTTCAGTCCGGATCTTCTCTTTTTTTTATACTGTTGGACATTGAGCATCGCTTGGATCCTCCGTGGGAGTTATATATCCAGGCTCGCATGGCCTATTACGTTTGCTTTTGATTTGAACGGAAAGACTTTGCAGACGGCGTTCTGGGACTGTCGAACTCCGCTATGAACGGGGTTCTTGTGTGACACTATTCATTTCTTTATTGCCTAAATGACCCATCTAGCGTGCTTTTGTACGTTGCGCTTGGATTACGTTTTAGCGGCTTCTATCCTGTTCTTTGCTGGAAGCGACGGCCTGTGGATGGCAGGGATTTTTTCTTCTTGCGAGACCTCTGCTACCCATTGTTGCTCGCTTATCACTCCAAAGTGCAGCGATATAGCCATTGATTTTGGTGAATCTCACCGCAACAGCCATTTCCCCAGCATACATTATCACTATTACTCTTATGAATGTTCGACGCCTCGCATAACAGGCCAATTATGCTTGTTTGAGCGCATTTTTTGTCTTTTTTCCCTTTTCTCCTTTTCTATTTTATTTATTATTATTTCTCTACGTGACGTGTTACATGTTGAAATGGAGGCCTCAGGAACCGGCCCAGCAGATGCTCGAGGAAGCTCGTTGTTATAGATTCGTACCTAATAATGCAAAAACCGTATTCCTCAGTTGCCATCTATCTTCTGTAATTCTATAATTTTTCAGCTGCTAAGATCAGGAGTGACAATAATCGAAGACTCCAATGTAACCAAGCGCACTAGCTCCAGCGTTATCTCGGCGCGGCCACCTGCCGCTCGTTATCATGCACTCCGCACCAACAATCCTGCGAATCACCGCCGCCCGTTCGCCAGTTCGCCTTTCTTCAAAGTTTCTTGTCCTGTATGTGTCTTTTGACTCCATAATATTGATAGGCTAAGAGACTAGAAGCTGACGCGTGACACAAAGACCTGCTTTTTCAGGCACTAGTCGCCATGCTTGCTCCCCTTGCCCCGCGCTGTTATTCCCCTTTCCGGGCTTATCTGCGCTGGCATATTAATAACTTGGCAGGTTAATTAGCTGCCTACTGCGAATACCACCAGCTGATAGCCGGTCTCGGACAGACTGAGCAGATAAGAGGTGGCTAATGGGAAATGATACTTAATGAGTCGCTTGCTCGTTGTCATTGACCAACACTACCTACACACAGTCCTCCTGGGATACCAATTGCAACCATGGAGCCTGCAACCATGGAGCCTGCCACCAAGGAGGTCGCCACCAAAGAGCTCGACCCAGAGCCAAAGGCTGCTGCTGTGGACGACGCAGAAATTGGCCATGGCCGTCTCGACGAGCTGGAAATTGACCTGGCCGCTGTGGTGGGCGACGATGCTGAATTCACCTATGAGTCGAATCGGTCTCCGTTCCCGGAAGGTTGGTAGTTCTGTTTAATTGGGATATATCTCTACTCACTCTTTTCTGCTCCAAGTGAGATCGGTTGTGCCGGAGGTGGATGACCCTGACATGCCAGTCAACACGCTGCGCATGTGGTTTTTGGGTATTGTGTTCACGATTATCGGCTCTGGTATCAACCAGTTCTTTTCCCTGCGGTATCCGTCCGTTCACATCGTGGCATTGGTCGCCGAATTGCTCGCGTTCCCATGCGGCGTGCTGCTCGCAAAGATCATCCCAGACTGGACAATCAACATGGGCAGGTATGGCAAGTGGTCTATCAATCCAGACAACAAGTTCAACATCAAAGAACACACCCTGATCGTGATCATGAGCAATGTATCGTTTGGGTTCTTCAGTGCCGATTCGACCAACATCCTGCAAGCTGCATCAGAAAAATTCTACAACTTTGGTCTGAAAACAGGCTTCTCCGTTATGGTGGTGCTGGTTGCGCAACTGCTGGGATTCGGTGTCGCCGGCCTGTCTGCACCATGGATCGTTGAGCCTGCGAGTATCGTCTGGCCGGGTGTACTGTCGAACTGTGCGCTTCTGGAGAGTCTTCACTCGCGCGCAAATGTCATGGCCAATGGATGGAAGATTTCGCGTTTGCGATTCTTCATGTTCGTCATGGCAGGTGCATTTGCTTGGTACGTACACAGTTTTTCTACGGGTTGATTCTTTGCTAAGTAATATTAGGTACTGGTTTCCCGGTCTGATCTTCACCGCGCTGAGCTACTTTACTTGGGTTTGCTGGATTGCGCCAAACAACAAGATTGTCAATCACCTGTTCGGCATGCAGACCGGGCTGGGACTGAGTCCGATTACTTTCGACTGGAGCCAGATTGCGTACAACACGAATCCGCTTTTGTCACCCTCGTGGGCAGCAATCAACGTATTTGGCGGGTTTGTAGTTGCCTTTTGGATTATCGTTCCCATTCTTTACTACACCAACACCTGGTATACGGCCTATCTGCCTCTAATGACAGCTGATGTCTATGACCGGTTTGGGCAGGTGTACAATACCAGCCGCGTGGTGGGAGCGAATAACTTGCTGGATGTTGAGGCTTACAAACAGTACTCGCCGCCTTACCTCCCTGCGACATTTGCGTTTGTCTACGCACTTTCGTTTGCCTCCATCACTGCAGTGCTGACACATACATATCTGTGGCATTGGGACGACCTCGTGGCGGCTATGCGCGGCACGACCAGGCTGGACATCCACGCTCGGCTTATGCGATCTTACAAAAAGACGCCCTGGTACTGGTACGCGTCTATTATCGTGATTATCATGGCAATGGCCATAGCCATGGTCGAAGTCTACGACACCAACCTACCGGTTTACGGTGTCTTCCTCGCATTCATCATCCCAGCAATCTACATGGTACCCTGCGGCATCATCCAGGGAATCACCAACGTAGATGCAAACCAACTCAACGTGTTGAGCGAGTTTATTGGGGGGTACATGTTCGAGGGCAAACCCATGGCCAACATGTGCTTCAAGATCCTGTCCACGGACGTCGTCGGCCAGGGTATTTACTTTGCCATGGACATGAAACTGGGCCACTATATGAAAATCCCACCACGCACGCTGTTCTTTGCGCAAGGGCTGGCGACCATCATCGGCGCCCTGACGCAGATCGGCGTTACGCTGTGGATGCTGGGAAACATCAACGATATCTGTGGCTCGGACCAGTCGGATGGCTTCAGCTGTCCCAATGGCCGCACCGTGTATAGTAGTAGCGTGATTTGGGGCCTGGTTGGACCCGGCAGGCTGTACTCGGCGGGCAAGATTTATTCGTCGCTCAATCACTTTTTCTGGCTTGGGGCTATCACGCCGGTAATTACGTGGGCGTTGTGGAAGTACACTAAGAAGGATTACTGGAAGAAGGTCAACTGGCCGTTGATCTGGGTGGGCACGTGGAACGTTCCTCCAGGTAAGTTTCAACATATTGATATGCTAGGAATAGCCAACTGACGTGACTTACAACAGCAACCGGCATCAACTACTCCAGCTGGGCCATTGTCAACTTCATCTTCAACCACATCATCAAAGACAAGTTCTTCGCCTGGTGGACCAAATACAACTACGTGCTGGCCGCCGCCCTCGACACGGGAATTGCCATCAGCGGCATCATCATCTTCTTTTGCGTGTCTTACCCTGGCGCTGTGTTTCCGGACTGGTGGGGGAATACGGTGTATGTGAATACTGCTGATGGGCAGGGCGTGCCATGGCTGGATCTGCCTAGTACGGGGTACTTTGGGCCGGGGAATGGGACGTGGTCGTAGATATCAATCTACTAGCATTGTAAATAAACTATGCAGGACTAGGGTCTCGACATGATCCTCCCAATATGAATTCATACGTAACAATATCAATTGATCAATCCCGAAAAAGTAACGTAATTAACAACCTATGTAGAAATATCCCTCCGCCTAAATTCCAACATCGGCCCCTTCTTATCCGACGCAAAAATATCATACAACTGATACTCATCCACCCTCCTTCTCATCGGATTTTTATCATTTGGATCCCCGCCACCAATACACGCAAGCCCCTGGTACGACGGAGCCCGGAAATCAGCAACCCACAACAACCGCGCGACGGACAGACTGAGGTTTAGATATGCCATGTTGATGGCAGCGCAGTTCCTGGGCCCGTGGCTGAAGGGTAGGAATGCGGATTTTGCTTCGGGGGTTACTGAGATTGACGAATCAGCAAGCCAGCGCTCTGGGCGGTAGGAGTAGGCGTCTGGAAAGTATTTTTCGCTATGGTGAATGGCGTATGCGTGTGTGGCTGCGACATAACCCTCTGGAACGAATATACCACGAACCATGGCGCCGCCTGCTCCGGCTTCGCGATACAAGGGGACAGAGACCGGGGGAGCTAGGCGCAGAGCTTCATCGATGCAGCCACGCAGATAATGACAGGAACTCAGCGTACTCCCAATACGAATGTCATCCAATGCCCTGAACGAGCTCCGTATTTCCTTCACCAATCGCTCATACGTGGCAGGGTTGCGAGATAGATAAAAAAACGTCGCCGAAATGCCCACGGACGTGGTATCCCCGCCCGCCGTGATCAGCGTAAAAGCCTCTGCGCCAATCTCCTGCACGTCGAGTTTCTCGCCCGTGTCTGGATCGGTCGCGTTGATGATTGTCGACATCATGTCTCGCCGGTCAGCAGGCGGCGCGGATTCGCGTGTCTTTTCGGACTGGATTCGTTCCATGGCCCAGCCGCGCAACATGGCGGCCCATTGAGCGCGCAGTTTGTCGACGTTGCGTAGTGTCCATGTGCCCAAGTCTAGCCACTGGCCAGATCGTCCAGCACGGAATGCAGAGGGCATTTGGAAGGCCATGGTCATGCGGTATCCGGTGGTTACCAGCAGAGATCTGAATTGGCGGTTGTCGGGTTTGGTTAGGGTGCTGGTGGATTTGCCAAATACCAGGTCGGTGATCAGATCGAGGGATAAGTAGCTGGCTATACCGATAGTTAGCTCGTGATTCAATACAGCCCCGGGGGAAAAAAAAGCTCATTTACAGAGTACGGAAACATCCTTTGCCGTTGACCACCCATCCCCCGTATCTGAGTCCAGAAAAGCGTCGACAAATTTATCCATATGCTCCAGGATACAACTCTCACTCGCTCTCACCGCACTATCCGAAAAACCCTGGCCCACAAGCCTTCTTTTCCGTCGATGCATCTTCTTATCAGTGGCATTGAAGATGCTGTGCACCGGGTTGAACCGCAACACTTCATAAGCGCTTCCCTTGGCGAAATTCGCATTGTAGCCATAAATCTCTCGCATGCCGTCGACATCGTTGACGAGGATCTTACTAGGCCCAAATCGCACAATCGTGCCATACTTTTCATGTAGAAGATGGATATTGAGATGTGTATCCTTGAGCCACGAATGATACAGCCCGTAAGCGTCCGTCAGCTTCGCAAAAAACGGTCCGGGGATATGCGCGAATGGATGGAAATAGAGTCGATAGATGCATATTGCCGCGACGTATAGAACACTCGCTGCCACGACCAAAGCCGGAAGCTGCACAGCGATCAATCGTATCACAGCGTAAACGACAGATGTGTCGGCCATATTGTCGAGGTTTGCTGGAATGTTGTGTGACTGGGGAGAAAGTGAGGAGAAAGTACGAGACGGTAGGCCCCGCGCATGTGATCATAAAAAGCGCCAATATTAAATCTAAGCCAGTCAGGTAGCACTCGGAAATAAAATCGTTGGACGGAACGGACCGTTGATGGAATAGCTTTATGCAGCTATCGTGCCTAATCGCTGCGCGGTGGAGCCAGCCCTAACCTCTCTGAGCCTTCAGGCTGACAAAGCTTAGTTACAGCACTGTTAAGCCATAAAAACCGCTAATCGTACAATAACCCCTCCCGAAATCACAAGTTCATGTCTGGTTCCCCGACTGGAAACGGATGTTGAAGTAGCACAGCAGCTGACTTTCGCGATTGAGGATCTCGCTGTAACATGGACTCGAGAAACGAAGCAAGGTTCCGCATATTCTCAGGCCCAAAGTCAGACGGCAATCTGTCCATCAAGTAGGCAGCAAAACCTCTATACATCGAACCGTCATCGATAATCTTGTCGATCAATGTTTTATGCTCATGTTCAACCTGCTCCCTTGTGAGACTAAAGAACATGAATGGAAAAAGTGGCTCGGTCGTCGCTAATTCGAAGATCTTTCCATGGTAATTAGAGCGGAGGGCTTTTATAACGTCAAGGGACTGCTTACCAGACACCCCAGTGCCCAAATATCAACACTAGCATCCCATACGTCGTAACGAATCAACTTGGGTGCCCGTAATGCTGTTGGTGCTACTGGCATCTCATCACGCGACTCACTGTCAAGCATAGCTGTTGCATTGTCAGTCTCGGTATTTCGATGAAGCAAATCAACATATTACATACCTCCGCCCAAATCACCAATTTTGACCACCAGAGCAGAATAGTCCACATCGTGCAAGCTCCCTCGAACTCTCTGTGTCGGCAGCAAATACTCTGGGGCACTGTCGTCCATTTCCACTCCTTCGAGCCACCTGACAGGACTGAATTCGGGTGGCTACAGGAAGTTATCAGTAGGAACACCGTCAACTGAGAACATGATATTTGCGGGTTGTAGGTCAATGGGTCAGTTAGTTTTGTATCTCAGCAACATTTGAAGTATTATACATACCACAATGAATGATTTCTTGTCCATGGAGAAAGTCCAATCCTAGAAATACCTGCGTAGAAATTGCTTGTACATATTCCGCACCATGCAATCTCCCAGTGGCAGTCATCGATTGGCCGTCAGATAGCATGACAGGAAACACGAGGCACAAATGTGTTCCATTGGGGCCATCGTGTGTGAAATGATCTAACAGTTGTATAACGTGATTTTTCCCAGGATGATCATCCAAGCCACACCGTCGAAAACTGACTATACGCCAGCTTTCCAATGACTTCATATCTATTGTCGAACACATCGTGAAGATGCACTGGATGGTAGCCGCCAGTACGATATTCCTCGACGGGCTCGACGACGTGGTGAATTCTCTCAAAACGACGCATTGTGCAGGAGTGATGTTTGTTGTTGCAACATTTGGCGCTGGGGAAAGAGGGCGGTGACAACTTGTATGATTAATCAGAGGAAATTTTTAATCGTTTCAAACACCTGGCATGCATTATTGCTATCAATTGATGTGCTTAAGATTAAAAGATCAAGTAGAAATTGACATGGCATAATAACGCCAAAGATATCCCTCTAGGCTGATATTTGCTGATCAACTCAACATTTACCTCAGACTACATAGTGCTGTCTTTCAATACGAATTTTGAAGTAATGGATTGAGCAAACCAACATAAACCATTTCTTTTTTCTACTCATAAATGTCTTGTCATTGCTAGATGCTTTTGAATAGATGAAACAAAAATAGTACAGATACCAAAGTAGGACCAGTCCATAGCTTTAGATGCAATCTAAAACGCCAGAAAAATGCAGAATCGAGGGAATATAAAATCGTTTTCGTCGTCAAGTTCCCAGCCGAAACTGGGGGTATCAAAAAGTGAAAAAAAAAAAGGACAGAAAACGCCCAAAAACTTGCTGTAGTCTAAACCTTACTAGAACATTGAGCTTCTTTTTTTGCTCAGCTTGTTTGGATCATTGTCAGACGATGACTTGCGAAATCCAAAGAAACTCTTCTTCTCTTTAAGTTGTGGTGTAGGTTGAGGCTTCTGACCACCTCCGAAGAAGGACGCAGTCGATTGTGGTCGTGGAGGTTGCGGGGGAGGGTGTAAGTTGGACGCGGACTGCGAAGGGCGGTGTCTTCTTGGAGTTTGGACATACGGACCCGGTCGTAGTTGCGGCTGGCTGTGCGTTGGAGATGTATAGTGAGAGTATCTAGCATTATAGGCCGGATTTGCTGAAGAAACGACAATGCCGGGAGTTTGTTGTCGCTGGGGTTGTCTGTTTGGCTTTTGTTGACGAGACTGCTGGTCTTCCTTTCCATAGAGCCTTTTCAGTCGTTCTGTTTCCTGGTTGATTTCGGCTTCCTTCTTGCGCTGCGCATTTTGCTCGGCCTCGACCATCTTCCTTGTACGGCGCTCTTCTTCCTCGGCTTGCTGTCGCCGTTGTCGTTCGCGTTCACGTTCGCTGGCGGATTGTTGTTGCTGCCTTCTCCTGGCATTTTCAGCATCAGGATTGCGGTTTGCGCGCGGGTCGACGTTTGACACGGGCCGACTATCTCGTAGAGGGATTGTCACCTGCGGCCGCGACGGACGAGCTGGATCAGCTACTGCAGCGGTATTGGTGCGTGGCGGTGTGTTTGTACGTCCATTAGAAGACAAAGCAGAGGGATTGGAAACGTTGAATGTATCCTTCATTGGCGTGAAAAACACATCCCGAATAACGACCGCCCCCAGCATCAGGACAACCTCAAGACCCTTGAAGTCTTCCATCTCCACTCGGTAGAGATTCGGCTCGTAAAGAGTGAATTCTTTCAATTGTTTGAATATGGCGATTGTAATGTCCGGTTCCTTGTTTTTCTTCTTAGCACCAGGCGTTGTGCTTTTTCCGGAAAGATAGCATGCAAAATCCTTGGATAGAGAGCCGTCCTTGCGCCAGACAAACTTGAGTTTTGGAGTCAGGTCTGACGCCGCAGGGTCGCTCTGTGTCCGGTCCAGGGTCGAGTTTGATGGCTGTTTAAAAGTCTGCTGTGGCATTTCAAACTCCCACGATGGCTGTGTATTCCACGTCTTTGGCTTGTAGCGCACCTTGATCTCTTGGTCCGGGTTGTACAGATGAATGGTGAATTCCGAAGGCATGATGGGCTCGGGCGGAGGAGCGACGCCGCCATTCTGACGCACGGCTTCTGCTGAGAGCGTGGGTTGTGACCATTCAGGCACAATCAGGACCTCGCCGAATAGCACGTCGGGGGTGAAGGCGTCGTAGAGGGCGATGGCGTAGCGGTTCTGCGAGGCGGGTTGGGAGGGATCGGGGCGACGCAGGGTGTAGCTGGGCTGAGGTTCGCTTCCGTGCTGAGTAAAGAGGACGTTGCTGCTGAGGTTCTTTCCATTTGGGCTCATATAAAATGCTGTTGTAGCTGTCTGTTAGCCAATGCTGCGTATGCTTGTTGCAAGCATGACACGACGCGCTGGGAGAAGGTGAGTGACGTACTGGGGAGATTCTCGTCCAACATGATGGCTGCTGGCCAGGAGGACTGCTGGGTCAATGAGCGAAGACTTTTCCCAGAGTATATTATCAAATTGTTGCTTGACAGATGCACGAAGCAGACGAAACACTCGTGATGTTATAGTCCCGGCGAGTCTATTGGAGAAAGTGAAGGAAGGAAGCTCCGCCACACCGAGTGGGCGATCGCGGCCCCGCCTGCGACAAATATAGCAACAAGCAGCGAGAGATGGCAGCCTACGCGTTTATTTCCTGGGGTTTGTTCTTCCTTAACTACTAAAAAAGTTATAATAAGCCAACGCTGTCAGATTCTTAAGACTAGGAGACGCGATCTACGGCCCCGAAAGGTATGTAATTGTATCTCTATCTCGGAAAACAGTGTTGCCTGGGTCATCATCAGTTTGACCATTCTTCTTGGCCAGGCTGCCATATTTCAAAGGTACGTATTTTCTATTTATGGCAAGGCTTACTCGGAGCTCCCAAAACAGGCTTTTTGATGCGAACTATTACGAGTCTGCATTAATTGACAGCTGAATTAACTTTTATGCTGCAAGGAGTGGGCGACTGCAGAATTGCCTGTTTGGGAAGCAAGCTCGAATGTTAGCCCTAGAAGTGCAGTCCAGCAATTATACAGATTAATTTCCACGTGAAAGGAGCATGCTGTGAAATTCAAATGTTCGATATATCCATTTTTTCTAATGTCTATTCAGCGTATTAAGTGCATTCCAAAAGAACAACAACCCTAAAAACATGATCACATAGAATCTAGATGCGACTACCGTCGACTTCCTTTCCCTCTGGCACCTTGGCCGCTTTTCGTTCCTTTTGGCTGGGTTGCAGGCCCTGTGCATCCCAGCCGTCTATGCCCTTTTTGTAGTACACTTTTTGCTCATCGCGAGACGGAGCTGCAGCAGTCTTGCCTCGTCGCGTGCGGGATTCGGGCGTCTCGATGATGGTAGCGTCGTCTCCGCTCAGCTTCTGGCCTTCGATGTCTTCCGTGTCGACGGTGTCTGAAAACTTGTATGTGCGGTACTCGGTGTTGAGCCATCCAGTGCCTGGTGCGCATCTTGTTAGTTGTCTTTCTGTTTTGTTATTCAACTTTTTTTTCATCCCAACTCACCCTGGTAAACGCTGCTGTCTTCCCAGTCCTCGGTCAGATAGTGAAGCAATCCACCGTGGGTCACTAGCACAATCTCCTTTTCTGGACGAGCACGAAGCCATTGTCGCACTTCGCGGGCTCGGTTCCTGAGAGCTCCGATCTGTGGCGACCACTTTCCTTCCTACAGATTTCATATTTCAGTCAGTCTAAATCATAATAGACCAAAAACTTGTTGTTACCTTGCTGTTCCAGCCATCGTGAACCAGCGAAATATCGACCGGTAGTCCCCGATCAACAAACTCCTTTTGAAGCACCGCGCGGTCACTTCCCGTGTCACAGGGCACGTCGCTCGTTTCCTGGGCCTCCGGGATACAGATAAGCTTAAAGTCCTTGTGCGCTTGGAACACCGGCTGGAAGCTGAGAAGCGCAGTGTGGATCGTTCGTCGCAAAGGAGAAGCAGTGACTAGTTCGATCTGAGAGTGGTTGGGGAAGGTTTCCCTCAGCTTGGCGCATTGTTCTTCGCCGAGTTGCGTGAGTTCTGGGTCTGGGAGAACGTGGTTGGCGGTTGTGAGATTGTGGTAGCCCTGGATAACCATTAGCTCCCCGAACTACTGAACATACACTGCACGCGAGCAAAAGTAGCCATTCTTTTTCTCAACTTACCTGCGCATGGCGGACAAGATGAACAGTGGGAGCCATCGTTGTTGACAGATGCTGCGCGAGCTATCGCGGGGTAGTAATCAGATTGATGGGACCAAGGCGACTGAGCAAGAAACCCCTTTGACCAAGTCGAGTTATTCTATGAGTATGCCAGGAACAACAAGCAAAAAGCAAGTGAAAAAGACCAAGAAGAAAAAACGGTGCAGTCGGCTGGCAGTGCTCCGTTGCGATGCTGCATCACTCGAGATGCTAAGATTTCGTTCCGCATGACGAGCGCGGTGGCAGTTCGCCCCTCTGTGGGCCAATGGATCCAGCATGAGGCATTGCGCCGGTCAAGACTGGTGGAGAAACGCTTTGTCTAACGAAGAGTTTTTTGCCCCGAATTTCCCCTCTTGTCCAGGAACGCCCAGCCCAACGTCATCGGCGGAAGGTTGTCCGAATGACTCACGGCGGCGGCTAGACGGCCCGACAGAGACATCAATGATAATAAAAATAATAGCAACAGTAATAGTAGTAGTAATAAGTAATAAGTAATAGGGTTATGTATATGTGTATAGTACGTCCAATGCCGAAATTCTAGTATATTGTCCAAGTCCCCCCCCAAAACCCCTAAAAGTTGCCAAACCCACGCGAGTTCTTCAACGCCATGTCCAGATTCTTCGCCAATGCCTGGGGACTCGTGTATTCCGGTAGCAGCAGCCGGCCGTAGCAGGTGTAACTCGTTGGAAGGCGCTGTTGGAATGTTAGCATCAAGATGTTCAAGGAAAAAGGGTACCAAGGGCTTACGTCGTCTCCCGTCCCGTTCCTCTGGATCACAAAGTTAATGCTCGAGATGCCATTAACCGGTATGCGATCGCTCGCCGTCACAAATTCCAGCAGCCGAGCTTTTTGTTCTCGCGAGTACATCTTGACAATATCCCAGAAAGCTGCAATCAGTGAATGACTTGCGTCCCAGCCCCCGTCGTAGGTGGCGCAGCGTTCAAGCTCGTCCATGTCAATCTCCTGGATACCCTCAACAAGCGTTCTCAGGGCTTCGGGAGTAAATATCGACAAGGATGAGCGATCCAGGCAAGTAAAGAATCCCCGCGCAAAGGCTTCGTATTGAGGTCGTATCGATTTGTCGGTTAGCCAGAACAGGTAGTCTTTGACGTACTGGTCCCGGTTCTCATTAGTTACGATATCCGGTTCTTCTGGAGCTGGGTCAGTGGGTGAGAGATCACAATCGACCATGTCCATGTTGGCTTCTAAGGGCTGAGAATCGTCTTCGTCAGAAGGGCGGCTTTGAAGACTCGGGAATTTTTCCACAGCGGACTCGGAAGCATTGCTTCGCGTTCTCTCTCGGTTAAGCACCGAGGGACTTGGCCAATCTGCGTCTCGGCTAACACGTCCCATGTCTACTGTCTTAACCGTGCCAAACGCTTCGAAACTGAACTCATAGCTTCTCACAAAGACATCCCCAACGTCCCCATCACTCCATGCCAGCAAACTATCCAGTCCCTTTGCGAGGTCAGGCCAGCCATCACGAATATGGTCGATGCGCTTGTTTTTGAGGCCCAGAAGTTTGCGGTAAAAGGCGGTGGGGAACGTAACAGGAAGCGTGAGACCGTTGTAAATAGCCAGTGACATCAGGATACCAACCAGTTCAAAGTGTTCTAAGCGCTCAAATGAACACGGCTGGAACCACGCCATGTGAGTGCGAGAATCCACAGTAAACATTCCATGGGCAATATCAAGGGCTTCGGCAAAGACCAGCGTCATAAACTCTTGTTGTACACCGCCCAAATCAACTCCCTCTTCTCCCAAGTCCATGCCCATCTTGACTTTGAGCGGACGCATCAGCTCCCGCCTCTCGCGACGCCATATTTGATTGAACGCATCAACCAACACATAATTTCGCCGGACTGAAACAACAAAGTATTGTGTCATCGAGGTGTGTAGTCGGGCCAACAGGCTGATCTCATCCGCAATCTGTATGGTGCGGTTAAACGCCGTCTGGCTTGCCTGGCGTTGCGAAATCATTCCTGCCTCGTACGCCTTGGACATGACCGTGTAGTTGATAGCCCGGAAATATTTCACAAGTGCAGATGGTGGGAAGAGAAACGTAAACGAGAGGAGATGCATTTTTCGGTTACCGCTGGAAACCCGACCAAGCCATTCCACTGGCATTTCCATGGCATCGAGTCTTTCCGACAAAAAGGCAGTGTGAAAATCTTCTGGCCCCAGGCCGAGTCGGGTTCTGTCCTTATACATGGATGAAAGGATTTGGACAGCACCTCCTGCAGCCCCTGACCTCGTTATTTCAGGCTTGCCATCCCATTCTTTGAGAAACAATGTACGGAGCCATTCGACGATCACGGCTGCTCTAACAGGACTTTGCAAGGCTGAAGACAGCTTATTCCGTTCCACAATTTCCTCCGAGGACTTGTGGTGTTCGCAAAGGTTGTCAAATAAGAGATCCAGAACATCCGGGGCTCTCTGTAGCTTGACGTCTGCGACTGGGCTGGATTTGGTCTTCGATATCTTGGTGAATGCTAACCGAGCTGCAAGCGCACGAACAAGGCGCTGAACAAGTCGAAGAGCCATATCATTCTCTAGTCTATCCGTAACGTCCACAAGCATACTTGAGCTGTGAAGAGGTAATTTCTGCATTTCCGCGCTAGGTAAAACTGTGCCTGCTTCACGCACTTGCTGAATGCCACGCCAAGTCTGCGGATCGACCTTGGGAAGAAAGGTAATCAGCACGAAGAAGACAACAGTGAGGGTATGAGCCGCGTCCATATCAGACAATGGTTCTTCCAATGTCGAAAGGGGTGGTTGAGGTGTTGTGGGTGATCGATTTCCTGTTAGGTATTGGGACATTCGCCGGCTGCTGCGGAGCATGGCAGGGAGGTTTTCTGGTGGCACAAACAGCCGCTCCAAAGAATTCCATAAACTATTGAGGATCAAATCACCAGGGCATATCTCGTGAAGTTTTCGGAGTGTAGATTCTAGGGTGTGGAGGTCAATAGTCCCACTTTCTTTGAGTCCTTCCCCTTCTTGTGAAGACGAGATCCGTCGAAAGGACTGCAGTAACTGTTGGTTGTTGCTCAGTCCATAAAACACAGACTGAGCAACAAACGGGTAGACTTCGCGTTGTCGAAGTGAGGAGTAGCGCCATTTATAGTTTTCAGATCTTCCTTGTGTATTCATGTTGTCTACTTCTTCCTTCCATCTTCGGGCGTCCTCTTCATTGCCGGCTAGAAGCTGGTATAAACCATCAACTATATCAACCGAGAGATGGCTGACAGTTTGAACCGCAGTTTTCGCGTCCGATTTGCAGTTTTCGCTTTGTAATTCGTGCACTGGAGTACATGGAGGAGACAAATCGTCCAAAACGCTTTCTGGCTTGACAATTTCATTGGTTGTCTGCGGGACTTGAGAAGTTTCTTTGGAGTGTTTTGATCCATCCCAAGAAACCCGCCTTGGGTTTGCTGCTTTTTTGTGAGCATTAGGACTTTGTGGATCTTTCTTCCGTGAATGATGTTTCAGAGCAGGCGGAGGGATGAACTTTTGTTGGGATATATTTTTTGACGGCGCCGACTTTGGGCTTGAAACACGCCCGGTTTTCGTTTTACCCTCTAGCCCGCACCGTGTTGTCGGCAGCCATGGCTCTGTTTGCTCAAGGGATAAGCGCTTTAACGGTTGACCAGAAACTCGTAACTCTAGCGCAGGATGATGAACTCGCCTTTGGCGGTTTGTAGGTGTATGTACTTCGTTTGTCGCTGTATTGCTGACGGAATGTGTATGTACTCGTTGTCTAACGCTTTGTTCGTCCAAACCAGATTTATCATTCCCTTCAACTCCAACTGCGAATGACTGGGTTTTTCGTCTTCCATGCAGTGTTGGACTTTCGCAGTGGTGTGTTTCCGTAGTTATCTGGCGCAATGGCAGCCATTCAACCATTCGCAGGGATAACGTATCAAAAAGATTCTGTGTGAAAGACTTGGGATCTTTGGTCTTCAGAGACGTCGAAAATACCGAATCCTGGTCATATTTCTCCGTGACATCACTCCGCGCCCCAGAAGACCCGTTCGTAGAAACTAGAGGCTGTTGTGACTCATGTTGAGTGCCACGGACAGGATAGGCCGAATCTTGCGATGTCTCGACAATGCCATTCCTGGAGTGTTTGTAGAAATGGGGTGCATTCGTTGACGGAAATTCGCTCGACTGTTTGGGCGGGTTGCGACATAAACCTCTTTCGGCGTTATCCTGGCTAGCAAGGTAGCAAGCCAATGTGCGGGCACTCAGATCAGTGTACTGTCGAAACGGTCCATCCGTCGCTCTTTTCTGAAAACTCAAACAAGTGGGCGTCCTGCAGTCGGGATTTTCGCATCCATAGAGAATCTGTTGCTTGTATCTATAAAGGCAAAATTGTTCAGCATCAAATAAACCGGGAACAAAAGGGACTATCCACTCACCGACGCACGAGGCTGTTGAACTGGCGGCGACGATCGTCTTTATGTTGAACAAGTATACAGGCCGGGTCGCTAACGTTGATGGTGTGCTTGACGATAATATCAGGCGAATTTGTTGGCAGTTTCGCACGACAAGACGCTTGCCTGCCCACAGCAGCGTCTCCGGATCCGAAAGATCCTCCCCGCATTCTGGTCATCCTCAGGCACGGATCATATCATTTGGCGTCTAATGAATGTACAGAGGCAGGCGACCCAGACACCCTTTGGGTCCTGCGGTATTTCCAAGGCCCTGTAGCTGGTATCGGGGGCTGTTGAGATGAAGGCAATGTTGTTGCCAAGCAGGTCGATGACATCGGTGCCTCCGGACGCCGCCTGGCCGAATGCGGCAAAGCGTGTAACCCCGTCGGACAAAGTCAGATCCCGACGGCCGCGCCATTGTCTTATCTTATCGCCAGGCACGTGATCTCACGTCACGCTTTGGGATAACGACCCCGCCGCCACCTGCCTGAATCGAAAATTGTGCTTACCTAATTTAGAAAAGAATCAGGCGGAAATCTTCGATTTGTTATCAGGTCTTCAGTTGCTTCACGCTATAGAAAAGCTGTGGTTCGAGCCTGTCAGCTCATCTTGTATTTACACCAGGCGACACACCGATATATATTTTTCGCTTGGTTGTTGACTTTTTCTCCGCCACATCGAACAATACCCTGCTTCTCGAGATTACAGAAAGAAATATGGCGTCTGTGGGAGATTCGCTTCCATACACTTGCAATGCGTGTATGGTAGCTTTCCGCAGCAGTGATGCCCAGAGAGATCATATGCGCAAAGATTGGCAGTAAGTTTACTTCTCATCTCCGTTTAACCGGATCAGAAGCACTGACTCATTCTTGCTAGTCTGTACAATGTTAAGCGACGTGTTGCATCGCTTCCTCCCGTTTCTCAAGAAATATTCTCGGACAAGGTGCTATCAGCGAGAGCAACTTCATCGGCCGCAGCAGCGAAGGCTTCATTCGAAAAAACATGTGATGCCTGCCAAAAGACTTTCTACAGCGAGAACTCCTACCAGAACCATACGAAGAGCTCCAAGCACAAATTGCGTGAGAATTCATTGAAGAAGAGGGGTATCGCAGATGATACGTCTTCTGTGATGAGCTCCACGTTCTCGCTGGGCGAGCCTATCAATAAGTCTGCCGCTGGCGAGGCCGAACCGACTGTCTCCGGTGTTACAAACGGATTGAAAAATGCTACGATTCAGGAAGACGCAGAGACAGAAGATGAGAAAATGGAAGAAGAGGATAATGCCGAATACCCCACGACTCGTTGCTTGTTTTGCTCTGAAAATGCCGCTGATGTCACTGCAAACGTTGATCACATGTTCAAGACGCACGGAATGTTCATTCCGGAGAAAGATTATCTCGTTGATCTTGATGGACTTATCCGTTATCTGCACGCGAAGATTGTTGAGAATCACGAATGTATTAACTGTCATGCCATTCGGTCCACTGCCGCTGGCATTCGTACCCATATGCGAGACAAGGGACATTGCAGGATTGCGTTTGAATCAGAGGAAGAGCAGGTTGAAATTGGAGAGTTTTACGACTTCAGAAGCACATATTCTGATGACGAAGACGAAGATATGACTGATGGTGCTGGCGGTGTCCCCGTTACTAGCTCAGATGCCGATGAAGCTGGCTGGGAAACCGACGACAGCTCTGTCGCCTCCGATGGCGAATCAAAAGCTTACCGAGGCTCACAACCTGTGTACCAGACAGACTATGAACTACACTTGCCATCTGGCCGCAGTGTTGGCCATCGATCTTTGGCCAAATACTATCGCCAGAACCTCCACAACTATCCTAGCGCCGAGGAACGTTCTGCTCGCCAGCTAGCGATCGAGAACGGTGAATTGGAGGAAGAAGAAGAAGCGCCAAAGAACAAACACAGAGCCGTTATTTCTCGGGCAAATGGAGGTATGGGCATGATCGGGGCTACAGACTCTCAAAAGACGGAAGCTCTGGCCTCCGAACAACGAGAAAGGACTCGTGCTCAGCGAGCAGAGAAAAAGTACCTGGCAAAGATCAACCGACAAGCCAACAGCCAGAAACACTTCCGGGTATGTTTTTCTTCTTCTTTTTCTTCTTTTTACTTTACTAACCCTATTCCTAGGATCCTCTCCTCCAGTGATCAATAGGTTTGGCTACCCTGGGCGGACTGTGTTGTGTGATAGCTGGCATCCTACGACTGCGAACTGGATATTTTTTATTCAAGACGTAGTTTGATGAACTTGGGATAGTTAGATTCAATAAAAGTCCAAAAATTACGTGATTATAAAAACATGTCTAAATGTAGATGACGTATATGTGCGTGTAAGCGCTGGTCAATATTTGTATTGTATACTTGACCAATTGATGTCAACTGGTATGTTTGATGACAGTTCAAGTTACTATCAACTACATACAACATTTCACTAAAGTTTGTTTTCTCGTTATCAGAAATGCTTGAGTCTTAAATTCAGATATAAAACTGTTAAAATAAACCACCCTCTTCAAATGTCAATTTGAGCCCCGGTGCGAATTAATTCCGTCGTGATTTTAACAGACTTTCTCGAGTCCTTAGAGAAAACATAACGATCAATATCGAATAGCTAAGAAAGGGTCGAATCAAAGAAGGAAAAACTGGTCCATAAAGAATAAGATTCGTTAAAAGGTGTTTCCATTTGATAAAACTGTCGCTGATTCATAAAATAATACATTGGGACTTTTGAGTCATTGATGCTAGACCCACGAGTTGCTCATTTGGGTAACAAAGGAGCATTTTCCGGATCCTGGCCATCGTGCTTTTTCTTGCGTCGACGACGTTTCTTCTTAGAACTGTTACTAGCCCCTGTCTCGGAATCAGTAGGTCGTGTGTCGCTCTCGGCATGATTTTGTTGGCCAAGGTTATCAGACGAATTGTTCATACCCCTCTCGGTTTCAGAAGAGCTGCTGCTTGTGGTTTGCAGCACGACTTTCCTTACTCCATTGACGTCGATTACTTGCTCTTGAATGCTCCCACTCCTTGCAGTATTAGACACAGAAGAACGTTTTGATTGCCCCGGAGACGAATGAGAGCTGCTTGGTTTGCTTCTAACCGGAGTTGAGCTTGAAGATGGTCGCTTTGAATCCTCACCGATCTCATATATTGTCTCATTGCTAAGGATATTGGTGCCATCGGTGACTGAATCGGATGTCTGATTCTTGCCTGGGGAAGAAGCTGCTTCACCAATGGTACCGTAGGTTTGCCGCAAGGCTTGAACACCATCTTTCGGAGTGATCAATGGAGAGAAATGAGTTCTGGAACCTACTCCGCTTTCATTACTGACCACTTCTGAAGACCTTCGCAGTAGCTCGCCTGATAACCTTCCCGACTCTGAATCTGTGATCCCTGAACGAGAAGGGGATACTCCCGGGGCTTTGATTTTAACATTCTGATACCGAGTCTGCCGGGGTTTGCTTGCTAGATTCGAAGGTCCCAAGTGCTTCAGATGTTCTCGAACCTCGTCCCTACCTCGCTTAACAACGGTTTGATTCGGCGCATCCGGACTGTTCCTTAGAGTAAAGCGAAGCTCTGGGGGTTGCATTACGCTTCCACTTGATCTCCGAGGCTTATCTGTGGAGGTTTGGTCTACTGGAGCGTTTCCGTTGGCTTCGCCGTCGGTAGAAGTGTTTTGCACCGCTGGAGGTTCTTCTACGATTCGTCCTTTTGGAACTCGGGCTCTGGGGGCGGGAGCCATGCGTCTGATGGCTTTATGGACATCGATAAAGACGTCGGATTCATCAATGATTTCTCTGGGGGCGATGTTAGAATGAGATTGTAGATCGGAAAGCAAATGTTAACATACTCGCCAATAAGTTCCTCGATCACGTCTTCCAAGGTCACAACTCCAAGAGATCCGTGATCTTCGCCTGGGAAGTCAGACACGAGCACCATGTGTGATTTTCCTTCCTGGAAAAAATTGACAATGTCTAAACAGCTGGTTTCTGGACGCGTTTCGGGAAGGGTCGCTAAAGCAACATCGCGAACCATTTTGCAATCCTCGGGGTCATAGGTGATAAGCATCTTTACAAGAAGCATGCCGACAAAATTCTGGTTGTTGTCGGGTGCGTGGATCGGGATACGTGAGTAGCCCTGAGACAGTATAAGATCCATCATTTCTTCGTCCAACACTGTATCGGTCGACATAGTGAAGACGTCATCCATCGGAGTCATGATATGTCCGACTGTCTTTTCTTTCAAGTCCAAGCAGGCACTGATGATGGTAACCTCATCCGAGTTGAGCTGCTCACCTGCGGCGCCCAGCGTCTTGTGCAGAGTGACCAATGTCTTCAAGCCCGCTTTCTTGTAAACAGTGCCGTGATCTTCGCCCAGGAGTCTGTCTAGGAGTTTTGCTACTGGGTATGCTATTGGTGACATGATGTACATCAACAACAGAACGAAAGGAGCCATCCAAGCCCCGATGGGCAGACCATATCGCACACATATCGATTGCGGGACAATTTCTCCGAAAATGACTGGAGTTATGTTAGTACCGCAGTCTGATTCCACGCCGTGGTTGGAGATAACTACCAATTAGCACGGTACTTCCGACAACGGCAGGCCAGCCACCGCCCAGCGAGCGATCGAGCACAATGGGGAGAGTTTCGTTGGTGATGACATTGCTTAGCAGCAGTGTCACCAGGACCCAATGCTTTCCTCGCTGCAACAATCGCAACACGGCCGCGGCGTTCTTCCTCTCCGCGCCCTCACCCGAGGTTTTGATGACTTGTAGATAGATTTCATCCTAAGAGGGTGGCACAACTCATTAGCCGTGCCACGTGGTGGTACAGGATGCATAATCGACACTTACTTGACCCATCAGCGCGATTGTCAAGCCTGCAAAAGCGCCGCCTGAGATAACTAGCGCGAAAGCGACGCCTAGGTATAGCCATAGTCCTGGATCGCCGGACGGATCCTCATCGTGCCTGGCCCCGACGCGGGCGGGGGCTGCAGCTGCAATGGCAGGAAGCTGCGCAAGAGCTATGACAAGCACCTTCGCAAAGCCAAGAGCAATTGGCCGACTGGCCAGATAGGGATTTGCGAGAGCCGACCTCATCGCTGGATGGGGATGGAGATGGAGCAGCGCGAACTGGTGAAGGCAAAGCCTGCCGGCGCCGGAGTGGAAGCAGCTGCGAGTGCCAAGCGAAATGCGGGCCGCGCTGGTTCTTGCCTAAGGCGGCCGAAGGAGACCAGTGACGTCGTGCGCCGGCGGGCAGCACCGTCATGGCGGTTGCACTTGCAACACCTGATATCAGTCCTGCAGTCAGCTCTTGAGCAGCTCGAGAAACTGGCGGTCAATTGGGAAGGAGAAAAAGCACACACGGTCACCCCGGAGTAGCCGCACTGGCCGAGTGCTGCCTCAGGCACTCCTGCTACCTTCGCCCGCCGACCCCCCGCTAAGGCTCGGTTATCCGCGGTGCTTTTCTTTATCGCCATAACCGTCCAGCACCGCGCTCGATGTTGTGAAATTCTCCTTCCTGAATGTATCTTCTGCCTCCATATTCTCCCTCGTTATTCAATTGCCATGAGGCCCTCACACACCACTGGCCGGCGCCTGGCGCACTCATGGCAGCGATGCCTCAGGTCGTACTCGTCGGCCGCTCCTTCACCCGCTGCTCGTTTGAACCTCCCAGTTGATTACAAGACGACTCCTCTATTGCACCATGCACCAGCGACGCTGAGCATCTCGAAAGAACTGCCGCAATCGGCGACAACAAAACGTCTGAACTTATACCAAGCCATCAATTCTGCTTTGAAAACGGCCATGTCGGCGTCTGACCAAGTCATTCTATTCGGAGAAGACGTCGCCTTTGGTGGTGTGTTCCGTTGCTCAATGGACTTGCAGATGGAGTTTGGGCCAGAGAGAGTTTTCAACACGCCCTTGACCGAGCAAGGTATTGTCGGCTTCGCCATCGGAGCTGCTGCTCAGGGCATGAAACCCGTCGCCGAAATCCAATTTGCCGACTATGTCTACCCGGCCTTTGACCAGATCGTCAACGAGGCAGCCAAATTCAGATATCGTGAAGGAACAACGGGAGCTCATGCTGGAGGTCTGGTCATCAGAATGCCGTGTGGTGCTGTTGGACATGGCGCCCTGTAGGAGATTCCCTAAATATTTACGCTATCGGCTCCACTAACTTCCACAGGTATCATACTCAGTCCCCGGAGTCCTTGTTCGCTCATATCCCAGGTGTTCGTGTGGTTATGCCACGTTCTCCCACACAAGCCAAAGGATTATTATTGTCCTCAATCCTCGAATGCAACGACCCTGTTATTTTCATGGAGCCAAAAATACTGTACCGAGCGGCCGTCGAACATGTCCCAGTTGATTCATACACGATACCTCTGAGCAAAGCAGAGGTAGTGAAGCCAGGATCGGACTTGACAATCGTATCTTATGGACAACCGCTGTACCTGTGCTCGCAAGCAATTGCTGCAGCGGAGAAAGCACGACCGGGCTTAAACATAGAGCTTATTGATTTGCGAACAATTTACCCATGGGACCGAGACACTGTATTGGAAAGTGTTAGGAGGACAGGAAGAGCAATGGTGGTTCATGAAAGCATGGTCAATTATGGTGTAGGCGCCGAGGTGTCGGCAACTATTCAAGAAGGCGCCTTTTTGCGTCTAGAAGCCCCAGTGAAGCGGGTTGCTGGGTTGACCACGCACACAGGGCTGGCATTCGAGAGCTTCCTCATGCCAGACGTGTCCAGTAAGTTTTCTCTACTTGAATGGGGGGTTCAGATCAATTCGGCTAATGCTTTTGTCCAGAAATCTACGAGGCCATCATACAAACAGTTGATTATTAGCGATTTTTCATGGGCCGTAGTAGACTACTGTATCACATCGGCATTTTATATGGGGTTTTATTTATATCTATTATGTATCAAGAGAAGCATCAATATTTTAAAAGTGGTACTTGGTACATGTATTGGATGCAATTCGTTGATGAGTCAGCTACCCTAGCGTCCTATTCCCCTGTATGCAAAGTAAATTTGGCAATAGAGCGTATATCTGCTGTCAACTGGTACATTTAGTAACTAAATAATACTAAATTCCACACCTGTAACAATAGAGAATGCTTTCAATTTTTGCTCAAATTAAGATGCCAACTTCAATGTTGGGTGGGCCTTTGCTTGAATATAAAACACCATGGCTCCATGACACCAACTAGCAAAGATTTGAGGTACATGTAGTGCTCTTACGGTCTCCTCTCCCTATAATATCTATTTTAGAGTTTTTTCCATGTTAATAATAAAAATCTTCTCTGCCATGGCAGCCTCGTGCAATGTCAATTGTGGTGGCTGGGTCTCGCCTACGCCAGCTAGTATGGGGCAGCAGCCTGTGTCAGTCCATTGATTGGCCGGTGAAGCCCCTCGAAAATAATGGAATTGTTGTTGATTCTGCAGAAAAAAAGTTTCTTTGTTTGCGTCCGAGTTGCCTGGCCATAATGGGGCTGTTGTTGTTTGTCACGCCCCGACGTGGCCCACTTGCCTAATTAGGAAATCCAAGATCGAGCTGCTCGCCGTGTACTTTTCAGACGATTTTGACCGTCAATTTCCGTAAAAGTACAGACGAAAAATAGGACCATGCCGTTATATTAAAAAATAGCACGTATAAAGCTTATAAAGAGCACTTTCCCCGTGGAAATCGGCCTTACTTTGACAAAGAAAGCGCAATATCAAAATGGCATGCCATGTACAGTCGAGCAATACCGCTTCCTACTTGCCAGTTCCCAACCCGCCACCGCCTACAATTCCCATTGTCTTCCCCCTCCTCTTCATTTCTCTCCCTCTTCTCTTCTTCCTCCTCGCCATCACCCTCATTTCCATCTTTTCTTCAAAATCTTCATCACACATCGTACGCATCGTACAAATCTTGCAACCTTACAAGCTTTCCAATATCAACGGCATCCAGCCTTTCTTTATCGCAAAGAAATTTGCTGAAATGCCTCAACAACCGTCTGATACCATCAAATCTTCAGACACCCAAGACTACAACTCTCGTTATACCTTGTTTCGCTCGAACATGAAGTACACAGCGAGAGACGACATGATGGGGCGCCTTTATGAACTCCTCATGCTCTATCTCCAGGAGGCCTTTTACTTCCTGTTGGCAGAGTCCATAGTGTTTCTTCTTTTTGAAGTTCCTATGGACTCACTCGCCGACATCCTCCTGTGCCCTGTGCTCGCGGTGCCAGTGACTGACACTATTGACGTCCTGGCCTTCTGCTGCATATCAGCCACCGCGTCTTCGTTTTTCGAGGTCCTCATCACATTCCCCCAAATTGCACCCAAAGACTTGCGTGACTTCATGCTGGATGCATTTTACCATGCTCCTGTGGCTGCAGATACGCCCGTAGCCGATTGGGAAGGCAACAGGCCCATCTACCTGTGCTTCCACTACGGGTTCGTGGTATTCGTCCTCTTGTTCATCTTCCTGAGCCTCGCGGCCGGGATTATGATTCAGCCTGAGGTACCATCCTGGCGGCCAACGTATCCATCCTACGCTTGGCTTGCCCGTATCTGCGCCACCCCACGCGCTCGTCTGGCCCAAATCCTCGGTGCTTGCTTGCCAATTCCTTCGCAGGTTCTGGACTGGTCTGCAAAGACCAACCAAGCTCTGTTTATCGTCGCCTACTTTGCCTGGATGATCCTTTTTGTTATCCTCGCTGCCTGGACGACAAACATCTTGGCCACGACCTTTGCTCTCTCTTCTCTGCTTTGGTCGGGCGTCCTGTCGGGACTACGCTGGACAGTCCTGACACCGACGCCGTGCCTCGGAGGATCAAGCACCGACGATCAAGTGTTTTGCTGGGGGCAATCACCAGTTCTCTATCTGCGATCCATTACGGCTGGATTGGCAGACTGGTACGACAACATGTATGAGGACGACAGTGTTCGACACTTCCCGATTTTCACCATCCCCATCGCCGTAGGCCTTACTGCCATTGCCTGCAAACTTCTATGGCAAGACAAATACCAAGGCCTCTTCACGCCGGAGTTTGTAAGAGAGGAAACCCGTCTAAAAGACGCGGTTCTCCTCGATTACCAAACTTTCCTGGCTGGCCTGGTCAGTAAGATCGATGGGCCAAAGGAAGTTCTCGTCGACATGTCCGGGCTACTTGCCAGTGTGCTGGCCCAAAACAAGGAGCTCTACAACCGCCTCCTGTCTCTGCAAACCGAAAATTCTGAGCTTGAGAAGAAACTCGACCGCCTCCCGTGGTACGCATGCACCTCTAGGCAGTACGCGGATGAGGCACTCTCGCTCAGAAGACAAACTACGGCTTTGCAGACCGAACTGGACGCCTTGCGCCGTGATACCGACGGCAATATGGCTCTTTTGAAGATTCAAACACTGAACACTCAGCTAGCTGCCTTGCACCAGGAGCTAGAGGTTCTTCGAAAGGCCGATCTGGAGAAAGAGCAAGAACTTCGCTCCCTCCACCAGGCGGTATCGACAGCCACGTCCAAGGCAACTGAGGCGGAGAAAAGGGCAGATCACCTGTCCCAAGAATGTTCCAATCAGGCAACCGACGCAGAGAGTCTGCGCCAGGAGTACTCGAAGCTGTTCAGCACCTGTGAACAGCTGTCGACTGACAAGCAGACACTGGCGCAACAACTTCATGAGGCCTCGAACAAAACGCAGCTCGCAGAAAACCTCGCCAAAAACATGCAATCTTCGTGGAAGACAGGCGAGGAGCGTGTTTGTTCCCTCATGACTGAGCTCGCCACTTTGAAGGCTCAGTACGACTCTTGCGTCAACGAACTCGGTAAAACAACCCAACGGCTTGACGATATGACAGCCACGCTCAAGTTCCGGTCCGAGGAACTTGGTGCGACCAAAACCGAGCTCGACGACAAAACCACCGCCTTGGCGCAGTTGACGAATACTCTTCGTCAGACCGAATACCGCCTGGCGGAATTGGAACCTTCGGTGACACAGGTGATCCACAATCAGCAAAAGCAGAACGAAGCGCGCCAACTGAGAGACAAGCTTGACAAGGAGAGAGCGGAGAACCGCGTCCTCCGCGAGACCATGTCACAGCAGGAAACCGAGCTCCGCCAACTTCGAAGCCAAGCCATGGGCCCCAGCCCGTCCGCTTCCTTGTCTCGCAGCAAGTCCGATCCCGATCTGGCAGCGGAGCTGGAGAGGTTGAGGAAAGACCTGAGAGACAAGGAGGAGGAGCTTCGGCGGGCGACGATCCAGCTGTCCAACACTCAGATGGCGAACAGGCGTTCCGGGTCAAGCCCCTTCATGCCGCCCCGTCGCAGGTAAACCCCAATTTTGACTTGTCGACAACGCACATGAAGGATACAACGTTCGAAACTTCAAATTGTCGGATCCATGAGCTGATTGGATCGAGGTCGTGTTTCCAGGCCCCTACCTTGTGCCTGGTAAGCCCACTCTCCTTTCAGCGATTGGTGAAGACTCAGTCTTCTCAAGCTCCATTCACATATCAATTCACGGGACGGTTGTAGTCTGTTGACTCGGGTGCTTTGTCGCTTGTCCGGACTCCCACCGTGATGCGAGAAGTGATGGAGAGACTGCATTTTTCGATACGTTCTATACCGGCCGTGACAATAACGCTTCATCTTATGCTGATGTGTAATATACGAGAGTGGATGGTGTAGTTCAATATGAACGATCGATTGCACACTTCTCTTCAGTTGAGGAAGGACACAGCACACCAGGTCCCTTATTATACTAGCCAACGCCGGTGACCCCCTCACTAAGGGGCGTGCAGACCCCCGTGTCTCGCACTTTTCGTCAGTCGGGCCGTTGTCTCGGTGTTGCTTCTGGCACACCCAACGGTGCTAGTGACCGGTGGCTGCCCTTCTATCGCTGACAGGACGAGACTTGGTTCTGGTGTCTGGATACATTCTTTTTTTCTTGCTGGTCAACGCCGTCGACCCCCTCACTAAGGGGCGTGCAGACCCCCGTGTCGCGCACTTCTCGTCAGTCGGGCCGTTGTCTTGGTTATGCTTCGGGCATAACCCAATGGTACCAGCACCAGCGCCGTTCCATTTCTCTGTTCCTTGCGTCGATCGTTCATTGTCTGAAGATTTGATTGGTAAGTTTTGCTGCAGCGTGGCAGTACGGAAGATCCGACATCGTGGTCCGCCTTGGGCGAAGAGTCAACTGATCCTTTTCAGTTTGACTAAAATCACCAAAAAAAAAAAAAAATGAAAAATAAAAACCTCAAAAAAACTATCCTTTTCACTTTTTTGTCGTTTTGCAGTTCTTTTTCCTGCGTTTATTTTTCTCTTTTTCTTTTTGCCGCCCAAGGGCACTTCGTCCTGATCCTTTTCAGTCGACGACAAATCCCAAAAAAACTTGAAAAACAAAAACCCACAAAAAAAACTCCTTTTCTTCTCTTCATTTTTTCTGTGAGATTTGGCTTGTTTAGGCTCTGCCTTTGCTTTTGTTTTACCACCTCCGACGCAGGTTGTTGACTTTTGATTCTTGTATCACGCCGCTCAAGTCAAGCAAGCCATATTGAGATTCGGATGGTTCATTTGGTGATTATACCACGACGGAAGACTTTTGTCATTGGAGGAAATGAGATAGGGTTACAAGAAAGATACATTCAGCATGTACGGCACTGTTCTAGTCTTTAGGGCTACATTCCGAATGGCCGATTTGAATCTGGGACTCCTAGGACGCCAGATCACTTGGTTCTTGATGTCTCTAGAGCAGGCTGTTGGCTTTTGAAGTGGTCCTCTTTCTTGCCGCTCGGTCAGACAAACTGTTTTATTCTTCGGCAGGATGGTCACGCTGGACATTCTTTCTGCAAGGCTTGGTGGAAGACTTCACCGTTGTCTTGAACAGCTTTCCACCTAACGACAACATTGCTCCATATCATCGTCATTACGATGGCGGGTGAGCCCCACGAGGAAGCGGTCTTGACGAGCTTGACATTTCAGGTTTCTTTCTTGTAAAGCAACTTGCTACAATGCCTCGACAACAGTCTGATACCATCAAAACTTCAGTTGGATGTTCTCCGATACAATGATGGAACCTTGACCTGATATTAGCCACAGCCATCTCCCACTAATGGTGTGCCCTTCCACGGGGGTCGACAATATGCCTTCTTCATTCTCCACATACGCCTTGACGTATACACGCTGGGAGAATCGACAAATTCACCATGACTACATCGGCTCTATTACCAACACACGCGGAGACAATCTATGATTATTCACCATGTTTTTCTCTTTGCTGGAGAATACACAGAGGAAATTTATGGTCGGGGGTATAGCTGATTGAAATTGCTTGACAATCTGCTTCTAAAACGTTGGCGCACCTTTATATTCCCGTGACATGGTGAAGCAGGACCACCACCCGATATCAGCGGAGATCATTTTACAAACTGGACACCACGAATCTCACAAAAAAAAGAGACATTTTCGACGATACAAAATCATTCCTCGAGCAGTCACTCATTATTCACTCTGAGGATCGTCACGAAATTTATTTTATATTCCATGTTTGACTGGCTACACCACGGCCATACCAGCAAGGGAGTGACTACATCTTCGTGAGACTGTTGCTGAAGGAAATCGCACTTCGTCTTTTCTTCGTCTTTTCTTCGTCTTTTCTCACCGCTCATAAACAACACCCACATTCCTGGCATCTGCAACGCATGATGGATCGACTGCTCTACGAGCTGAGGGAATTCTGTCGAATCTTTATTGACGATGTTGTGAATGCTTCAGCCACCTTCGAAGAACACCTTGAGCATCTCCGTCGATTCCTTCAAAAAATTCAAGATTTGAACATCGCCCTCAACCCCGAGAAGGTCTTTATAGGCTTCCCATCAGTCAAACTTCTTGGCAAACACGTTTCGTCCCTTGGTCTATCGACGCCCATGGAACGTGCGCAAGCGATCTATGACATCCCCTTCCCGGAGAGTTTAAGCAGGGATCATTCAAAACATCTTCCTTTGTTCTACAACCCACCCGCACCAAGCTTTCTGCGAGGGTAAGGCAATTACTTTCGAGATTCTCAATGCATCGGAATGAGGCAGAAAAAGACGCCAACTTCTACTTTCGCTCTGCGAATTGATTCGCCACACGTCTCCGTGTTGCAAGCCAGTCTCGTGACATCAGAAAGCTCTTCATCAGCGACACATTCCTGCAAACCCTCCCTCTTAGAGTCGACGTCCTGGACTTCCACGACGCACCGAAGCAATACTACCACCTACCAAGAGTTGACCGGCTTCCAGACGCCGCGGTCAACGCCGTCTTCAACTAGCATGACTGCCTTGTTTCTATATGCCGCGTCACCAATACTGATATCACTTTTAAAATTGGTTGCAAAGGCCCCCATGTACTGGTTGCCTATAAAGGCAATGAAGATGGCGATATGGTCAAATGCGGGCAATCTTGATATCTCTCGGTCCGGTGTTTCAGTTGCTCAGAGCACCGTTTATCTCTATTTCAAATTTCTCATTTGGTGGACTGTCAATCCATTGGCTATGAACGAGGCTGCTTCCGATGAAGCTGGTAGTGCCTTACCAGCGTTGCATTCGTGCTCTTGGAAAAGAAGATACTGCTGTTTCTACTGGCGCGAAAGAGCCTTGTGACAGCTGTTGTGCGAAGGGAAAAGCTAGAGCCTGTTAAGAGAGTTGGACACGAACATTTAAAGAGTGAGGCAACCCAGTTTCTATTCTCGATCCCGACTAACATGCCTCTTTTTTAGACCATCCTGCCAACCATCTATGGATGGGGGAAAATATTGCTCAACTAGGACGTGGACAACAGGTCCAGTTTCTGTTCAAGCTGTTGGGAACTTTGCTAGGACCAGAGCATCTAGGTCGATGAAAGTCATTTCCCAATATGCAACTATCTGCGACCATGTGGACACATCTCTTACATCTGTCCATTATCATGTCTCCATGGAACTTGCGAGGCACTATTTTGATACCAGAACTCACCACCTCTCTTTCTTACCACTTCGCAGCGTCAAGCTCGACCTCTCTTTCTTCTCGCTTTCCAGCACCAGTCTATTTCACTCCTTACCATACATCTTGCCACATGAGTTAACTTCCTCGGAAATCAGACCTTCTAGGATCTTCTGCTCGAAGGTCGAACAAGTTCACCTGTCACCTCGAAAACCTCGCGGCGAGACAGGTCGATCATCACGTCTACCTGATCCACTCCCCACCACACTGTCATCGCACCGCCAGGAGATTATCAAAGGGCCTTCAAAAAGAATCATCGGCCAGAAACTTGTCATTCTTGCCATTTGCTCCACAAACCAGCTAAAAATGATGGCCAAGGTGGACAGTAACCACCTGCGTGTCATTGGGAACCAGCTCCAAGGTGAGAATGGCAAACATCCAGTTCCCTCTTATGGGCGACATCATCTTTTGCCATTGATCTGAAACGCTACGGCCCATTGACTACTGGACGAAACTGGGAGTGACTAGACTTTCCAAAGAGCTAGATGATGTTTCAGCGGCGTCTCTTATCTGCCACACAATTCAAATACATTCGCTGTTTGCCGGTTTGTCACTGCATCCAAACCGTGCCAAAATGAATTCCACTACGCGTCCTTATGTTGGTCGCTCGCTCGAGGCTTGAAGCCTCCGCGCCTGGCTGCGTCATGACTTAGAGTTAAGTTATGAAACAGATCTGTCGCAAGGAAATAGGAAAGCAAAGAAGACGAAGTGGGTTAGGCACGCGCACGAGCTTCTGCATCAACGGCGCCAAGGGCGAACCAATCGTATCGCTAGCAGCCGAAGAATCAAGACTTGCCAAGAACGCCTGTCTGCCTGTCATTCTACTGTTCCGTCCTAGTTGAAAGTTTTCTTCGCTGACGTCGCCGTGTGCGCGGCGTTAAGCTATTTTTAATATCAAATGGCGAGGGAGATAACGGTTTATGGAGAGTTTGTGTGGTGAAACAGGGATAAAGTGAGGGATAATGCCGGCGGTTATTCTCCGGCGCGGAGAAGAAGATGAAACAAAGGTCATGTAAGGGCAGTGTGCTTTTGTGTCTGTCTGAGACTGCAATTGGCAGTTCTTATGTGTTGGTTATTGTGTATTCAGTTTAGTATCGCCTCTATCGAGGCTCTGTGTTGAGTGCTATCTTGAATGTAAAACTTGAGTGTCTCCCCGAGAATTCACGTAAACCAATAGTACGGCTACTAAGCCGATAACAGGCCAAAGTCCAATGTCCACATCCAGCTCCCATAACGAGATACGCGTGCCTGAATGACGCGAGCAAGCCTATGAAAAGGCGATATCAGGGCTAGCATCAGGGCTAGGGACGTGCTAGAGGCCTAGCGCGGGTCGGGGGCCGTCCCTTTCTCGCCGTGGCCGGTTGCGCTGGGGCAGCCGCTCCTGCCCGCCCGCCCGTTCCTCTCGCTCATCCATATCTGATTATCACCTCGCTCGCTGCCATTGCCGCCGTCCTTCAGTCGATCTGTCGACTCTCCATCCGGCTTGACAGTATTGCTGTTCTGCCCAGTCGCTCTTTACGCATACGTACTCCGTTAATCGCTCTCTTGGCTTCTCCAGTGGCCCACGTCGCACGCATTCTGAAACTGGCCAACCCCCTGGCGGCCTCCAACCGAATGCCATTCAGTGCCAGCCCAGCATTCCCCCTCACACCGCCAACTGTGGACGACCATAATAAGAATAACCCAGGCATTGCGCCAGCTATCGCGATCTGATTGATCGACCAAGTGAACCGGAAAGCGACCTGCGAATCCCCGTCGCTGCCACTCGTACCCAGCCATTCCAACGAATTCGCCAGGAACAAAGCGATGTCGACTTGATTCTAAGGAAAAATTTCTGCAATATCATTAACACCCTCGTTTTAACATACTACGCACTCTTTCGCTATCTATTGACCCCGCTTATTGAGCAGCGCGGCTTGTTCACGGCAGGTCCGAAGAGCAAGTTGCGTCTTGCGACCGAATCGTTAAAAAAGCGACCATTATCCTCTCTCTGGCAGGACCAGACGCTCCTTCTTCACGATGCCCTGCTGCGGAGACCGAGAGAAGCTCGGTGAGACCAGGTTAGAGCAAACATGGGACTACATTGTGAGTTGCGCTTCGGTCGATATCAGATGAAACAACAACACTAACACGGGAGCCAACAGAACTTGAACGACTTCAAAAGCAGTTCATGCTTCAAGGGATTTTCCTACTTCATGGTCTGGTTCTTCTTGTTTGTCTCTGTCGCAGTCTACGCCGTCGATACCTTTACGGCCGTCAACCTGCTCATTTTCTCGCGCTGGTCTAGCCAGATCAAGCCCAAAATCCCTTTCAATATTTCTCGCTGGATATTCGCCGGCTGTATCATTGCTTCGTTTGTGCTTCTGGCCTTTCGATGGATTCGCACAATCCGCGTGATGCGATCGGGCAGTATTGCTGAGAGTTACCTCGATCCTCTTGCTGTCCGCGTACAAAGTATCCGGGTTGGCAAGTCCCAGGGTTACCGGCGATTTCTCGTTTTTGCCGAGTTGACCAAGAGTAAAAAAGGTGCCGACTACGTGGCTCTCTTTGCATACTTCTCGTTCGAAGGTTCGATAATCCCCTGCCTAATATGTGTTGGCTGTACTGATTGAGCAATAGCTTGGTTACGTATCATTTTCGCCGATGGACCTCGTCAGGTTCTTAACGCTATTACTCTGTACTCGGTTTTGCAGTTGAATTTGATTCCAGAAGGCTCACACGCCGCTCCCGATGGCACCTCTTCGGTTGCCCAGTTCTTTATCAACATCAAAGCACTGGCGGAAAAGAACTATCAACAGGCCGTAATTTTGTTTGGCATGCTGTTCACACTGGTTATCTGGGTAATTGCTGCTCTCAGTTTGATGATCTCGGTTATTCTCTATCTCATTTTCCTGTGGCATCACATTCCTTCAGAAGATGGCTCGCTCAAACGCTACTGTCGGCGGAAGATTAATAGACGGTTAGACCGTATTGTGAGGAAGAAGACAGCTAAGGCTCTGGCCCATGATGTCCAGCTGATAGACCGAGCCCCAACGATGCCTTACGGCGAGGGAGAAGAGCTCAAGCCCGTCAAAATGGCACCAACCTTGCCTTCTCTTCAGGAGTATCCAGAAGATAAGAAGCCTATCGTGACTGTTGCTCCGCTGTCACGGCAGACAACCCAAACCACGCTGCCTCCTTACGGCTCGCAGGCCGGATTTCCGCCGAGCGAAGAAGACCCGCACCAGCAACCAACTCTGCCAGACCTCGGTGGTGTCGATCGCCCATGGTTGACCAAGACCAATACCCAGAATTCCGCTTATTCAGAGTCTGCTTCATTGACAGCAAGTGCAGAGCCAATGGGATACAGCCCTCTTGACCATCAGCAATCGCACATGCCGCCTATGCCCCCTGTACCGTACGATTCTAATCAGGGTCGATCGTACTCTCCCATGAATCGCCCTGGCACCGCGCAAGGCGGTCGAGGCCCAATGCCAATGGAAGGCCCAGGTCGTCGAACCCCGGGTCCAGGATACCCTCAACCGCCGCCATCATCAATGGGTCGTCGCACGCCTGGCTATCCTCAGGGCGATAGTTATGGACAAGGCCCCATGCCAGGAGACAACATGATGTCCGGCCAACGACCTTATGGGGCTTCTCGCCCATATTCACCTGCTAACACACCTACTGGTGGTCCTCGGGCCAACTTTGAACCCGATGGTCGTTCGTACACTCCAGTGAATGGCTCAGCTGGTGATCGACCGCCCCCTCCGATAAAAGACTCGACTGATTTTGTTCCATACTCGCCGGCAAATAACGGCCGCCCTTATGTGCCTGCAACCACGCCGGTCAATGGAGCGCCGTACGCGCCAGCAGACAACTTTGCTGAGACTCGTCCATTCTCCCCAGCAAACAATACTACAAACGCTCGCTCTTTCACACCTGCAAACAACCTTCCTGGCCGTTCGCTAACTCCGCTCAACACGACTGTTCCCACGCCACAGGCAGATCCCGTTAACCGCAGCTATACTCCTGGCGGTGGAACGGCATCTCCACGTCCTCAAAACAACGGGGGATACCAGGCGTTCAACCCGTTTGCTGCGTCGGCAAATGACGAGACTCCATCTCATCCAGCGCCTGCTGCCCCGTCGCAACCAATCGTTCGGCCCTCGACAACAGCGCCGACTTCCGCCGCTCCTTTCCAAGGCTATGCCTCGAACCCGCGCGCAGCAACCGCGTCGCCATCCCATGCATATGGTCGACGACCTCAACCACATAATCAGACGCAGGAAGAAGACGACTATGATCCTCTGTCATATTATGGCAGTTCTTAAAGAAGAAACCTCGAATTATGGCGCCGGTCGCTTAGCTTTTTGTGCTCACTCCAAGACCAACAACCCATGTGAATTTCGGTCTGATACTTTGGTGTAATATAATAATACTTTGGTGTACAAGAAAGAACACACAGGGTGTGACAATTCTGCTGCTTTTTGTTTTGTGATTTGTGATGGATTATTTCATTTACATGTACTACCTCCGGAAGAGCTGGAAGCTTCTGCTGTGATGATTGGGACTGATGACAATTTGGGCATGTATCTATTAACTTATACCCTTCGTTTAAATTTTGCGACACCATTTGGGTCGCGAGGCCGCCGATATTGGTGAGCTTCAGGCTATTTATTGATTTTATTGAGCTTTGCACTTGCAAATGCTAGCGAATCATATTATCATATAAACTTTGCTTCCTTCAAGTGATATTATAGATTGGGAATAAGCTGAGCCTTGAAACATGACATCTAGAATAAACGATTTATATCAATTGACAAATGTTCACTTCAATGTTGCGGTTCAACCATACATCCTTGCAACTCATCAAAATAACATGCATAAAATAGATCTTATATCTTACGAAGAAACAATTGATTTTAAAATCAAACATATCTCATAACGTAGTGTAAATTAACGCTTCTAAACATAATGGTATACAGATGCACGGAGTCGACTCGCCATATAAACACAAGAACTCGTCAAACATCCACATCACAACTATACCAGATTCCCTCTAAGCTCCTGCTCACGCTCAATCGCCTCGAACAGGGACTTGAAATTACCCGCGCCAAAACCCGAGAAATTATTGCGCTGGATAATCTCGATGAAGACGGTTGGTCGGTCCATGAGATGCTATACTCCCGTCAGCACATCACATCCACAGAAAAAAACATTTTTTTTGAAAAACTTGAGGAAAAGACAAACCTTGGTAAACAGCTGCAACAAATAACCGCCCTCGTCAAAATCAATCAAAATATCCAACCGCTTAATATCCTCCCACGCCTCCTTGGGCATCATGCCCGCGCGCTTGAGCCGCACCCACATATCATCATAGTATGTTTCGGGCACCTTGATAAACTCGACACCACGTGCGCGCAGATTTGTGATTGCGCTGATGATGTCGTCGGTCAGCAAAGCGATGTGCTGTACGCCGGCGCCGTCGTAAAAATCGACGTATTCTTCGATTTGGGATTGTTTTTTGCCGTGGGCGGGTTCGTTGATGGGCATTTTGACGATGTCGTTGGGCGAGGACATGACGATGGATTTTAGGGCGGAGTAGTCTCTGTTTGTATTTTTAGTATAGGTTTTTAAAAAGTGGAAGGGAGAGAGACGTACGTGCAAATGTCCTTGTCATCGACGGACCAGAAGCGGTGGAATCCAAGGACTTTTTCATAACTGCTCGCTGTTAGTTCCCTCTCATGATAACAGATACAAGAAAGATACGTACTATGTGCACACGTCTTCCATCTCTTCCCAATCTTGGTTGCCCACACAGTGATCGATTCTCTTCAAGTTCACCTCTGGCAGCAACGCAGCAATGGGATCTTTAACAGTTGACGTCTCAGCCCGATACCCCGGCAAAAACACGCCACTGTACGACTGGCTTCGCTCAATCAGAGTATGCGTTGTATCGCCGTACGTCTGAATCGTCGCCGTGCGAACAGACCCAGCCCCCTTTTCATCGTGCACCGTCTTGGGCTGCGCAACAACGACAGCGCCATTGCGCACAGCGGCGTTGAAGACGGCATCAACGGAGTCTACGGTGAAAGAAACGTCCTTGACTGCATCCCCATGCTTCTCCAAATGCGCATGGATCTCGGCGAGATGCTGCTGGTCCTCTGTCGAGAGGTTGGTGAGTTTGGCTGGGTTGAGCGAGCGCAGGGGCGATGTGAGTACAAAGGTGATGTCGCCGTTGCGCACGACGTGCGAGCAAATGTGTCGACAGCCAGTTTCGAGGCCGCGGTAGGCAACACGCTCAAAGCCTAGGCGTGTCACGTAAAAGGTTGCGGCTTGTTTGGCGTTGCCCACGTACCAGTGTACGTGGTCGTAGCCTCGATAGGAGGACAGGCTGCTGGCATTGGCAGGCAGTGGCGAAGACTGCAGTTCGGAGACGGATGGAGCCATATCTGCTGATTTGTTCCAAATAATACAAAAATGATGATGATGAAGAAGAAGTTGATATTGAACTCAAACACAGCGAGAGAATGCGTATAAGTATGCTTCACATCGTCTGGGTCATCGACTCCCTCCACCACGGCCCGTTTCGCCCTCTTCCACCCATTTTTGCCTGTTTCTTCCTGCTGTATCCGCCAACATCCCCTTACAGGCTCTTTTGCCTCTTCCGTTTCCTTGACGGATAGAGTTTGTTGGTTTGTTGTGTGACGGTGATGCCGGCTAGTTGAGGCGCGCGGATATCCCCGGCTCCAGAATTATGTAGATGGAGCCGGCCAATCAGAGCAGAGGCACCGGCTGCTTCCGGGTATTTCGCGGGCGCGGAGCGGGTTCCGTTGCTATTCCGCGGCCCAAGTGTGGGGTAGCTGCGGCCTCGCTATATCAGACCATCAGTTGATGCTTTGATTGATTCGCTTCAACCTGCTGGCCTGTAGAGAAGTATCAAGCACACTGTGTCAAGAGAGCTGCCACAATGCCGACTACTCAATTCTCCGTTCCAGACTCGTACTCTTACCAGAACGGGTTCGACTCGTACTTTGAGTAAGATAGTCCACTCCAAACATTGCTGCTGGACATCAACCTGACAATAAACCAGGTCCGAAGCCATACCCGGAGCACTGCCTATCGCTCAAAACTCACCTCAAAAGCCTCCGTATGGGCTGTATGCCGAGAAGCTGTCAGGCACTGCCTTTACAGCTCCCCGACACGAGAACAAACAGACCTGGTTGTATCGCATCCTCCCCTCGGCCGCCCATGCCAACTACCAGCCCGTCGCTGAAGATACATACCACACCTCGCTGAGCACCGAGAAGAAGCAAACCTTGCACCACATCCCGAACCAGCTTCGATGGAACCCATTCGATTTGGACGAGAAGGTTGACTGGGTGCATGGCCTGCACCTAGTGGCTGGTGCCGGCGACCCTACCGTCAAGAGTGGCCTGGGTATTCTGCTCTATGCCGCTGGCAAGGACATGGGCAAAGAAGCGTTTTACTCGGCTGACGGTGATTTCCTCATTGTGCCCCAGCATGGAGTGCTCGACATCCAGACCGAGCTGGGCAAGATTCTGGTCCGGCCAAACGAGATTTGTGTTATTCCCCGGGGTATCAAGTACGCTTTCTTCCGTTGCTGTTGTAATGTGTACAGCTTGCTCACCTAGACTATAGATACCGCGTCACACTCCCTTCCGGCCCTGTGCGAGGATATATCTGCGAGCTGTACCAGGGACACTTCCAGCTGCCCGAGCTGGGCCCCATCGGCTCCAACGGCCTCGCCAACGCACGCGACTTTCAAACACCCGTAGCCTCATTCGACGACGACGAGACAGACACATCTGAATACCACGTCATCAGCAAGTTCAACAACAACCTCTTCTCGGCAAAGCAGAACCACACCCCCTTCGACGTGGTCTCCTGGCACGGCAACTACTATCCATTCAAGTACGACCTTGGCCGGTTCAACGTCATTGGAACCATCTCCTTTGACCACCCAGACCCTTCGATTTTCACTGTCTTGACAGGGCCCTCGGACCATCCTGGCACAGCGATCGCCGACTTTGTCATTTTCCCGCCGCGGTGGCTCGTGGCGGAGGATACCTTCCGGCCGCCGTGGTACCATCGCAATACCATGTCTGAGTTTATGGGTCTGATTTCTGGAGACTATGATGCCAAAGTCGGCGGCGGGTTCCAACCTGCTGGTGCCAGTCTGCACAATATCATGAGCGCGCATGGCCCGGATTCGGGGGCGCATGAGGGGGCGAGTAATGCTGAGCTCAAGCCGCAAAAGGTGGGCGAGGGGAGCATGGCGTTTATGTTTGAAAGGTTGGTTTCATCTTTATTAACAAGTATCAGTGTCTTACTAACGAGATTCTTTAGTTCTCTGATGGTCGGCGTGTCTGAATGGGGACTGAAAACATGCCAGAAGGTGCAGGAGGACTACAACGCACATAGCTGGGAGCCATTGAAGCGCCACTTTGTGAACCCACACAAGTCGGCTTAATGTATATTGATTGATTTACCAATGGAATAATTCTTATCTACTCCTACATATAGCAAAAAGAAAGTACAATGAAAGTTAAATTACAAGACCCTTGATTAAATCTATTGAAACTCCTCTATCTCCTTCCTCAACGCCTCCTTGACTATCGTCCCACACATCTTCGCATACGGATTCGTCTGCACGCTCACTTCGCGCGCAACATCATTGCCATACCGGCCCGCCTGAAAGAAATCCCGACTCGCCATCTCCTCCAGCTCATCGCGCGTGCCGATCTTGTGTAGTTGCGTGGGTCCGCCTCTTCTTATATTCTCGCCTGCTTCTGAGTGGTCTGTTTCTGCTTCTTTCCGGATTTTACCGGCTTTGAGGAGGATATACCCGCGATGGGTGTGTGCATTCGAGAGCAGGCGCGCCTGGGCCGGCGAGACGCTGGCGGTTTGCTGTGAAGGGGTCGAGAGGGCGATGGCCTGGGTGAGGTCTGACCAGAGCCGGGTTGCGCTGTCTGTGTATATTGGGAGGAAAAGAGCGTTGTCTTCGGTGTTGTTGTTATTCTCGGAATCTGCAGAAGCAGAAGCAGAAGCAGATGATGCTTGGATATGCATGCGCAGAGCCTGTGCTCGATTCGCGTACAGTGGAGGATAGTCCGGTGCTTCCTTGATCAAATTGTCGAGTTGTTTGATTGCGTCGTCCAGCACTGAGAGCTTTTCCTCGTCGTCTGTGACATTCTGGATGCGTCGTATAATCGCCAGTTCGCGCTCGGTGACAGATTGGATGATGAATGGGTCTGATGACGATATCGAAGGGAAAGAAGGTAGGGAGGCGTCGATTTTGGCGAGTGTGGATGAAGAAACTGACGATTCTGCGTCGAAGAGGGCCTGCAGGACTGCGGCGTCGTTGGACGAGAGGTTTATTGCTGGCGCTGGGGAGATTCCTGTTGCGGTGGCCATTTTGACTACTTTCTGAAACTGCTTGACGCAAAGATAGAGTGATAGTTGAGAAAAGGAATGAATTCGTTTGACATTGTAATTATTATTCTATAATATCGATATCTTCGGCCACCCACGGCGACACAGATGCCTCCAAACATTTGTGTGAATATCCGGCAACAACCATCGCAACAAGAAGACATCTCCGGCTTCCAGCGGAGGAACCCCAAATACCCGGCGCTATCCTGCCGCGGGGCCGTTCCGCTATGATGCAAGGCCGGACGGAATCTCGGAAAGACAAGGACATACCCCACCCTCTTCTTATTGCTGCTGTATAGGAGAAGACGAAGAATAATAATTCCAAACAAAAAAAAAGCATCAAAAGCTACAGTCAACAGCTAGCAAAAATGGCGTCCTGGCTTACAATCCCCCCAAAATCGCACTTTTCCCTCGCCAACATCCCCTTTGGCATCATCGCCGCCAACGGCTCGACGACAAAGGTGCCTGCGATTGCCATTGGCGAGTATGCCCTCGATCTGTCTGCGTTTGCGCGCGAGCAAGGCTTCTCGCAGCTACCAGCTATCCAGCCGCATCTCAATGTGTTCAATCAGACTACGTTGAACGACTTTGCCGCGCTGGGGCGGCCTATTCACCGACAAGTACGCGAGTACTTGCAAGCTGTGTTCAGGGCCGACACGCCTTATGCGGCGCTTCTCAAGGATAATGAAAGTCTACGGAGCAGTGCTTTGATTCCACTGAGCAACGTGACAAACCATCTGCCTATGCAGATTGGCGATTATACGGATTTCTACGCGGGGCTTAACCATGCTTACAACGTTGGTGTGCTTTTCCGTGGACCGGACAATGCCTTGCAGCCGAATTACACGCATCTGCCTGTCGGGTATCACGGTCGAGCGTCGAGTGTCGTACCCTCTGGGACACCCATTGTGCGTCCCTCGGGCCAAATTTTGGCCAACCCGACTGCGACGCCCAAGGTTCCTCTCTTCTCGCCGTGTAAAAAGCTAGACATTGAGCTGGAGTTGGCGGCGTTTGTGAGCACCTCGAATAAACTCGGACAGCCCGTCTCGGTAGACGAGGCAGAAGACCATATCTTTGGCCTGGTTCTTATGAATGACTGGTCTGCGCGTGATATCCAGGCCTGGGAGTATGTCCCTCTGGGTCCGTTCAACGCGAAGAACTTTGCTACAACAATCACTCCCTGGGTGGTATTGATTGATGCGCTGGAGCCATTCCGAGCCGAGGGCCTTGAGCCGGGAAACCGAGACAGCCTGCTTCCGTATCTGAGAGAAAAACGAGCGGACAACAACTACAACATCAAACTCGAGGTCGACCTCAAGCATGCCGGCGGAGACGCACCCACTCGCATTTCAACGACCAATGCCACAAATCTGCTCTTCTCATTCACGCAGATGGTGGCCCACCACACCATCACCGGCTGCAACTTGCGTCCGGGTGACTTGCTGGGCAGCGGCACGATCTCAGGCAAAGAGTCGGGCTCCCAGGGAAGTCTGTTGGAGCAGACAAATGGCGGCAAGGAGCCTATTACCTTGGCAGACGGCACAACCAAGCGAGTGTTCCTGGAGGACGGAGATGAGGTGACTTTGCGAGCGGTGGCAGGGAGTGTTGACGGTCAATACGTTGGATTTGGCGATTGCGTGGGCAGGATTGAGCCTGCTGTGCAGTTTTCTTTCAACAAATAATGGTGTAAAATCAAACAATAGGGATAATCGAGTTTAGTTCAGTCATTGTGCACCCTTGGTAACTCGTAGAACACTCGTAGGCCACTCGTAGGCACTATTAATGGGCCCTCTTTCCACGCTCATAGTCGCACCGAGCATAGAAGCAGCGTGTCGTCATAGTTTGGTCTTTTCCCCCATTCGGAATTGCCTCAGATAGCCGGCGGAAAGCTTTCCGCCAACAGCCGGCGCCTCCGCAACACCACTGTTGTACCCGGGATAGGTATAAACACCACAGCTCGTGGAGCTCAAACAGCTGGAATGTAGCAAAGAAAAACGATTGCCGCCATGAGTTCCGATCTTCCTACCTTCGACCTCCATACCTACTTCCGGTCTTCTTGCTCGGCAAGAGTGCGCATTGCGCTGCATTTGCACAACATCCCCTACAAGCCCATCTTTGTGCATTTGCTGAAGAATGAGCAGCTTACCGAGGAACATCGGGCTCTCAACCCGTCCTTGAGCGTGCCGGTTCTAGTAGTGCGCAAGACGCCGGGTGACAGCTTCGCCATTCCACAGTCGATTGCTGCTTTGCAGTATCTCGAAGAAATCATCCCACCCTCAAGCGCACACTATCGACCTCTCCTACCCCAAAACCCGGAGCAGCGCGCTCTCACTCAGACCTTGGTCGCAATCATTTCGGCAGACATCCAGCCTGTAGTCAACTTACGCGTTCAAAGATGGATCAAAGAGCTCGATGCCGACCCTAGCCCCCTATGTCGACAAGCCACAGAGGCTGGGTTCGCCGCATACGAAGCCATTGCCTCCAAGACAGCGGGAGTCTTTAGCGTTGGAGATGATATCACACTGGCAGATGTCTGTCTTGTTCCTGCAGCATGGAGCGCCGCGCGTTTTGGCGTAGATGTCAACAACTATCCGACCATCGCACGCATCGTGGCCAAGATGGAAGAGGAAGAAGCAGTCAAAAAGGCCCATTGGCGAAACCAGCCCGATACGCCGGAAGAATTCAGATGGGCAGCTGCAAGTTGAAAGGGTTTTGTTTGTATCTTTGTATAGTTTAGGCCATGACCAAATCGCAACAATTTGTACGGAGTAGTACAGCGAGATGTAAAAACTTAAAAGCGAATGTCACGTCGGGCTCAAATGTTCCGGCCAAGATCAATTGATAAGGTGTCCCCGCGGGCAGGTGCAGCGGCCCACCGCAGGCAGGAGCGACGGGACAGTGGATACAACGCGGCCAAAAGCCCCGCGCAGGATCGACAGGGGCTGCAAACCTTCACCTTTCAATAACAAACACAATGGTAAGTAGTCACAACTCAGTACTCCTGCGAATTCCTTATGAAAGAGTCCCCAGAGTCTGACTCGAGCAGGATATCGCTAGCCAGCCGAGCCGAGCGTTCCTCTTCCTCCTGTCGCGTGCAGTGGCTAGCTCCTGATTGCATCCACCAAAACTGGCAAGATTGATGCTACCCTATTCTGAAAGTTGCCGACTGTTGGCGTGCCATCCCTACATTGCTAGGCCCAAACATGCAGGGATCGACAGGAACACCATCAACAACCAGTCGATTTGCGCCATCGCTATCGACGAAGATGGTTCTACGGATCCTTGGGGGATTCCTCCGTTGGACAGAGGCGCGCGTGCCTGTCTGTATCGGGAAATGGACGTATCTTGGACATGCTTTACGGAGTAGCCTTTTACTAGTAGCCTTTGACTCGTCCAGGTGCAAGTGCAACCGTGCAACGTCAGCCCTGGTCGGTAAGTTCGGCATGCTTGGCTGAGAAAGCTTTGGGCAAGTCCACTGTCGCTGGCTATATATTGCTTATTTCCCCACCCTTCTTGCGGGGAGAGAAGTTGTCTGGCCAAGCCAAGTCGCTCCCTCTGTTCCTTTTCTTCTGTCATTGATTGAGCTACAGCAATCATGGCTCGGGCACTCACTCTTTTGTCGCTCAGCTCCCTGCTTAGCTCCCTGGCCACTGCGGCAAGCAACAGCACTTTTGATTACGATGTTCTTCAATACGTTGATTCGCTGATTGGAACTGCCAATGGAGGTGTGTGCATGATGATCCACACATGAATATAGCTATGAACGGTCTAACTTCTTGCTTTATTTTTAGGCAATGTCTTCCCCGGCGCTTCTTTGCCTTACGGCATGGCCAAAGCTGTGGCCGACACCAACTCCGAGAGCAACCAGGGTGGTTTCACTCTGGATGGCTCCAACATCACCGGTTTTTCCACGCTGCACGATTCTGGTACCGGTGGTAGCCCTTCACTTGGAAACTTCGCCTTGTTCCCCTATGCAAGCTGTGAGGGAGACGAACTCGATGGGTGCAAGTACCCCAAGCTGGAGCGCCCTGTCCCCTTCGATAATTCCACGGTCAAGTCCAGCCCAGGATACTTTGCTGTCAGCATTTCTGGTGTCGATGCCGACATGACTACCTCCCAGCACGCCTCCTTGTTCCGCTTCAATTTTACTTCTGGAAACTCTTCCGCCAGCCCGCTCCTCCTGATGGACTTGACCGATATGTCCGATTCCCGACAGGACAATGCCACAATTGACGTTGACGAGAAGACTGGCCGCATGACCGGTTCGGGTGTTTTCCTTCCTAGTTTCGGATCTGGCTCATACAAAGCTTTCTTCTGTGCCGATTTCAAGAGCTCTGCCGATATCCGCGACAATGGTATCTTTGTCAATTCTCGTGCTACCTCTGAGGCCAAGTCGCTTAAGATTTCCCGCAGTATTAACGGATACCCTCTTCCTGTATGTCTTTTTGTCACTCTACCTGTCGTGTACGCCTTTGGTCTAACTATTTTCTATAGGGTGGTGCATGGGTGCGATTCAAGCCCGAGGCAGACACCTCTGTCCTTGCTCGCGTTGGCGTGAGCTTCATCAGCGAGGCCCAAGCCTGTTCTAACGCTGAGAGCGAAATCCCTGACTTTGACTTTGCCGCTACTCACTCGGCAGCAGTGAGCTTGTGGCAGGAGAAGCTCAGCCCTATCCGAGTCTCTCGCGAGGGTATCAATAAAACGATGCTCACCAACTTTTACAGTGGCATCTACCGTACCATGATCCAGCCTCAGAACTATACCGGCGAGAACCCCCTGTGGAAGAGCTCGGAGCCATACTTTGATTCATTCTATTGGTAAGCTTGGACTTTTGTGTGTATAGACCGTAGGGCAATCGCTAACTTGAGAACTAGTATCTGGGACCTGTTCCGTTCTCAACTTCCCTTTATCACTTTGGTGGACCCCAACACAGTCACTCAGATTGTCCGATCTCTGGTCGACACACAAAAACATCTGGGCTGGCTTCCTGATTGCCGTATGTCCTTGTGCAAGGGTTTCACCCAAGGTGGATCGAACGCGGATAATGTCATTGCCGATGCCTACGTAAAGGGTCTTGATGGTGGTATTGACTGGGAGGCTGCGTACGCTGCAGTTCAGAAGGATGCCGAGGAGGAGCCTTACGACTGGTCGAATGAGGGTCGTGGTGGTCTGCAAAGCTGGAAGTCATTGAACTACATTCCTGTTCAGGACTTGGACTATGTTGGCTTTGGTACAATGACCCGCAGTATCTCCCGCACTCTGGAGTACAGTTACAACGACTATGCCATCGCCCAAATCGCCAGCGGTATGAACAAGACCGCTGATGCCGAGAAGTACGCAAAGACGTCCGCCTACTGGCAAAACCTTTTCAAGAAGGACCAGAAGGCTTACATCAATGGTACCGACACTGGCTTCACTGGGTTTTTTCAGCCCAAATATCTGAACCAGACTTGGGGATACCAGGTGAGCTTGACTAACACTATGATTGAAGCGATCTGCCCTAACTTTTATCTGTTTGCAGGATCCTCTAGCATGTTCCAACATTGATAACAGCGGTTCTATTTGCTCTTTGCAAAACACCGCTGGTGAGACCTTTGAGTCCAGCATTTTCGAATACCAATTGTAAGAGTTGCTCTAATAATATACAAGTCACTCAACTAACTGCTGAAACAGCTTTGTCCCCCATGATATGGCAACCCTGATTACTCTTCTCGGAGGCGCATCAACCTTTGTCAAGCGTCTCGACTACATGCACGACAAAGAAATTACTTACATCGGCAACGAGCCTGCATTCCTTACTGTCTACCAGTACCACTACGCCGGTCGCCCAGGAAAGTCGGCTAGCCGAGCTCATTATTACATCCCCGAGTACTTTTCCACCACCCCAGCAGGACTTCCTGGAAACGACGATTCGGGAACCATGGGTGCTTTCGTTGCCATGTCTATGATGGGTCTCTTCCCCAACCCAGCACAGAACGTGTACTTCATCATCCCGCCTTTCTTCCCATCGGTCCAATACACGTCTCCTCTGACCAACAAGACATCGACCATTAAGTCGATTAACTTTGATGCTGCGTACGAAAACATTTACATCCAGTCGGCTACTCTTAACGGAAAACCCTACACCAAGAACTGGATTGACTACAGTTTCTTCACTGATGGCCAGGAGCTTGTCCTGACCCTGGGCCGCAATGAGAGCACCTGGGGTACCCATGATGCCGACCTTCCCCCGTCGGTGTCTACTCAGGGTGTTGACCAATCTTCTTAGAGGGTTTGTGGGCTCTTCGTTCGGTGAGAAACTTATTCACTGAGATTAAAAACGGGGTATATATATCGTGTACTTAATTACACATTCAATACAGTACATACTACTCAAAAAAACTTTTTGCCTGCGTAAAAGCAAGCCTATCCCGGTAGATTCCATAAAAAGTCCAACGTCCCTCCATCAAATCCAGATAACTGCCCACCACCAGGCCCAAAGGGAGCCATGGAAGGGTCAAACGGTAAAGAAAACATCCACTCATCGTCAGCGATCACACCGGTTTGATTATTACCACCTTCATTTGCCAACGACGGTGCAGGCACGGGTGTCATCAACTCGTCGCCTGTAGAATTATCGCCGTCTTCCCCACCAACGCCTCTTCTCAAAAGCGGTTGTGTTGAAGATGGGCGCGTAGTGGTTTGGCTATTCGGGACTGTCGGCGGTAATCCAAATCCAGCAGCAGCAGCAGCAGCAGAAGCAGAAGCAGAAGCATGAGCACCACCAAGACTCACGCCACCACCACCAGCATTGCTACTAGCAGTAGTAGCAACAGCCGAAGAAGAACCAACAGCACCACCCATTTTCGAAATCGACGACGACGAAGCCACAAGATTCCTGCGCAGACGCGACACATGCACCTCTAGCAAAGTCGCATACCTCGAGGCCAGATGCACATCATCCAAAATATTCGACCTCAAGGCCTGAATGCTGCGATCAAGCAAGTCTAGCGATTCCTGCAGTTTGGCATGACGGACACCCAGACTCAGCGCCTTTAACAGAAAAATCGACGAGCTGGTGACGCGCAGAAAGATGCGGACGGGCGAGAAGCGCAGTTTGTCGGTGTGCGCGAGGTCGATTACTTTTTTCAGGATTTGGCAGGAGCCGTCGATGACTTCTTGGATGAATTCGTAGTCGATCGGGTCGAGTGTTATTTCGGGACTACTATTACTGTTGTTGGTGTTGTTGATATTAGTATTAGTATTATTGTTAGGTGTGGCATTATTGTTGTTGTTGTTGTTGTTGTTGTTAAAGGTATTGGCGAGGGCACGTTCGACGACGGCTTGCATGCCAAACGAGTGCGTGTATACGCGGACATAGTGGTATTCAATATGGAGAATACTGTAGAAATTCGTCGTCAGTCCGATGGGCGAGTCCAGGTGTCGGTTCCGCCACTGGGTCAGCAGCGGACGAAAATGGTCCAGCAATGCGATATAGCGACCGCTATGGAGTTGCTGCTTGGCAAACGAGGCCGAGGGGAACAACATGTCGTTGACAGATTTGGCGAGTTTGGTCAGGTCCATCCATGACTCCATAAAAGTAGTCCATTCGGTCTTGACATCTTCGGGCGAGCTGGAATGGGGGGAATTGTGGCTGATCACGCGGTTCAGGCTCTGCGGCATCAGGGACATGCATCCGATGCGTGAGGAAAGTTGGTTGATGTAGATGTAGAGCAGTTGCTGGACACGTTGTTTGCGGAGCTTGTTATGCACTGCCAGAGCCGGCACGGTGTTGTCAGAAGATGGGTGCGAGCGTTCCTCGGTCTCGAAAACGCCCAGTTCGTGGGCGAGCGAAAAGGCAGATCCGAGTAGCATCCAAGACATGCGATCTGAGCGCCGTGCTGGCTCAATCACATCCTGGAGCCATTGGTTTGACGACGATTCAGAAGACTCGTTGGGGCTAGTCATCATCGCGTCTTGGATTCCAATCGTCATGTCCGAGTCCCAGCCGTCGTTTTCAGGGGGGAAATGTAATGAGCGGGGATGCCATTCCGAGATAAGCAGCAAGGCCTCTATTGTGCCCAGAGTTCGAGTATTGAACTTTGAAGAGCGCTCTTGGCCAAGCATAAGACGCATGATTAGGTTTTGGCAATGCTGCCATAGTCTGTGGTGGATGAAAAAGCTTCTTGAGGCTCCCCCTATTCCGGGGAGGACATGGTACCGAGATGAAACCATGAGTATCGTACAGCAGAGAAAAGGCTCATGAGTTACTAGGATATAGTGATTCTCATGTCTGCGGTAAAAGTCTGTAAGGATTGGAGACAGCGGAGACAAGTGTTCGAAAAACCTGTCCTTCTTCAGCAAAAGTTTTTTCTGCACCTCGAAGAGAAACTCACAAGTCGACAAAAGAAACCGCTTCTTTTGCTGTGAACCAGCCCATCTTTACAAAACGACATGATTCCCAAACACCCAGTGAGTTATGGTCGCTGTGTGACAACTCCACTGGCGATGGAGCGGCCGGACTTGTGCCAATTGCTGTAGCTCTGGGGTTTGTCTGGTACTGTGTTTCAGGCACTCCATAGCTAGGCTGTGTATTAGACGGTGTTTCCGGGCCCAGATCAGTATTCTTGGAACTGGTGTGTGCTGCAGCCTCGAAGAGCAGGTTGAGGGCGTCATTGCCGCTGGACACGACATTTCTCATCAAGGAGCTTGTTAGCCCGGATGAATCATCGACGTGTGGTCTGAAATACATGTTATTTTCCGTCGTTGTATACTCGTCTCTACAAAAACTACCAACCGTTGTGACTGTGACGCATGTAGAGCGTGACTCTCAGACAAGCCCGGGTCTATCGAGGTCAGTCATGTAGCTGTACAGCCAGACACACACAGCCCATACCATTCTTCGGTTGCCTGGCCCACGACCGCTTCTCGCTAAAGACACACCGTCTCTGCTCTCTCCGGCATCTGGCGCACGGAGGACCGGCAACTCCCAGATCGCACTTTGCCTTCTTTTGCCGGCAGGACAAGCACGCCTTGTACGCGCGCTGGAACTCGCGGTTGGCGGAGGCCCGCCGGTCTGCCGGCCGCCTGATAATATCATCCATCGGATGCAGAGTGGATTAAACAAATTGGAAGCCGCGAGATCCCGTTTTTTCTTGATAATTTGCGTGTGGGCGTTGTGAAGGCTGGAACTTTGAAAGCGTTGGAAAATTGCCGCGAATACCCTATCGGATAATGCACGGACCAGCCGGTCCGCTTATACTCGCCGCGATGGGGTTGAGTGACAAGAACCAGTTTCTCTATAATCTGATCTGTCATTATGCATGTATATTGCGATTTGTGCTACTCGCGAGACCCTGCAGGATGACATGCAGAGGATTTGTTGCTAATGCGCGACATGCAGGTTGTATGCCGGCTAATGGATGTGCCACGATACGCATATGGCAGCAGCTCTATCCAGGCTTTTTTTTTGAAAAAAATAACACAAAGTCTAATAAAAGAGGCATTTTGATATTAGTTTACATTGAATATTGTGTTTTCCGGCATTAATACTGGGTCAAATGGAAAATATCAAAAGCCACCCTCCAGAACAAGACTAGCCTGTTCCGGAAGGCGGAGACGAGGCCATCTGGCAGAATGGACGCCGACACAAACGACTTATCTCCGAACATTCCAACCCCATCGCTGCATTCCTCGCCGTTGTATATACATATGCATCAGTGCTGTCATGAGATATTGACAGCCGCGGGGATATTCTCTGTCGACTCGCACACTTCTTACAGCGCTGCCTATTAACGACTATCCAACCCCCAACTACGTGTACCGCTACTCGATCCCTTCGCAAGTCGAAGCAACGCTTGCTCGAAACGATACGCCATGCGACGCTCTGTGACCGACCGATAAAAGAGGATACTATGGCGCCGGCTGTGGACGCCAAGATAAACACTAGCACGCCGAGTGATGAGGTTTCTGATCTCAAGGACAGCCGGACTTCGTCTAGATCCGCGCTTGCGGATCTGGGACCAGGACCCAACGGGCCCCTCGCGACATCGAACGGGGAAGCGGTAGCGAAAAAGGCCCAAGATCCGTCAGAAGCTCAACAGGAATGGGAAAAGATAGCGCCGTCGCTGCAAAAAAACGGTCTGAATGGTGGGGTGGAAGTGTGGGAGAAGAGCAACGGAGCGGTGAACGGCAACGGTGGCAATGGGAGTGGCCGGGCGACGCGAGCTCATGGACTAGGGCTCTTTGTCAGTGAAACAAACGGGACCACATCAACTGAAAGAGATTCAACTTCTTCTGCGAGCGATCCGCAAAGAACGTCTTCTCCCCTTCAACGGAAACAGGACAAGGAAAAGGTGTTGAAGCTATCCCCGTCTCAGATAGACGCGCTCATGTCTTCCCCCGAATCCATCCCATTCAACAAAATCCCGGAAATCGCCCATGAAGACGATGACGTTGCATCGACACCACGGGCTCTGTCATCGATGGACGAGGCTTTGGCCAAGGCGAGAAATAGAGCCGAGTTCACGAGGTCTATCAGCGGCAGCTTCTATCAGAGACGCAACTCAAAGGGGATACATCTGGATGACCTACCCAGCTTTCTCGTTACTGATGATGATGCTCCCTTGTCTGCTCCAATTCGGCAACGACCACACGCACCCCGGGTGGTTTCTAGTCCTGTTGCTCATCCACGGCGCAATTCAATCAGCGATGAACAACGTGTGGGAGCGAGAATGAAGCCGAAGCATGCGCCCAATCATGTAGACCTTCCCACCCAGAACAATCTCAAACCTACCGACCTCCGAGATCCTAATCCTTCGCCTATGCCTCAGTCGATTCCTCTACCGCCTCGTTCCATTCCTACCTATCTCCAGCTAGAGCTGTCCTCACTGCCTCCATCACCGCTTTACATCCATCGCTCAAAAGCCACCGAATTTCCATACGAATCATCTCGAGTCAAGATTGAACGGCTCTTGAATTTCCTTCTACTTCCACCCGCCCTCGAGCAAGTATTGTGGTTCGGGGCTCTGGCATGTCTAGACTCGTGGCTATTTTCGTTTACAATCCTCCCGCTTCGGTTTATCAAAGCTTTATATATTTTAATATCATCATGGGCGATGAACGTTGTTGTAGAAGCCCAGTTTGTCAGTGACTTTGTCAGGAAAGGTGTTGTTCGAGTATGGCGACGGCGACAAAAGGACGCTGAACGCAAATCTTCAAGCGCAACACACTCATCAGACCACCCGAATGTTTCTACGAACGGGAAATCCGAATTGGATTCAAATTTCCGAGCCGAAGGTAGCAGATGGCGAAAATTTACCATTCAAACCAGGCACCGACGACAAAAGTCTGTTCCGTCAGCACTAGAGCCCGACGACAAAGCTGATATCCTCAAAGGGCTGCTCATGATCTGCACCTGCGTCATACTTTCATACTTTGACGCCAGTCGGATGTACCATTGGATTAGAGGGCAAAACGCCATCAAGCTTTACGTCATCTACAATGTTCTTGAAGTTGCTGATCGGCTGCTTTCGGCCATTGGACAGGATGTTCTCGAATGCCTATTCTCTCGTGAAGCACTAGAAAGAAAGCCAGATGGACGAAGCAAAGTCGTTCGTCCGTTCTGGCTCTTCATGCTCGCGCTTGGATATACGACGCTGCATGCGACGGCTCTCTTCTACCAAGTCATCACACTCAATGTGGCAGTGAACTCGTATTCAAACGCGCTAATAACGCTGCTACTGTCCAACCAATTCGTCGAGATCAAGTCAACTGTGTTTAAAAAGTTTGAGAAAGAGAATCTCTTTCAACTAACATGCGCCGACGTGGTTGAACGCTTTCAGCTCTGGCTCATGCTTACCATTATTGCATCTCGCAACATCGTCGAGACGGGGGCGTTTACATCGTGGTTTACCGTTGGTTCTGGGCTGCCAAACCAAGCTGCATCGTTTACGAATGGCACGACAACCGTGCGCTCCTCTACTTCGATTCTCCCTCAGTCGTTTACGTTCCTCCCGTCGACGGTATTCACTTCTTTGACAGGCGGCGCCAATTCGCTATTAACGCACCTGGCCCAAGTATTGGGACCGTTTTTGATTGTGCTCGGTTCGGAGATGATGGTCGACTGGCTCAAGCATGCCTACATCAACAAGTTCAACAATACGCGGCCAGCGATCTACGGGCGATTCCTCGATGTCCTGGCCAAGGATTATTACACAAATGCATTTGCAGATCAAAATCTGACAAAACGTCTCGGTCTGGCAGTGATCCCTATGGCGTGTCTGTTTTTCCGGGTGTCCGTTCAGACTTATCAGATGTTCCTGCAAGGATTGCTCCCTTCCCCTGCGTCTTCTACCGCGCACAGCGCCTCCTTGACCGCTATCCACGAGCACTACTCTAATCTACCGCACCCATCGGCTTCTCCGGTGCCGTTTACAGTGCACACGATGATGTCGAGCTCTCTTGACTGGCTTTCTCGGATGTTCAACACCGTGGTAGAAAACGCGGTTCCATCGCCGGTGCAGTCGGTGACCTTTTTCACGATTGTCCTCGTTATAACGGGCTACCTCATTCTGCTCACTCTGAAACTTCTCCTGGGTATTATCCTTTTGTCGTTTTCCCATTCCCGATACAAGGCAATGAAAGACCGCGAACAAAAGAGCGAACAAAAGAAAGAACGCGAGCAAACCCAGGCCAAGCTTCTATCTTCGTCCTCGTCAACGCAGCTCTCACAACAAAAACAGCCGCCGCAGCAACAGCAAGCACCATCTGGCCAGGGCTTCGTCATCGAAGGCGCCAAACGGTTCGGCGGCTGGGCGGTAGTCGAAGTCGACGATGACAAGCGACGCTGGATCTACGTGGACGACCCTGACGGCCTACGCAAGATAAAAGACCGCGAAGGGCGGGACAATAACCCGGCAGCCAAGGACCTCAGCACCGCGAGTTTTGAGGGCGTGATGCGGTATGAAATGGCGGCGAAGCGGATTTGGTGATGTGCATTTTTGAGCGCTTGGTCTGATTTTGTTTTAATGTATATATGTAAATATGCTCCAATCCTACAAGTTGAGTCAATGATTCAATTTATAACACTGAATTGGTCACTAAATGCTAATTGATCTGTTCCAGACCCTTTAGACACTAAAAACGTATTTCCCAAGTCTAAAAATAACCCATGCAACGATAAACATATGCTCGTAATTGATAACCATCCTGCACCCATTCTATTCCCAGTAAAGGTTCTCCATGACCAAAAAAAATATCCCAGAAAAGACAGAACTCCTATTGCCAGTCCATCGTAGGAGTGTGAGAGTTCACCCTTCTATGCCATCCACGATATTCAGCCAAAAGTTCAAGTTCACGGAGATGAAATCGGTCACGTATTCCTCTGGTTCCCCGTTGGGGTTGTACGTCAAAAAGTCTAGGGGCATGTACCCAATGAGAAGTATGTTCAGGTCTCCTGGGCGTAGCTTGTGAGTCCCCAGAGGTATTTTGTCATCTGTCGCTGGCACCGTCTGTATTTTCTGTTCTTTCTCAGGCCCCGTTTCGGATCGAAAAACCACGGCGAACATGGTCGACTCGTCTGTGTTGAAATAGGGTATCCAACGGCGGGCCATGGGGGGCTTTGATTTGGTTGATCGGACGTGTAGATGTGGATATTTGAAAGGTGGTTTTTCCACTCCCATCTTGATCCAGAGCTGGTAGGTTCCGTGCCCTACTGTGAGAGGGTCGCCCTCTCGATTGCCGATATCAATGGTTGTTGTTTCATTGTTCGATGCGTCAATAATGCTCAGAATGTAGCAAGGCTCAGCTTTACCGGTCTCGTTGATATCGTTGATATCGATGTTGATATTCATGTTGATTGATGGTTGTGTTTGTGACACCGCTCCGCAGAAGGAAGGTGGAAATCGCTGAAGCCAGGCAGAAGCGGCGACAAAGAAGCGCAAGCGAGCCATTGGAAACAATTCAAAAGGAAGCAACGGGTCTAAACTTCATTTTATCATGGGGGAAATAACAACTCTGTATACAGTTAGGTGCCTTGTTTATGTACGTATTGAATTCAATCTTCAAGGGAGAGTTTTCGCAGATTAAATCCAGGCATTTTTCCCAATGCATCACCTAAGCAGTACAAAATCAATACTCAGTTATTATATTTTATACTTAAAACAAAATACAAGGACGAGATTCATATCATAAATACGCGACAGATGCGAGGATACGTCGCAGTCGGAGAAGGGAAGGAAAACCAACATAAACTCGAGTTATACCATGGTTCTAACATCAATGGGATTATATCAAACATTAATATGAATTCTAATTGTATCGAACCTCGAATCAAAGCCTCTTCTCATAGAATTTTAGTGTGACTGGATGATCTTGAATAGGGAGTGGGGATTTGTATTATTAGATTATGCTCAAAGAATCTAATCTAATAGAGAATTTGAAAATTGGGTCTCGCTCATCCAAGAGATCGTCAATGAGGTTGGGCTGGTATAGCGATCATGATGAGAAGTTGGCAGAGAGGGAAGCATTTGACAAAACCCTAAGGCACCTTCACGTAGAAATTGACTTGCCGCGAAACTTCTCGGTGTAATCGGGTCTTTCTCGGAGGATCGTCAGGCGAAAGATCTACGCCCACATCCAGAAACCACACAATAATCTCGTACTTTCCTGGATTTAAGTTACACCCACTTCCAAGAACAATACCCGACACCCGATCTTTAAAATCACGGAGATCGTGGGATTGTCCTTTCACCCAACCAGTCTCCGTGCACTGAACCTGGATTCTATTGGTAGCCGATGCACCTGCAGTGAAACCGACACTGTAAGTTTTGCCGGGATCTTGACCCGTCACTCGCCAATTATCATTTTTGAGGTCTGTCCATAAGACAGACTCGAAGTCCAACTTGATTGTGTATCTTCCAGGCCTAGGTAGTATGAAAGGGTCATCGATATCTCCATATCCGTCAACAGTCAGCCATGTGTAATCTTGATCTGTTGTTTCAGTCAAAACGGTGAGATATTCGTCGCCAGGAACAGTGTGCTTGAAAGTCAAGTTGTATATAGAACAGGAGTGCTCCTCAGAGCCGGTAGAAGATGGTGTTGTCTGGTCTGCCATGATAGTAGCCTAGAGTGGAAACTCAAAAACTGTTAGTAAAATTCCAATATTTTGGCTAATATTTCATACCTGAATAGAGATAGAGGGGAATAAAGAGAGGGGTAAGTTTTGGTTTTGGAATCTGTCAGGATTAGCTACCAATTTATAGTGTTATTTGTACAGTCAGAACCAGTCATACATTTAGCTATCGGATGATAGTCATAATTATGGTTACACATGCGTGAACTAGCGTTCAATTTGTACCTGAGGCAAAAATGGAGATAAGATTAACCAGTTGATCCTGTCTTTGAATCAAAAGCAGGTTGTATACAAGATATAAAGGCGCAGGGGAAATCGATGGACTTTGTGTCACTTAGAAAATATAAAACACATAGATATTGAAGTTAGGGACTTTTTGATGTTATAAATTTGAGTTAGATATGAGTATAAATTGGTGATTTGGCTGTCGGTGCCGCTTCTATCTAGAATTAAGCAATAGATGCCTAACATCATAGTCACCCCAGTAACTAGCCCTCTGATGTTTAAGGGGGCACCACTTGTGGCGTATCGTTAAACAAAATCATCTTCCTTTCGCCAATTTGCCCCAGGTTTAACCAGTATACCAGATGGAACATTACTTCGCCGTTCAATGCTGTTGGTGACATTTTTAGGGCACAAGGACCACCCACATCTCCCATCTTGCACTCAAATAGTTCAATATTCGGAGCATATCCCTCAGGGATATCCTGTGCACGTCTTCTACCACGGTGCGAGGTTCGCATATCCCAATCGATTCCGAGAGCCCAGGAACCGTCACCACTCGTGCTGGGAATTTTGTAAAAAAGGGGGTTAACCTTAGGAGGATGAACCCCGTCTGGAAATTTCACATGCCATTCCTCGTATTTGTATGGGAGCTCGTCACATCTCCAGTCCAGGCCTACTGTGTATTCGCCTTCCGGTATTTTGAGAGGATTTTCGGCACTTCTCCCTTCCTTTCCAACGGGCTCCCAGTATTTTTTGGTTTCCTTATTCAAGAATGTAACAACAACACACCACCGAGTCTCGTCACGAGGGACGCGCGATAAAGCAGTCATAATGAAAAGTTTGAGGTTGGTAGAAGAATAGTGGATGATTTGGAAATTGAAAATTTTGAGGAGAAAGAAATGACCTTCTCTCATTTACGCCCATTTATAGTCAAACGTCCAGTCATAGTGTTGAGTCATTTGGATAGGAATGACAAATACTTCCCCTGAAATGCAATCAAATTGAGTCATCAAGTCAATTATAAAAGCCTAGACCAAAGCCTATATAAGAGCTGTGACAGAGTATTTCGGGTGAAAGATTTTTTCATTGGTCAAAACATGAAGCTCTGTAGTACAGTCACAGATTAACAAATGACTCGAACTTTGGATCTGATGTTTTGAGCCGAGGGGGTACCGCCCTGAAAAAAGAAAAGAAATGCCACATCAGATCAGGCACAGGGAAGCTAATATTTACAGACCATACAGAAATTACAATCTTCGTATTTGCCAGAATTATAGAGCGGGATGGCTTTTAGAAAAGCTTCGTGACTTGAAGTTCGGAACGTCAACTAATTTCTTGCCGTGAAAGCGAAATAAGAAAATGACACGAATTGTCTACGTTAAGCAAGCCGATACTTCTCCTAATACAGGTAATTAAATTGTGATCATCATTATGAGTGAATCATTCACCGTTGATGGTTGATAATGACTGGTAACCCTGGCGCTAAGCTGGATGCGGTAAAAGTGCGCTGTTCGAGAATTCCATTTACGGAAATAGTCGGTATTGCACTGTTCGCACAAGTCTGAGTCAGCTGGTACGGGGTATTTGCTATGTGTCACTGCTGAGCAGAGTCTATAAGCTTAAAAAAACATGTCTGTGTCAAATGGAGCATAGGTTTCCTTGTTAGCGAGGAAGAAATTCAATGCGTTTCGTCAACGCTCAGACATCTGGATAATACAGGCAGAGAAAGATTAATACAGTGGCCTAAAAGTTACAGTCAAACGTCCAGGAATAATATACACTTATAATCAAATTTAATCTATTGTATCAAGTAGACCCAGTGCATACCATCTCGTGCAAAAGAAATTCAAAGTAAATAAATTGATGATGCTGCGAAAATAAAAGGTCGAACTGGGTATATAGTCTGAAAATTAAACACTTATATTACACTAAGATGCAGATGACTCAGTCTCAGAAGTTTATTCCCGATGAGTCGTTGTTCAAACTCGAAAATGCCTGATAGTAAAAGCAAGTTAGTCTTTGACTTTTCAGCGACAAGTAAACAACTTACCCAGGAGTCAAGCTGTGTCCACCAAACAGACCCGTCTAAATTATCCAAGAAGTTGAATCCATCACCACCAAATAAGTCGCTAGAATCTAGGTCTGGAATAGCCGTGTTTCCGATATATTGTTCAAAATTGGAGTTTAAGGGCAGAGCTGTTGATGGCTGATCAAGTTTCGGGGCTGCCTCTTTGAGATTTTCCGTCTGGGACGGCTCATTACCAGGGGGTCTTCTTATTTGACTCAGATTAGGATCTGATGCAAGCTGTCTGTGGACATCAAGTCTCAATTCTTCGAGAATAATGCCGTACCGTCGACTAGGGCAGTTCTTACGCGTAGCCTTTGCTAGGTGGACTTGGCAAGTCTCTGCAAGGCTGAATAAATCCTGGCCCTCGTCTCCAGAGCCAGACAGGCTTGGAGATGCCGGGTTCTGAGACGATTGGTGTTGTTGAATAGTATAAATGTATACGACGAGAATCGCGCAGAAGCATATGTAATGGGTGAACCAGAAAGACTCCAGCATGGATCCTCGCCCGGCCATTGCATCTACTCGTTGCATAATATCCTTGGCAGCATCTATACAGTTCCGTACATGTGTTGCAACTAAGTCAAGTGGCATCAGGGGCCGACGACTTAGATCGGTGAAATCATTGAGAATAAACAAGCGAGTTGCGTGAATCATGGCGTGGCTATATGCTAGTTGTAAGACATGGCTTTGTCTAGACAGCGGTTGAATCAAGCTTGAGGGATTGACACTGCTAAATAATGGATGGAGGCTTTTCTTCCATTCTTGCAGTTCTGCGACAAGTTCAACAGCCGCCTTGTAGGGTGCTACTGTGGATGTCGATTTCGTTGGATATACTCTTCGAGAAATCTCTCCTGTGATATGCCCAAGTCTAGGCCAACGGTTAGAAGAGAGACTAAAATAGGGGAGTATGAAGCACGCAACCTGAAATGCAAGACCGAGGCCGTCATCATGCAGTCTGCGGCTCCGTGAAATTTTGGTGGCGCTTCTAGGAACATATCCTCATCATTAACCTCATCCGGCATATCTTGGTCAATGTCCTCGTAATCTAGCAATCGGGGACGTCCAAACATGACACTCAGGTACTTGTCTAGTGTATATGCGCTCCAGAAGATGCGTTTGCGTAACTCTTGTTCGACGTAGGCGGAGCCGCCACGGTTTATCTTTGATAGTCGTCTTCGATGCAGACCCAGTGCTGTAACCAACTGCATGGTAGTTCCAAACATGTACCAACATTGGTTTGCTCTGGAAGAGGAAAGAAGAAATAAGCAAAGACCCAGCCGTACCTGGACTGTCTCCAAAGCGGGTGGCCCAGTCTCGATCGACATCAAGTGCCGGGCTGCGGTATACCACCGCTCGCTATAACTTGTCAGATGTTTTGAAAATCAGAAATCATCGACCAGACAGCAGTTCTTTGCTTCCGTGGAAATATGGCACGTACCTTTCGCTTTCAGGGAGTGTTTTATCTGTGCCACTACTCCTCTCCTCTGCTAAAATCGAAACCGCAAAAATCATGAATATTACCCCGACCTTGGCAGCTAATTCACTGGGTGGGAGGCTCGACGGCGAAATATCCTTGTCATAGAGCATATCAATGAGCGATTCGACATTCCCTCTGTGGAGAAAGCGGTAGGTCACAATTGAAAAGTCGAAATACACATCCAGCAGGTTCCTTGCCCGATCTCTTGGAGGTAATTTCAAGCTAGTCCAGTCTGCCTTGGCCGAGAAGGGTCGATCGCCGAACAATAAGACGGGTGTGTTCTTCGGGGTCTCCTTCTCAATGATCTTTGGGGTTGAGATAATATCATCTTGTTTGAGCCGCCTCCAGCTTCTTGAAAGGAAAGATATTCCTGATGAAGGCCCCAAATAATTACCCTCAAGGTCGGTGGCCTCCGGTTCTAGAGAAGTACTTCTTGGTGAAAGCACTGCGATCGACTGGGGGCTCCGGAAACGGGGGGTCATCGACGGGTTCTCTGAGGCCGGGACAGCGTGAGGTGAAATTAGAGCTTCTGTTGGAGACCGATAAGCCTGCGCCGAGCGTCGTACAGCATCCTGACGACCCGATGGGTTGGGCCCGGGCAGCGGAGATGGCGGCGTTCCTCGCGTGTACAGGGCGTTATACTCGCAAGGCCGACACAGTTTAGCGCATCGATGGCAGGGCAGCGTGCCGGAGCATCTAGTCTTCTTTCTGAGCCTAATTATCAGCGTCTATATTGACCCTCAGACGGTGAACTGCACAGCAACCTGCAAGTTTGCGGGGGTGGGGATACTCTTTGCACGAATCGCAGGCTCGGGTGATCTTCCGGCGCGCCGCGGTGTTTTCCTTGGCCGGCAGGTCGGAGGCCTTGCGCTTGAGGCCTGCCGGTTTCACGTTGTTCGTAGACTGAGACTGCATGGGGCAATGGATTGCAGTCGGCTCTGCCTGTTCCAGTGTTTCTGGGGAAGAAGAACGGTCGTTGCTGGTGGAGCAAAGGTAAAGGGTTTGCGCGGGGGCGTGGGCGGCGCCTTCCCCTCCCCGCAATCGCTCCTTCTCCGATGCTTCTTCCGTTCTTCTTTTTTTCTACGTAGCTCTTTTGCTTCATTTGCTGTTTATCCTTCATCGTGGAGCACCATTCAACACATTTCGACCCAAAAAACCTTATCTTCGTGGCAATGCTGGCTGCAATGCTCCAAAGCGTTGCTCTCGTGCATCCCGGACAGCAGTCCGAACTACAGTAACACCATCTCTTCTGATGAGCGAACCATCAGCCAATAGCAAGCAATTGCGCTCATCGTCAATTATCCTCATCCAAGGAGTCACATAATCACGCCTACGCTCACTACAAATAAGAGTAATGTTTGCTCTCGGTTGTTTCGAAAATTCATCCTGGTGTGAAGATCGAGGAACTACGATTCGATATCCTGACAGATCAAAGAAGCAAGAAGCAAAGCAATCTACACAAACACGAGGGAGAAGGGAAAATGGATCGTGAAGCATTACTGCGTCTTATCGAGTCAGACAGGGACTCACACATTGCCTTTTTACAAGAAGTTGTCCAGGCTCCATCTCCGAATCCTCCTGGTGACACTACTCAAGTTGCATCAGTGATATCCAAATTTTTGCGAGCAAAAAATATACCCTTCACTACACTGGTGTCTAAGGATGAATTTCCGAATATCGTTAGTGAATTCTCCGGTGCCGCAGGCACAGGACCCAGGGTGGCCATGAATGGTCATATGGATGTTTTTCCTGTCGGGGATAATGATTCCGGTTGGAAGCACGGCGGTCCATGGTCGGGACACAATGATGGCAATGCAATTTACGGGCGCGGTACAGTAGACATGAAAGCCGGAACTGTTGCCTCAATCATTGCTTACGCCTACCTTTACTCTCTGCGAGACAAGTTGAAAGGTAGTATTGCGCTTAGCGTCGTATCGGATGAGGAGACAGGGGGGAAACATGGCAGCCGGTGGCTCTTGGACACATCCAAGGAGCAATGGGGAGGTGACTGTATGATCAATGCCGAGCCCGGGGGCCTTCAATCAGTCCGCTTTGGCGAGAAAGGAAGTCTCCGGGTGACTTTCACCATTCGCACCAAGGGTGCACACGGTGCCTACACAAATCTTGCCGAAGGAGCCAATTTCATGGCACTCCGCTTGATCAATGAGCTGAAGAGTATTGAGTCAATTCGGCCAACCGATCTTCCGGCAGCAATTCATGATCATCTTCAGCAGCCAGAGGTGCGTGGCACAATCGATGCCATTATGGGCCCAGGCGCAGCAGATAATGTGCTTGTGCCCACTTTGAATATTGGAGTGATCCATGGTGGTCTCAAGGTCAATCTGATCCCTGAACAGTGTGTTTTCCAAGCAGACATCAGGTTACCGATCGGACTGAAGGCGGAAACCGTATTGGATCATATAAACACCATTCTGCTTTCTTTCCCCGATGCCAGCTACACTGTCCAGCAGGAGGCAAGCAACCCAGCCTCGTTTTGCGATGCGACTCATCCTATTGCGCAAACAATGACCGATGTGGCCGAGGACGTGACGAGTAAACGGCCAGTGGCGATTCCGGGGCTCGGGGCTACTGATTGCAAGTTCTGGCGCTATAAGGGGATTCCCGCTTTTGTCTATGGCGTTTCACCCCAAAGCATGGGAACTGAGAACGAACGCGTGCTGATTGAGGAGTTTCTAAGTGTCGCGAAAGTCCATGCAATCACTGTTTTTGAATATCTATCCAAAAGGTAGAATCAATCTCGATGCTATATCCTGAAAGAATGGAGAACGGGGAAATGCCTCCAGATTTTTGATTTTTTACTCCCATATGGGTTGACATGCAATATCACGGAGGTATTATCGCTCGACCTTTATTCAGCAGGTCGAAAGAAGTCAATACAATGCCCGAAAATGTTCGCTCAATTGCCCGAGAAGTATATAATGAATCATTCCACATAACCGTTATCATCATCATGATCCAACATAAAAATAAAGATTGAATTTGAGTTTGAGTCGGCGCCGTCATGGTACTACGACCATGTATCAAGGTCGCTCAAACCCTTGTGATTCGTTTGTCCACTCGAGCGATAGACTGTACTTTGAGAGGGAATCGTTTCTCGTTGCCATTTGTTTTTCTTCTTGACCAAGAATTGGTGTCGCATATTGTTATCGATATATGACCATAGACGGTCTCTAGGCACGAGAGGAAACGGAGGGGTGGATTCGATCGAAGTTCGGGTTGAACCCAGTACATCGGTGTGATGGTGGGAGGATATCGAGGGATATATCGGAGGCTCAAGAAACCTGTTTCTGTATTGTTCTCGTAAGTTCTCTGCGTTTATTGTTCTTCCCTGTTTTCCTCGCCGTGTTTCCTCTTTTCATCGGGACCGGAAAATGCATACCTTAGGCAATTTCTGACATGGTGTCACTCCCTTCGGCATCCTCGTACTCTCCAAGTATTGTGTACACGACCTGTAAGATCGTGGCATAGTCGTTGTGCGGTTCTTGACGAGGGTTTTTCGGGGTTTGGCGAACTGCTTCAACCAGCTGCTGAAGCTGGTCAGGGTCGCTATGCCGTATGGATTCCAGGAGATCCTCCAACAACTTGTGGTAGTAGTCCAGGTTTTCTTGGGTAACCTGTAGTTGGTTCTTGGTTGTCATCGCATGTTCCTTGCGGCGCTTGTCGGCGGTTTGATCGTAAACACATTGGCGGTTGTGAGAGAGGCATTCGGCGCAGGGAGAGGTGGTGCTACACTAGAAGGGAAAAAATGGAAACGTTAGACTTGTTTTCCCTTTGCCAGCAAAAAACGACTTGTCTCTCATGCAAGAGATGAAGGATGAGGCATATCAAGGGGGGAGATGGAGTAACACGGCATACCTTTGTCCGTCGCTTCTTGCATTCGAGACATGCCATCGATGCACGCTTGGTCTTACTCTCCTCTGGGGCGGACGATATCGGTATCTGGGCGCCCTGTAGATCATGTCGTGGAGCAATAGGCCGGTAGGTTGGCGCTCGACCCGGTTGTTTGCTCATGGCTGCGGCGAGTAACTCCCGGGCGTGATCGCAGTGGACGATGATGGGTCGGACCGGATGGTTTCTTGTCTCGGTAGCTGATACCACCCTTTTCAAATAGTCTAGGACGAGCTCGATCAGGATGTCTCAGTCAACAGGCGAGTCGTCAAAAGGGCCGGGCTGGTGAGACGACAGTCCCATTGCACGAAAGCCAGGCTGCGAAGCTAGCCACCTCTCTCGCCTGTCACGGTTTTCCGGCGCCATCAAAGCAGAGACAAAGTTACAGAATGCGTCTTTGTAGCAACTTACAGGATATCCCATGATTAGTGCCAAATATCCCGTCTGTATGCTGAATTAGTGGGAACAGTCGCAGGGCCGACTGCATAAGACTAACGTTGGGCTAGTTGGTTATTAACCGGGTGCTTGGGTGTCTTCTGTGGACCCCATCGATGGCATCTCTGCCCAGTATAGCACCACTTTAACCCAATTGATCAGCCTTTTGTGGACAAGTAGGCTTCTCTGATGATCTATGGATAAATTACCCGAAAAAAACTGGATTCTCATAGGCTTTAGACCTTAAAATCCGACTTGGACGCGTGAAATGCTTTGAACACAGTATGAAATAGCTACTATCGCGCGGCTCAGTGTTACGTTTCTTAGGCTGTAACTAAAAGGGCTATTTAAGAGCGTACGTCTAGGGAAAAGCTGCGGTGAGATGAAACCTGGGCGCCGAGGAGTTCCCGGGAGAGAAAGTCACACATGGACTAGCACTATTTCCGGCGTTATCGTGTTGGTAATTCGAAATCCAAGTAAGAGGTGCGACATTCCGGCCATCAGACAAGATGTTATAGGATTCCGGATGTCATATCTTCGACGAGGAGTTAATTAAGTCGTTGCCGAGACTACGAGGAAATATTCGATGGAGATCCAACAAGGAGGCCATTGGCCAGCTTTAAGGACAATAAAGTTGGGCCTTACTCTTTTTTGAACTTTGTTTTTCTCTTGGAAAGCAATAAAATGCTCCTCTTTTTACCCTCTTTCATAGACTCTCAAGCCGGCTGCTAGATAGGATACGCAGGATGACATTTAGAAGGACAATAAAATGAGGGCGGCATTGTACTATGTCTGTTTTGCACCATGGCGACTGGATTGAATGATACTTGATAGTATTCCTGGTTATATGAGAGAATACCCTCTTTTAGTATGTAATATCACATTAGCCCAACTACTATTTATGAGGCTCGATGCTTCAGTGCTACTAGTGACGATGCTACATATCTAGCGTACACACTGACGTGTGCTAATGCGATCAAGTTATAAATGCCGATGAATAGATTTGCTAGTTCTCACGTTAATTATTATCATTTGGCAAAGAGATCAATTGTCAAAAATAGCTACATCTGCGCGCTGCACGTGACTCCGCCTTGCCTTTTTGAGTCTATTCGCGACAACATGATTCACGACTTCACCTCAACCTACAATCATCACAAAATTGCTGCTGTGGCTCAAGGAAAATGAAAAACAACGTAAAATACATTTTAGTCCGTTAAGCTTCATGCAAAAAACAGGTTGTGACCTGTTTTTGCCTCAAGATTTCGAATGTTGTCTGCAGGTGGTGAGTCTTGCCGATATGGAGTTGCTAAACAATTAATGTCAATTCATTTTCAAGAAGAACAATTTTTGTTCATCTTCTACGTATCAATTTTACCATGAACCAACTATTTTTTTGACATTTTTCTTCAAGCAAACTGTGGCATGTCATGAGAGGCTGCTGCTAATCTCATTTGACAGACCAGAATCCACCGCTAATCAACATACTTCCTGCTTGAGGGACGAACTATCAAGACCTGCATGCCCACGAGCTTTATTTACGCTAAATAAACTTGGTTATTCGGTGTCCATTTCAGCAAGGAGTGTTGATGAAAGATTGGCGATCGAGCGCTCGGGTAGCTGCCAGCCATCCATCAGTCCCCAGATCTTCTCACAAATGACGTTTTAACGCTCTTCCCAAAGAGGGCTATCAAAGACATCAACATTTTAATCATATAGATGATTCGTCAATCGTTATTTGCAGACTTTCCTCATTTGACGGCCATTTGTTGCGACATCCGGGCTGCAAACCGTTAAACTAGGACCATCAACGCAGCCAACATCTCTTGAATTCGGGTATCAGTGCATACTACCGCATTTTCCTCGCTGTGCTATCGAAGACCATGCAACTAGATCACTGTGATGATGGCCTCGCCGAATAGGATGGCCCTGACCAACGTTGGTGCGCTAACATGAACGCCCCTCCCTCAGGCCCGAGGAACCAAACGGAAGAGGCCGAAACAAATAAAAGGCTATCACTTACGTCAGTAGTGTTTGGTGGTGTCTTTCGCGTACTTCGCACTCTAGTGAAGGATTACACAGCGCAATGCATTCCGGAGAGAATCCGGAGGGCATCCGTCCCTCGCATCATCGCGGATCGGTCCACGCCCAGCGAGCGTCGCAACTTTTTACTTCTTTTAGGAAATTCATTCGATGGATATTCTTTACATGATTTTTCAGTTGTGAGCAAGGCTGATGGGCAGTGAAATCGTTCGGAGGCCGGCTTACGTGGAGATATCCATTTCCGTTAATCCCTGAACAGTATTGCATGCAGCATGAATACGAAAAGCGAAGTCTAGACTGGTATGTAATAGTGATGCATAAAAGCTGCTAACAAATGGCCCATTGTATGCAATCTATCGCGGTCTAACAATCGATATTTGCCGAGCCACCGGGATCGGGCATGGGCAATGACAGCCAGATGTTCCACAAATCGGCTGGCACGCAAGGGCAAGAAGATGTCACTGCTTTCCCAAGACTGGTGATGATATTCCCCTTGGGTTGTTTATGATCTTCCAATCTCGCTAACAATGGGCTCTTGTGACCCAGGTCGCTTGAGTCCCTTGACCCGCTCCACTATTGGCGGGAAAAGGCGACAGGCGGCTTACGTCTTGACCAGCAGGACCACTATCTGGTCATGCTAAGCACAGTCATACTCTTACGTCTTTTGTGTGTTATTCCAGAGTCCAGATATTTTACACCCCGGACATCTTGGCGCCATCATGGTGGCTAATATCAGTAGCACACGACTAGAAGCCATCGTATATTCCCGCCAATACAACCAGAAGATCTGATTCTGGAGAATCAGAGCAGCTCACAATGATTTAGAGCCTGTATTATTAAAAATGAGATGTTATTAGCCCATGTGTGGGTGGAATGGCTCGGATGCTGGGTGGATTTAATTTCCAGGCGATTTGCACCCCATGATTAGCTGACAAGGCCCTGAAATTCTCCCCCCTAGCCTTCGCCTTGGCTCTAGCATCCAAGTTTCAACTTTCCAATGACATATCCACGCAGCTGATGCTGTATCTTTTCCATATTTTACTCGATCCCTGAGAGAATATGTAACACGCGGTCCAACAATCCCTCCGGAAATAGCAGAATCTGCACGCCCATCGTCATTCCATTGCATCTGCTCGTCCATCCATCCCAATTCCATCAAAAAGTCCAGGTTTAGGGTCTCAGTCACAGCCTATCACTCACCTTTCCACTCCCGGTAACGATATCAGAGCAACATTCGAATGCGAAAGCCTCTCCGATCAGGTTTCCGGCGAGGACCACGGGTCCAGGTATACCCAGCCCGATTGTTTTGATGCTAAACCGTTGACAGTTCGAAGACATTGCAATACCTTTACCCTCGTGTCACGTTAGTCGTGTTAGATATGTCGTATACATGGAGGATTATACGTGTGGTTGGTGGACAGGGGCGTTTCTCAACGACCAGGGCCTGCGAACGAGGGAATTGAAAACACCATCGCGGGCCCCTGTTGACCATACTTGTATCTGTGAGTGCCATTTTGATCACACTTACCCCTTTCTCTTAATCATCAATCATTCGAATGCGTTACTAACGTATCAGAAGTCTAGTAGACCAAACTTGATCGCGTTCTGTACCGAGAAAAAACAACACCAGTATCAGATATATACGAATCCATTGTTATGTACTACATAGCTAAAACTCGAGCTTGTCTAGCAAGCCTATAAACGCCTTATTGTTCCCTTCTCCGCGTAACAATGCCTCTACATCGACGCGTCCTGCCGTAATGTATCGTTCGCTTACGCCGATATTAATCCGTTTCGACAACAGCTGTTTCAGCTCTGCCTTCATACCGGCCATCTCTGCCTTGGTTATACTGCCAGCTTGCTTCTCCTTTTGCGAACGTCCGCCACCACGACCGCGTCCCTTGGCTTTGTTGCCCTGTTTCTCGAACTCCTCGCTGTCGTAATCCACGCCCAGTTCCTCCGCCGCGTTTCGAAGCCAGTTGTCCTCTGACGAAATCTTCTCTTTGGCGAGTGTGGATTCTGTGATCTTTTTGGCGAGTGTCATGCGTGGCTTGACACGTGAGACAACTCGACGATCAAGTTCCAGGGACTCGAGCGGGTTGCGGTTGGAAGACTTCTCGGACTCTGCTTGTGCGTGGACTTTGGCCACAAGGCGCGCCATACCAACAACCTCGTCAGGGGCACATATCAATACGCTCTTGCCAGAAGCTCCTGCACGAGCTGTACGGCCAGAGCGATGCACGTACATGTCTGCAGTTCGCGGGATGTGGTAATGAACAACAAAGTCAATGCCTTTGATATCAAGACCGCGAGCCGCAACATCTGTAGCAATCAGAACCGAGCTGGCGTCAGACGCAGGAGACGAAAACCGCTCAACGGAACGCAAGCGCGCTTTTTGCTCCATGTTTGAATGAAGGGCCAATGCCGGAATGCCCAGGTTTTGAAGTAGTTGTGACAGGCGGCGAACAGATGAAATGGAGTTTGCAAACACTAGCGTCCGATGCCCGGGATGATAGAGCAACAGTGTATAGAGGTAGAGGTCCTGTGAAAAATAAAGTCAGATTGTGTCCATAAAATTAATATGAGTTCGGGAACAAACCTTTTCCATAGCACCACACTCCACGATCCCCTCCTTGAGGCCTTCTGCCATCTGTGAAATGGGGTTGACATCGACAAATTTGGGACGCTCCTCCCGGAAATTAAGTCTCTGTAGCAAATATTCCATAGACTCATTTTTGTCCAAGAGATTGCTGTTCATGAACTTTCCTTTTCCACTCAGCTTCTGCTGCAAGCCTTTATGGAATGTCGCAGAAAAGACGAGTGTCTGTCTTTCTTGTATCGTTTCATCCTCGTCTGTCTCGTTTTCTTCTGGGGCGTCGTCGTATTCTTTTCGATCAAGGGCATCTACTATTTGCCCCATCTCTTTAAAATGCCCATCGCTCAGTAGTCTATCGGCCTCGTCGATGACCAAGAACTTGATTTTTGACATTCCTCGGATCAACCCAGAACCTGAGCTGAGCATCTCCCATACTCGACCAGGTGTCCCAATAATGAGATCGGCATCTGCTAAGAGACGCTGTTGCTTCTGAATAGACAATCCACCTGTAAGAAGCGCAATCCTAGCGTTTGCGGCCGGGGTATGCGTGTTGAGTTCTCCGATATGCTTTGCTAACTGGTGGGCCAGTTCTCTCGTCGGCGACAGTATAAGTGCTAGTGGCGCAAAGGTCTTTTTATCCTTTTTGGTATCTGTTTGCCCTCTTGAACTCAAATAATGTTCCAGAATAGGTATGCCAAAAGCCAGGGTTTTTCCAGAACCGGTTGAGGCTTTGCCAACGACGTCATGGCCGGCAAGAACTTCAGGGATCGTAGCTTGCTGAATTGTCGTTGGGCTAGAAAATTTTAACTTCGAAAGGCCTGTTTGTAGTGACGTTGACAGCCCTAACGAATCCCACGCTGAAACATCCACTCCGTCCTCCTCTTCTTCATTTTCAAGTGCGGTAAATGACAGTGAGGGTAACTTGGCGTTCGGTTCTTTCTCGGCCTTCTTTGTGACTGCCTCTTTCTTGGTCTTCTTCTTATTCACACTGTCCGTAGAGTTTTTCTGGTGGTTGTCCGCTTTAGGTTTCGATGTTGGCTTTGGTTCCTTTTGTTCCTGTGCTTCTTCATCACTAAAACCAGACCACTCGTCATCATCCTTGCTTCCATTATCTTCGACGACGGGATCTTTCTTCAGTATCGATTTTGTTGGTTTGTTCGCAGCGGCCTTCACAAGACGTAGTTAGCTCTTAGTCCAAATCTTCTTCGAGAACTCGGAATGTTCCTACCTTGAATTTGATGTCTCCGGCGTCTTTCTGCCGGACGATATCAACCCCGTCTATCTCTTCAAGCCCAAAAAATCCGCCTAGATCATCGAGTCGGTCTGGGAGCTGCACGGATTTCCAATCAAGATCGTCGACTCCAAAAACCTGGGAGGACGCTGGATCCGGATTTGCTGCGCCAGATTGCGCCTGGACTTTCGCCTTCTTCTTCGATTTATCGGCCAGACCGCGGCCTTCTCGTCCGCGCTTCATGCCCATGGCGATTAATACTCGATCAATCAATTCGTTGTTGATAGTAAGCTGTTGCGGACAAGAGCTCAGTTTTATGGCGGCAGAAAAAAAAGTTGGGGCCCACTCCGCCCTCCGTCCGATCTTATCGGCAGACGAATTAATTTATGCGTACGGAGCAACCCCACCACCATCCAGCCAAGAAAAAAAAGATTCGCTATTTTTTGCATGAGCAATTCGCGTATAGTTCGTGCTGAGCCAGAAACGCGCTGTGGTCTTTTTAAATAACAAAAATCATGGGCAAAGCTTCCAAAGACAAGCGAGATGCCTATTACCGGCTCGCCAAAGAGCAGAATTGGCGAGCCCGATCGGCCTTCAAACTGATCCAGATTGACGAACAATTCGATCTATTTTCTCATACAGACCCGGAAAGCGTGACGCGAGTCGTTGATCTCTGTGCCGCGCCTGGCAGCTGGAGCCAAGTCCTCAGCCGAGTGCTGATCAAAGGAGAAAGCTTTGGGCGGAGAGCGTGGCTGGAGAAACGCCGGCGAGACAAGAAAGCCTTGGACCAGCTAGAGAACGGCGGCAATAATGATGTTCCTGGTGGGCAAGAAGAAGCCAGTGAGGATGAGGCTGATGAGTCTAAAATCCTCAAGCCTAGAAAAAATGTCAAAATCGTCTCGATCGACCTCCAGCCAATGGCTCCATTGGAAGGAATCACCATATTAAAGGCCGACATCACTCATCCTTCGACAATTCCATTGCTACTTCGCGCTTTAGACCCGGACGATTATGACCAGACTTCCACAGATCAAGAAAAATCGGGATCATCTCTCCCTTCTCGACACCCTCACCCTGTCGACCTAGTTATCTCAGATGGAGCTCCTGATGTCACGGGTCTCCATGACCTAGATATCTATATTCAATCGCAATTACTATATGCAGCTCTTAATTTGACAATCGGAGTTCTTCGCCCTGGTGGCAAATTCGTTGCCAAAATATTCCGTGGCCGTGATGTTGACCTCCTCTACGCCCAACTTCGAACAGTGTTTCAAAAAGTCTCTGTTGCCAAACCTCGCAGCAGTCGTGCGAGTAGTCTCGAGGCTTTTGTCGTTTGTGAAGGATTCATGCCACCTGCAGACAGCGACCCGGCTCATGCACTCCAAAATCCTCTCTTTGGAGGCGCCGCTAACCCTCAAGTCAATGAAGACGGCACCGTTGGAGCCGAGGTGCCTGCAGATTATGATGACAACGATCAACAATCGAAGCAGCCGGCCGAGCCTGTTGTAACAGATACAACTACATCTGCCGATGAAAACCGTATAGTTCAAACACGACTTCTAGAGCAACTTAGCATTTCTGAAACAGCCGGACACCGACAGCCAGATGAATCTCGTTGGATCCCTGCCTTTATTGCCTGTGGGGATCTCTCTGCATGGGATTCTGATGCTTCGTATGCGCTTCCAGAGGGATACGTTACGCTTGACCCCGTTCAGCCCCCAACAGCGCCTCCATATAAGAAAGCGTTGGAGATGAGGAAAGAAATGGGCGGCGCTTATGGAAAGACTAAACTGGGTCAAATGGGCCGAGCTTGATATTAGTTACGAGATGAATGAAATCTTGCATCACGGTTGTGATGCGGATGCTACATAATGTCAAGGTTATACCAGTGCTAAGGGCATTACTTTTGCATATAATACCCGCGAAGATCGGCGACATGGAGTTTATAGATGTGTATATTATGGCTTGAAGGTTTGAATGAATTCTAATGCTTTTTATCTACCAGTGGCGTGACATAGAAGTAAATAATCGTTCGTTAATGCATCGCCTTAATATTTGCTTATAAACACACAAAGATCATGCTATCTATCTATGTACGTGACGTGATGAGACGTACATTCTAATACACTTCCAGAACGTATCTTTCTTCGTCCTTCAACTTCTCGATCTCCTTGCGAGGTTCCACCTTCTTACCAGTCGCTTTGGCTTCGGTAGCAATGGCCTCTTCCAACACTGCGGTGACATCAGGTACCGGCCAAGTAGGACCACACAAGTAAAACGCTCCCTCTTCGCGGATATAAGCGTCAACAATTTCTGGGATAGTCTGGCGCATGCGGTCTTGGATATAGATCTTCTGAGGTTGATCACGAGAGAAGGCGCGGCCTAGCAAAGTAATCACACCGGCGGCCTGGTAGGCCTCCCATTCCTCACCATAGCAGTACTCTTCGCGCTGGTGACGCGATCCCATGTACAGAAGAACGGCGCCAATATCCTTGCCCTGGGCCTTCTCGAGGGCCCGGTGTTGCACAAAGGCACGGAAAGGTGCCAGACCTGTTCCCAGACCAGCCATGATGATTGGCTGCGTCGAGCGGGGTGGCAGTTTCATCACGCTAGGCTTGACACTAACAGTGACTGGGGCACCTGGTCGAAGGGCACTGAGATACTTGGTGGCTTGACCAAATCGATCACGGCCTCTAGGGTCAACCCAGTTCACAACGACGATCATCAAAGCCACCGAGGTGGGGGTCACTTTCTGGCAGGATGCAATAGAGTATTCACGACGCTTCATCGGGCTCACGATGCGCACAATGTCGTGGAAGCTGGGATGAGCCGATCGGAATTCCAGCAAGATATCAGCGTATGTGATGGTGTCGACTTCTGCGCGTCTCTTGAACTCAACCGCACCCTCGGGGCCACCCAAGGTCAGAAGCTCTTTCTTTTCCTTCTCATCGGTAGCAAAGTCTGCAAGTGCTTCATAGAATCTCTTAGGAGGGCGTCCAAAGAGGTCGACGTTCTGGATCAAAGCCTGGTATACAGTGCGATTCTCCAAAATGTTCGAGTCTTCCCTGTTGGGAACTTCGACAATTTCGTCGGCATCGAGACCATAGAATTTGATGAACGATTGTACATCTTCAGGGTCATTCTCTGCGTGCACACCGAGTGCTTCGCCAATGTCGTACTTGAGACCTGAGTCACCAAGATCAAATTCAATGTGGAAAATGTTACGGTCGTAGGTGACAGGGGTTAATCTGCGGTTTTCTTGGACATGGACAGTGAATGTCTTGGTGTTGACATCCGGACGCAGTGCGCTCTGGGCACCATATGCTTCCTTGAAGGCAAGCCCCTTGGCAACCGTTTTCCAATCCTTGAGCAATGAGGCGGGCTCAGTTTCGTTTTTGTTGAACGGAGCGAAGCTAGTTGCGGTGATATCCTGGGCGAGCTGTGGCGCCTCAGAGGGAATTTCCGCCGTAGCCCATGACTCCGGAACCTCAACCTCTCGCAATAGGGCATCAAGCTCCTTTTGAGCATTTTCCAGTCCAGCCGAATCTTCATGCTTAATCGAGTCCAGAGGAATCTTGGCAACTTGTAAGAAAGCAGCTTGAGTGATGCTAGATTCTGAAAGAGACTCGCTGGCATTTGAGGCATCTAGAACTGAAAGCACGATTCGACGCTTGGAAATTTGTTGCTGCACAGAAGCGGGCAGCTTTTTCTCGAGTTCATCGTCTTTCAGTCCTGGTGCGTTGATGATAACCTCACCGCCATCTCTCACAGAGGCCAGGATATCAATCTCGCTCAAAATTTTGATATCACCGACGTAAGCAACATCGGCGGTAGTGATCGAGTATGGAGCGTCCAGAATTTTCTTGCTCTTACGGATATCGATGCGAATGACGCCACCTTGAACAAGATTGTCGTAGGTCGTGCTCGTGGTCAAATTTGCAAGAGGGTCCTTGGCCAAGGCATCTGTCAATGCTGCAGAAGCATCAGAGGACCGGCCATCATCCAAGTCCCAGAAAGTATATTCCTGAACGTTGGTCCGATCAAGAAGCTGAAGAGGAGCTGGCTGGTGTGCATTTTGCAGAATAGGTTTTTCAACCACACGCTGAAACGCAGCAGCGATATTAATAGCAGTCCACTGGTGAGATCGCTCGTACTTGAGATCAACGCAGGTAGGAATGTCATCTCGGTCACTGGCGAAAGTCAGGGCTGCGAGGACATCGTCGTACAAAGCAGAGTGAATGCCCTCTTCCTGGACAGATTGCTGGTCACGAACTTGGCCAAGAACCCCCACGGTCTTGACGGACTTTGGCAAAACACGGAGGAACTCTTCTTCCACGAACGGCCGGTATACTCGGACGTTGACGACGCCAATTCGGGTGTTATCCCGACCCAGCGAACGAGCAATCTTGGATGCCAGAGAAGCTTCCACGGTGCCAAAAGCCACCAAGACCGATGTTGGCTCGCTGTGGCCGTGGTATTCAAACAGTCCATAATCCGTGCCAAGTTCTCCATTGAGACTCTGCAAAACTTCGAGGACTTTTCCCTGGTCATCCAAGTGTTTCGAGCGTGTGTCTTCCAGACTCTTTTGAACGGCTTTGTAAACGCGGTTGAGGCCGGGTTGGTCAAGGACGTCAATAACACGGGTGTTGTCGCGGCCGACACGAACACCATCGTAGATATGGATGGTAGGCAGGACTGCAGCAACAAGGGTTGAGAAGAGGGCCATGTGCTGGGCCTCATGTGGCGAGGAGCTGGAGATCAAGCCGAGGCCTAGATCTTCAGCCAGGTTCAATGCGGTTGCATAATCCGAAACGAGCCGTCCTCCGGCGTAGTCAACGGCAGCAACATGGGCGACTACAGGGCTAGCAACAGAGTAAAGCAGCGACAGCTGTTCCAGGGATGCGCGAAGGTAGGTCAACGTAGCGGAAGAAGCCAAAATACCTTGCGGTATGCGGCGCTTCTTCAAGTCAAAGTCTCTCGAGAACAGATAACCGAGGGCAATTGATCCAGCTCCCTGGCGAGTCTGAAGAGACTGGCTCGTTGTCTTCTCTCCATTGGCGTTCAATTCACCTTTGGAGGCCCATTCTTTGACGGCAGAATCAAGATCGAACGATTCCGGAGAGTATGAGAAGATCTTATCCGACAGAGCGTAAGAGACCTGCTGAATTAGGGTCTGCGCGGTAGCGTATGTAGGGCCACTGATGGCCGCCAGCTCCGGAACACTGCCCATTCTGAAAATCTGGCGAACACGGCAGGAATGAGGATACTGAAATCAAAATCAGAGATGACAGAACTGAAAAAATCCCCAGCACCGGAGGGAAAGACGAAATATTCCCCAGTTTCGTCGGCCGAGAACAGGCACGCCTTCCGAATGAGGCTAGCGTAAATCACGCAATTTCAATTTCTTATCGATAAGGCAATTGCCCATCTTTTTGGTTAGCGTGGCTGCACGTGATTTATCCGGACGCCTTCCTATTTTTAGAAACGCTTGCCTGTTTTGAGTTGTGCCAAGCTTTTTGTCGCGAAACCTTGTTGAGTTTAAATTGTTATTTTTGACGCGATATGATGTCTTGCTTTTATCATAGTCGGGCAGATTAAGAACATGAAACTTCTTTTGCCCGAATTTGGCATGTTTTTTGACCAGGCAGCTCCACCTCATCTTGTAACGTCTATTTTCACTATACTTGAACTTCCTGAAGCAAAACAAATTGGCGCCGCAGCAGGTAGAAATGAGAGACAATAGAAAAACTCCAGACGGCAGCTCATTCATGTTTGCAATTTGTTTAAACTTTGCTCTGGCCGACCACCATACCGAACTGCTCACCAGCAGCAGCTGAGACTAGATATTTCCCACTCACATACTTATTTTCGAGACGGGTTGGTTTCTCAATCTCGTCCCCAGTGGGATGTCCAGCTTGATGCTGAGAGTTGAATCCCCAGCTATATGCCTTTCCTTCTTCAGTTATAGCGATAGAATGACCCGTGCCTGCAGTGACAAAAGTAATCTTTTCATTAATATCGGTTATGCGTGTTGGGGTTTTCAGGATTCGTAGTTTTCCATAATTGTCATATACAGTATCGGATGGTGGTATATCCTTGATGACTAGGCCGAGGGGTTTATTGTCGATGCGTCCCCATGTCAGACAATGACCCTGGTCAGTCAATGCCAAGCTGTGGTCTTTGCCCCCAGATATAGCAGTAATATTTGCTTGCCCTAAACTTTCAACTTTGGTGGGATAGAGGACTGTAGCATCACTCTGATCGGCGTTTTTGAAAATTCCAGTTTGTCAAAGTTGTTTGATCCCCATGCATATATCGTGCCGCTTTTCTGGATAGCAAACGAATGGTATTGTCCAGCACCGATATCAACGATATTGCGAGGAAGCGCACATTGTCCTGGAATAAGCCATGGCTGCTTATATAGGCGGCTGTTTGGACGCCTACCAAACTGACTCTGTTCGTCAAGGGCGCAGGATTCAAACAGATTGAGAAGGTGATCCTTTCGGTCCCACAAGAGCTCGACGCATTATACTCCGACCTCGTCCGAAACATGCCCTCGAACTCCGGAAAGCTCATCCAATGGGTTTTATTTGCCCTGCGGCCTTTGTCACTAGACGAACTGCGATGGGCCATGCTTGTTGAGGCCGATTGCACAGCACAGTCACTACACGAATGCGAGAACACAGGAGACTACCCATACGACGAGGGGATGAGAAGGCGAGTTCAGTCGCTCACTCGCGGTCTTGCCGAGGTCACCTCGGACACGAAGGTTGTTCAATTCATCCACCAGTCCGTCAAGGAATTTTTTAACTCGAAGGGCCTTTCCGCTCTGTCCGACTCTACCTCCTCCCAGGCCGACTTCGCAGGGAAAGCACACTATCAAATATCTAGGACCTGTATACGGTACTTGTAGATGAGCGAGATCGCCGAAAGCGCAATACACAACGAGTATGGCTGGTCGTCTGATCTTCCTCTGTTGAGGTATGCCACGGTGTCGTGGGTGGCACACGCGAAACCAAGCGAAAAGAGGAGGATCTCTCAGTATGATCTTCTGAACTATTTCGCCTGGCCGTCAGAAACGCTTGCGCAGACATGGGTGCGGATTTACAACATGGTACCGGTATGGCAACACCATGACAAGGAAGAGTACCCAGAAGGGACAACAATGCTACACATAGTGTCGCGACATGGGTTTATAGGCCCGGTACAGATTATATTACGAAGGGCAAGCCAGCTTAAGAAGATTATTAATGCACAGGATGAGAAAGGGCGGACGGCGCTGTCGTACGCAGCCGAGAATGGTCACGAATCTGTCGTGATGCAGCTGCTAGGAGCTGGCAAAGGCGGCATCCTAGGATGGGTCGAGGCGGTCGCTTGGCCGCTACTCAATCAAGGCGCCAACGTCGATGCCGAAGATGAGTATGGTCGAACACCACTTTCGTGGGCTGCCGGGAACGGCCATGAAGCCGTCGTCAGGTTGCTGCTTGAGAAAAGGACCAATGTCAATTTCCCCCGATGGATATGGTGGGGCGCCGCTTTCATGGGCCACCAAGGCTGGGCACGAGGCCATCGTCAAGTTGCTGCTTGAGAAGGGCGCCAACGTCGATGCACAGACAGAGCTTGGCCAAACACCACTACTTTTGGCCGTATACGAAAGCCATGAGGCTATCATCAAGCAGCTGCTCGAGAAGGGCGCCAACGTCGATGCACAGACAACGTTTGGCGAAACAGCACTTCAGTTGGCGGCCAACGAGGGGCATGAAGCCATTGTAAAGCTACTGCTCGAGAAGGGCGCCAATGTCAATGATGGTCGGACTCCAGTTTCTTCTTCATAGTGGCTTTAAGGCATAGCTTCACTGATTTCGACCCACCAGACCCACCCAGTACGGCGCTAAATCACGTGCAGCGGGTACGTAGCAGCTTTCCTCTTTCGGCGAATATCGTCATCGCCACTTTTTCACAACCTTGTGTATCACGAACACGATTCCCTAGGAGCACGATCGCCATATAACTAATAAGCCGCCTAAATCATTGACAATGGCTACTAATGCTGCTGGAGTTGCCTTGCTGGGCTCTACAGGCTTGGTGGTAAGGACCAGCTCCCCTAGCCAACTTGTTGACAGAAATGCGACGACATCGGATCTAACACCTGATATCAGGGATCCCACATCCTGACCAATCTCCTCGCCCACGCATCCGTCGCACGAATTGATACAGTATCTCGAAGGACGCCGCCTGCTGCCGGCTCGTCGCCGCAAGTGAAGCTAACCACGTTCGTTGAAACAGAGACATCGCGCTGGGCAAACCAAATCTCCCAACTCTCCCCTCCACCATCCCTCTATATTTCTGCACTAGGCACAACGCGCGCGCAGGCAGGGGGGTTGGCCGAACAACACAAGCTGGATTTTGATCTCAATATCGAGTGTGCCAAAGCAGCCCGCGAAGCCGGCGCCAAGGTCTTTGTTCTGGTGTCCAGCTCAGGCGCCAATGCCAACTCATATATCCCGTATGCCAAGATGAAAGGCGAGTGCGAAGAGGCAGCCAAGGAGCTGGGCTTCGAGCGCACGGTTATTGTTCGTCCAGGCGTGATCGTTGGTACGCGTGAAGACAGTCGACCTGCCGAAGCTGTTCTTCGCTTCGTTGCCAGCTCATTTGGCAAGTTGCACTCTTCGCTGAAAGACCCATGGGCGCAGGACGCCGATGTCATTGCCAAGGCTTGCGTGAACGCCGGTCTCAAGGCTCTGAACGGAGATGTTCCTGCAGGAAGTGAGAAAGTCTGGCTTCTAGATCAGGCGGAAGTTGTTCGTCTTGGACGCACCGAGTGGAAGTGAGATTTTTGATATATGCGTCAAATAAGTAAGGGAGGTTACCATGTTAATGACTTTCGGAGGGTTAAGAATCATATTTATCAGTCGATTAGCATCATGTGTGCTTTTATCATACATGTAGAGATGCAATGCCATATACCCCCAATGTCACCAATTATTAGTATCCAAACAAATTCACCATGATAGCCCGATAAATTTTGGTATACCAGCACTTCCAAGAGTCACTGCAAACAACAACCATGCCACCAGTGCGTACCACACACTGAGTAAAAGCCCCGCCAACAGCCTCTTAATTCACCGGTTTGTTTTTACGAGTCCATCCACGCGCACTGGGTGGTCTTTCAGCCCCGCGGTCAGCCTTGTCCTCCGAAGGCTCGCGTGCCTTGTTGACATCTCTATTGGCCGGGCTGACGTCAAGAGGGTTGCTCTGTTTATTCCGGCGTGCAGATTCCTTAGCTGTTGCTTCCATCTCAGCCTCGGGGTCTGTGTTGGAAGGGTCAAAGGGCGCGTCGTGGCTGGCTACTTCGTTTTCTGTGCCACTCTGCGTGTTTTCTACCCTTGATGGGTTGAGGGAATGCCGGTTGAGGAGGGTATCCGAGTCGCCGTTGTGTCGTTCGGTTGATAGTATTGCTGATGTTGTCAGGTTACACTTCTGGGAAGACAATGAATGAATCGTTGCCTCTGGTTTTGATTGGAAGAAAGGGAAATGCTGTGTGACCTTTCTGGCAGCAGTGTGTAGGCGAAAAGGTCTCATTTTGGTGTCGAGTTGCAAATGCTATTTTCAGTCCAATGGTTACCACGGTCGATGTTATGCAGGTTCAATGGATTTATAATGGAAGTATTGATTGAACTGCTTAGAAAATCTAGTTGTCGAGCTAAAATAAGATGTGTATTCTTTTATCTGAACTCTTGGGAATCAGTCATGCTGACGTCATTCGCTGTTTCCAGATTCACGATGGATATGATCACATGACTGTATAAACTAACCATGAAATGGACATTGCCTTTTTGCACGTTGCAGAAATAGGAGCAGGATAAATGGTAAAACAAGTAAGATTAGAATGTGCGTGCTACTCCCTCAAAAACGAAGGCATTGTTACTACATGTCACATACACTTGTCGAGAAACGTGTAAATCTTTACCTGAGAACGCGAAAAAGAAAAAGCAATAGCTGTCACAGCTGTCGAGCGTGACACCGCAATCTCAATAGTTCCTACGAATAATAACCTTGAATTAGTAGGCGTGGCAATGTGGTCGCAGTTGAACGACCAGCATCAGCCACGTCATGCCAATCGGTGCGCCGAAAAGGGCGAATGGGACCTAAAGTTAGTTTGCAATCAATTGGAAAGACGCAAGCCAGACCTAGTTCAGCTCCTCGAGCTCTATCTTAGGCGTCCATTGCGTTGGCAACAAGCAATGCAGGTTTGAAATATTGAAAATCAACTCATCCTCGCATATCCGGAAGCTCCGCCAAGTGGATGCAACAACTAGCTTCGCTAGTCCTCCATTGCTAGCTAGTGACTCTGATCCTAGACACTGCAGCTATGGAATATCATGTGTTCCACGCCACCTGCATGTACGGCGAGAGGTGTTTTGACTGGGGTTGCTGCATTCCCAAGGGGGCGAAATCCATTCGATATTCCAATGTAGGACGTAGCCCGGGTTTGCAGGCACGTAATGGACACGGACTTTTCCCGAATCATAGCTGATCGGCTAAGACATGACACCGAGGTATGTTGTTTGTTTTGTGGCCCCTCGTGTAATTTCTTCCATGAGGGCAGATGGCAAGATGCATGGTAGTGCAAGTTGGAAACCCAGTAAGCTTCACGGGTCAGCGTTATAAGCACGCTAAAATAGCCCCAATTGAAAGAGAGGGAAAAAAAATCTCGCTCAAGGTCCAGAGCACGTACGTAGTACGTAGTTCGAGACTCCGAGGTCAAGAAGTAGGCCGACTGCCACCAGGTGATTGGGGGGGAATGGTGGAGCCAAAGGATGCGGCGACATGCGTTGGAAACCAATGTTTGGCCAGGAACCATTGAAAAAAGACTGCGTTTGCACCTTATTGCAGTGAGGTCCCTGTCGTATCACCCTATTCGCCGCAAGTGAGGGACCCCATATGCGGGAGTGCGGGAAGCTCCGTCACGTCTCGATCACGAGAGTTGACCAGCTCCGGCTGTTCGGGAAAGATGCAGGTGGAGTTCAAATTCAAATCCAACGTTCTCGTAAACAACGCGCCTCGACCATCCAACACGCTCGCCTCCCCTTGTCTAAGATGAAGGTTGCAGTGACTAACGGATAGTCTTCCCAACAATTTGAGAGCTAGAGCCATAGAAGACACTAACAGCAACAAGGTACCGATGCAGGAACCACGTGCATGGTAATAAAACACACGGAACACACAGGGCCAAAAGGGTTGAAAATTCGTATGGCTGTGGCAAATCGAGAAGGTAGCACTAGAGCTAGAGAGCATTCGCCTTCTGCATAGCCCGAAAATCCAAGTTTGGCGGTCTGCTGGATATGACAAACATGCAGGAGCCAACAGGGATATGTCAAATGACGAAGGTCTGAAAGTTGGCAAGGGTTCAGTGGATTAGAAGCTTTGAGCTTTTCCACGAAAGGTCTCTCACACAAGTTCGTATCCGAGCATATCCAAGCGAAGCGAGTAATACCCTGCATCGGAGCCACAGGGTACTCTTCACTAGCTTCGAAGACGGGTATGCAATGGGGTTTCGCCTCAAGTGATAATAGTTTATGCGACCAGGAAATATGGAATCACATATTTTGGGCCAGACGCAGTTCGCCACGTCAGAGAATGTTCAAGCCGTAGGGTGGTTGCATATGAAAGGAACGCCATCTTTCTACTCAAAGAGACGATAACAACCGCTTGGACCCAGGCCGTACACGGCCTGACAGGAAAGATGTGAGACCGTGCACCTGAGCAGAAGTCAATGCGGGACTAGTTGTGTGCAGGTGTCGCTGATCAGCTGAAAGGATTCGGCTGCCACGTCCGAGCAGGGTAAATTGCAAGATTCATCATTGGTCCTCGAAGAAAACATGCAGTAAGCGAGTAACGAAGCTGGGCAAGAGATTACCCTCCGAAGCTGGGATCATGGAAGCTAGGGTCTCTAGCAGTCGTGATAACCGATGAGATGACGAATGAAGACGGTAGTGATGACTACATCGTGCGGCGAGGCCGTTCATCAGCTTAGCTGATTGGAGGCAACGTGAATGTCATAACTCAATTCAGTAGTCGGTCCGCATGCATGGAAGTAAACATCAGCATTGATGTCTGATGCTGACGGAGTTTGGGACATGTTGCAGATGTTCAGAATCCATTGGAAAAGAGCATGGAGATTTTGATGGAGCTAAGCTCTAGTTTTGCCGGCCTCCGAGCACTATGTAGTGCACTTACCACAATAGGGAGGAACTCAAGAAAGAGGCCAGGGAGATGGCGGTGGGGTGTTGGGATTTTCATCCTGTCCGCAGATACTTCTCGTCATCCCATGGCGAGAGAGAGAAGGAAATCCCACAAAGCTTCGAAGTCAATTGGATATCGTTTGTTCTGAAAACAAGCTCCTCCAGCTCGGGAGGAAGGGGGAACCCTTCAATGGACTAGCTTTAGAAGCAAACCGTCCTAACGGACTAGGGTCGATAGTAGTCTTGGGTTAAATTGGCGAAGATATGGGCTGGCCATGTTACCACGGTCGCATAATGCACCGGCCAAAACTCCGGACAGACGGTGAGGGATTTTCAAAACGCGGAGCAACCTAAAGAGTGGACGATATAGAGTCCAAACATCATATGCATGCATATGCAACGCAACCGGTGAGACGACGGTGGCGAGCCGGAGGCCACTTCGGAGCAAAGTCTTGTGACGCGTCTGCCACCAGTGCAGTGGACCGGGATATGGGCAACAAACATCTGCAAGGCCAACTTGTGGTCACTGATAAACGACGGAGTCAAGAGTGGACACGCGTCGATCAGAAGCCAGAGGGACCAGCAGCTAGGCAGAGGAACAAATTCCACGAGACATAAATATGGCGTGTCACTCCCTGATGTCCAACCTCGATTGCTTCAGTTCAGTTTCAAGGGTGAATCCTCAAAAGTAAACGGCGAATAAAAGTCCAAACAATTATCAAGAAGTCTCAATCTGAGGCATCAAACCCACAACGATCCGGCGTCAAGGTCTCCAATCCACTTCACATCACCGAAGACACGGAGGCAGAAGCAGCAGTGAAACCAATCAAGCTTCAGGAAGTGATTGAAGAACGACCACTTGCGACTTTCCAGTAGGTCCTGATGAAAAGCCGAAACCATTACGATGCTGACATGCGCAAGGAATGTGCTTTTACAATCAGAAACGATTCGCTTGTGGCGACTGGAATTGGACCAATTTTGCCCACCAGTGTAACTATGAGTACCGCACCGGTGAAACATGCGGTATAAAACTCGTAAACAAAACAGAGTTTGAAACGAAGCAATGCCGGCTCTGCGAGAAAATTGATACCAAGTATCGTCGGCACAGTCAAGAACTGGAACGATTGGACCGCTGGAAGCGCGAAGGGGGAAGCCTGGTGGCGACCATGAATCGGTCACAGAAGTTAGTCTGTGATCTCGAAAAGGAGATCTACCAGCTCAAAACCGAGCGAGAGTGTAAGAGAAACGCCCTGTGTTGAGGAACCCAGGGGCAGGTGGGCTCGCCGAGGCCTCCCTCGGTGGGCAGGAGTATCATTTCCGGCGCAGAAGGAGTCATTTCTGGTTGACGATTGGTTGTTTTCTTTTGTTTCACTTCGTATTTCAAGGGCTATTTAGCAAGGCCCTTTTTTTCACTGTCTTCGGACAAGCTTTGTGAGGATCCGACACTAGACTGGCAGTGGTCTAATGGAGCATGTCTTCACGGCGTCGGAGAACGTGTGCATAGGGAAAAATATGTTACATCATAATATTGTTTTTAATTCGTCTCTGCCAATGAAACATACCCTTTGTGACATGTTTGGATACACTCTGTGAGCCCTAAGTCGAGGAGTCGTCGCAAGTAAGCGCCCAGGTATCGGAGAGCGGGGCTCCCATTTTCAAAGGAACCAAAGAACGTCGCCCGTGGTTCAAGTCGGCGGTAACTAGCAAGCTGCGAGCAAGCGAGTGGTCCATCCTTGCCAAGTAACAGTTTCAAACATGTTTGAAACCCATTGGGATCTTTGGATACGGTGGACGGAGATAGTAAAAGGTGGACAAGTCTGCAGCATCGCGTCCAACGCGGGGAAAGCTGAAGACACCTGATGGTGGGTCAGGTGCGCCGTGCTGCCCAATCAAATCACATGCTGGGCCACGAAGCTGTACAGCATCAACCAGCCTCAATGACTTTTTTTTTAAACGAAAAAAGGTCTTTTGCAATAGCAGAAGCTTGAAGATGTTCCGCTCTATCAAATGAGTTGTCTTTTCGGCTCTGTTGCGAATTGTACTGCTAACGTCGATCTTGCTGTGCTATCAGTGATCCGCTGGAAGAGGTATTTCAAGGGTAGATACATATCTCTGGGATCATTTCAAGATTCCATCAATTGATTGCAGAAACTTGACAAACAACTCAGAAAACAACTTGATATTTGTTCGAATTTATTTTGACTTGTCGTCGGGAGGAAGTGAAGTGTGCTCTCGCCGGACCACCACGCACTATATATACACATTATTTGGACGTTGAAATATGGGCCAAAGACACATCAGTTGATGCACTAGTTGACTTCAAGCGCTGTCAACTGGCAATAGCACCATTGAAATTAGCTGCTATGCATCAATGGACGAAGAGCTGAGAAAGAACCACGTATATTAGTTGACGTGGACTACCAGCTAAAAGCTCTATACATATGCAATAAGATTGATGGCATGGCTAATTCTAACCGCTAGGGAGGTCTATTGAACAGCCTATATTATTTCTCTATCGCTCTCTACATATGATCCAGTACTTGCCACGTCACATCTATGTACCGGGGGTAACATCTACAAGAAAGACACTTTAGCTGCCTCTAGGGCTTATTGGCGTGACAGTTCATCGGGCGAATTCAAAACCTCATAGGCTGCTAGTTCATATATCCTATTGCTAAAGACTTCGAAACAAATGGAGCATTTATGCCCGAAAATGGATGGGCGGAGACGTCAAAAATTCATTGATCTCTCTATCAAGTTTCAGGATCCTCCTCCTTGGCCAGGCCATGCTGTTTCAATAATGCGTTGATTTCGTCAGCGCCCCAAAGGTGGTGGTAAATCTTTCCGTCCTTGGTTTGGCCCACGGTTGCGAATTCAACTAGAAGAGTGGGGGAAAGATATTAGAAAAATATAGATACAGTTTGAATTACAAGGGTGATGGAATCTTACTCTTCTCACTGCTCAACTTCGTGGAGTCCATTGTTTTGCTGAGAACCTTGACAGCCAGAGCACACGCCTCCTTCAGATCGCAGTCCTCCTTGTAGTCTTGCTTCAAAAGGCTCTGGGCTGCAGCATTGTTGGCACCCACGCTAGTCGCTTTCCAACCACCATAGTTGCCACTTGGGTTGCTTTGGTATAGCTGGAATTGTCGATGAGGATCATAGCCGGCGTAGATGAACGAGACACCGAAGGGTCGGAGGCCACCATGTTGAGTATACCCCTGCTTCAAGTCACAGATACGACGGACGAGTTGCTCGCATGGGATTTCTTCGTTGTATGTTAACAGATACCGCTGAGCAGCCTGTCGAGCGTAGTTGATGAGAATGTTGGCGTCGGCCGTCATACCGGCGACAGCACAGATCATATTACTGTCGAGGGCAAAAGAGGTCAGTATATTCCTTTTTTCGCATCGAAGCAATAGCTTTGCCAGCACAACATACTCATTCAAGATGTAAAGCTTCTCCGCAGAGGTATCCTGCTCAAGGAGCTTGCTGGTCACTTTTCTCTCGGCGGCGAGCACAATTCCATCCTTGGAAAGGATTCCAAGAGCTGTACCGGCATGAGATATGGCTTCCAAAGCATACTCGACCTGGTAGAGACGGCCCTCAGGCGAGAAGATCGTAGTCTGCAGGTTACATCACAGTCAGTCCTGATGCGAAGGTTCAATATGCAGGTCGGGATGCTAACCCGTGAGTCGTAGCGTCTGGACATGGTTCTGACGGTCTAATGGCGACTTCAAAAAGAATGCAATGACGTTTGAACAAGCAGATTCTGAAATCTCTCAATGCTGACGAGCTTCTGGGGGGGTTTGGTTTGGATGGAAAGCTGCGGAGCTCCCGTAGGCTTAGGCAACTTGGGAGTCGCGTCCGCCAAGCTCGGACCACCTTGTAGGTTTAGCTTTCCGCATCAAATGTCGTAACGCAGACCTTGCGCATGCCAGTCCAGAGAGCCCTGCGCCAAATATGACCGTTGATGACTGAACAGCGGCCCTCAAAAACTCTATGCTAACTAGTGTTTTACTATACTTTTGCTTAAAGTCCTGACAATGCTCAAGTCCACGTATACTGCGCCCCCTCCGCTTCCACCTGGGTGGACAGAGCATAAAGCTCCATCCGGTCAGATACAATCCTTTAAACCCGAAAAAATGAGTAGAGGACGCAAAACTAATTTGTTTTTTGCTGGACATAGGTCACTTATATTATTACAATTCCGAAACTAAACAATCCACCTATAAACGTCCTGCCGCTGCGCCTGCGCCTGCGCCGGCGCCACCTTCAGAACAAGTCGACTCTACTTATACTCCCGAGAACCTTCCTCCATTCTCCTCCACTCCTTATGGTCCTGCAGCGAATAATATACCCGGTGCACGCGCTCATGAAAACTGGAACCAGCAGTTTCGGGGCGGCTTCCGTGGTGGGAGAGATACTCGAGATCGGCGACATCGCCAGCCAGAGGATCGGCCAAAAACCAAACATGTTATTCCAGGTTGCAGCCCATGGCTTCTGGTCATGACCAAGCTAGGTCGACGCTTTGTTCATAACCCGGAAACCAACGAAAGCTATTGGAAATTCCCCGAGAATGTCTTGAAGGGAGTGGTAGAGTTTGACCGCTTGCAAAGAGAGAACAAAGAGAAAGAGACACACGACGATCGAGAAGAAACCAAACCAGAACCTGTCGTCACGCAGGAAAAACAAGATACACCACAAGCCCAAGCCTTGGCCGAGGATGCCGAGGCCAATGAGGAAGACAGCGATGAATATGAAGAAGTGGAAGTGACTGATGACGAAGGAGAAGAAGAGGAGGAACACTCTAATAAAAGACCTCGAACAGGAAGCGAGATTGATGACGACAATAAACTCCTTGAATTTAACGAGGACGACATTGAATATCAACTCAGGGCTATGGGAGAAGAATACGGCCTGGATCCTGGCGAGTACGGAGAACCTGACGAGGAGGGCTGGGAAGAGGGAGCAGAAGGAATAGAATTAACGGACGAAGAAGCTACGTCACTTTTTCGAGATTTGCTTGATGACTTCCGCCTCAATCCTTTTACTACGTGGGAAAAAGTTATCGAGGAAGGCCGCATAATTGAGGATACTAGGTACACCGTTTTGCCTACCATGAAATCACGGCGCGAAGTGTTTTCAGCATGGAGTCGTGATCGAATCCAGGAAGCAAAAGCACGCAAGGAAAAAGAGGAAAAGAAAGACCCTCGGATAAAGTACCTCGCTTTCCTTCACGAACATGCAACACCCAAGTTGTACTGGCCTGAATTCAAGCGTAAATACCGCAAGGAAGAAGTGATGAAGAGCACTCAGATGTCGGATAAAGATCGGGAGAAATTCTACCGTGATCACATTGCGCGACTAAAGCTCAGCGAAACTACCAAAAAATCCGACCTGTCAACACTATTAAAATCGATCCCACCGCAACAATTGAATAACGCCTCAAATATCGAATCTCTTCCTTCAACAATCCTGACTGATATTCGATATATATCTCTACCATCCAAGATTCGTGACCCGTTGCTAGAGACATATATCTCTACTCTTCCCTCGCCTCCGGACGAGGACTTGGCTGCCCTTTCCCTCGAGGAACAGGAAGAGCGTCAACGGAAAAAACTGGAGCGAGAACGACGTGAAAAAGCCCTCGCAGAAAGGGAGCGACGAGTTGAAGAGGAGAAGCGGCGTCGGAAAGGTGATCTGCTCCGTGGGAAGAGTATGTTGCGACAAGAAGCAGCGGAGATCGAGGACGCATTGCAAATTAGGGGCAAGGAGGGATTAAGAAAATACATGGACAAAGGCGCGAACGAAGAAGAAAGTTAAATATAATACTAAGTCTTTTAGACCAAAACGGAAGTCAAATTAATACGTTCCAAACTAAGTTCAACTGTGAACTGGGTATCTGATTTTTTTTTTCTTCCAACGTAGAATACAGAAGATCGATGTATAGATGCAAAGCCGGTAATTCGCACGCTCGTATTATTCACCGAAACCTCCAGTCATCCCAGTCAGCATCAGCATCGGCGTCAGCTTCATCCTCTTCTTCACTTTCGTAGCCCTCCTGCTGGGTAGTGTTCTGTGCGTCAACAGTGGCATTGGTAAGACCATCTTCTTCGGGTACATGCTGCCTCCTCAGCTCTTCGCGTTTAGCCTTGAGCCGTTTTACTCGCTCTTCCAACTGCTCCATTTCCTCAAATTCCTCTTCCAAATGTCGGGCAGCGTCTTCTCTTTCGCCTTCCGCATCCTCATTCTCTAAGTTTTGGTCTTCTTTTCGTTTTTGTTGTTGGGCGGCGAGCTCGTCGGCAGAGACTGGCGCTGCAGATATAGTCGCAGCCGCCACCGCAGCAGTGGGTAGTTGCGTCCTATGCGTAGGTGCAGCGACATCTCTTTCAAAAGCCGCCCATTCATCCTCGTCTATTGTTTGCTGGGGCTTTGTAGAAGAGGCACTGATTTCTTTGTTCCCGTCATCGTTTTCGTTTTTGAGTGTAGGGCCGGCTTCCTCATCTTGCAATTCGTCGTGCGCCGTCGCAACTTCGAGATTTTGGTCTGGTTCCGGCGTATTAGCGTCTTCTGCGCTTTCGAGAGTCCGGTCAAGCCCTGGAGTTGTAGGTCGAGACTTTTTGCGCGTCACATCATCGCTGGCGTCGATCTTTCTCTTCTTTGTGACTCGCGTCCCAGAGCTTCCACTCTGCGCTGCCGATCGGGACGCGAGTTCACTTCGAAGTAAAGAACGGACGTCGGCCATTATTGCAAACGAGAATATCGGCAACTTCGCAAGGCTAGAAAGAGTCGTGGATGAAGGTGAAACAGCAGCAGCACACGGGGTGGTATTTTCGTATCCAGCTGAAAGCCTGAACCACCGAGGCGCTATGACGAGATGTGGCGCTAGGAAGAACCGCGCTCGGGCCACCACCGCGGCCGGAAGAGGAAAGGTCGCGTTGAATATTTTGTGGCGGTGCGCATTGCCGGAGACGTGTGGCTGGTGCTCTCCGCACTTTCCACAGTCACATGACCGCGCTAGGCTGCCTTAATAATAGTGTGCTGGTCGCGCCTGAGATTCCAGCAGTTTCAACCCTCTTCTCTTCCCTCAACCATCCGTCTTTCGCCACACAACCGGCGCAGATTCCACGACTCCTCGCGACAACGCGCATATATCGCATCGCGACAGCGCAGACACCAATATTTGACCGTCTTTTTCCGAGGTACACCCGCTTAAACCCTATATACTACGCAGCGGCTAGGTCGGGGGCGCGTCAGCAACAGACTGCAGTCAATTTTGCGCGTGGTAATCACAAAGGACAGGCTTGCATCGAGTAATATACCTGTTCGCCGAGTGTGAATCCCGCGTTTAGGATTGCAATTTGTATTTGTCTAGCAATTCCATGACGTAGAAGCCCGGTCAAACCGCGGTCCCGCGCAATTTGCGCAAGCAAGCTTTTCAATTACACGTAGAATTACTATTTATTCTTGACCACTACAATATATCGACCATGGCTGGTAAGCAACATCGAGCACAGAATTCCCCACCAGCTCCCAGGTCCTAGTGAGAAACTAGGAACATGGCCTGGGACCTCCTTTTTTTTTTCTGTTGGAACCACGAGCTGACTGCAATGTGAACAGACGAGCCTCGAAGATCGGGACGAGCCACGAAAGGGCAACACAAGAACCTCGACTTGGTCCAAGATATGCCTGCGAAAAAATCAAGGACAAAGGGCCAGGGCAAAGACCGGTCTTCGAAACAATCTGCCGAACCTACCCCGGCCCCCAGCGAGGAGGAAGACGAGGTCATTCGATGCATTTGTGGCGAATATGAGGAGGAAGAAGACATCGAACGGGACATGATCTGCTGTGACAGTTGCTCAGCATGGCAGCACAACGATTGCATGGGCTTGTCATTCGACAAAGGCGCGGCCCCTGAGGAATACTACTGCGAGCAATGCAAGCCCGAGGACCACAAAGTTCTTCTGGAAAAGATGGCCCGTGGAGAGAAGCCTTGGGTAGAAGTTGCAGAACGTCGACAGCGAGAGATCGAGGAGAAGAGGGCCGCCAAACGGAAGAAGGGAAAGAAGGGCAAGCGAGGCGGTGCAAGACCAAGCGATGTCAAGTCGCAACAGAGTGCGCCATCAACTCCTGCACCAGGCCCGACTTCGCCAACCCCTACCAAGGAACATTCTGTTACAGCGACATCACAGACAGCCACCGAAGACCAAACGAGCCCGGCACCTGCTCTGGCCGCAACAGCCGATGAATCGAAGCCGCCTAGTACGCAGAAACGGAAACTCGAAGAGCCCTCTGCATCTGATGTGGTGAGTAATTACCCATTCCTGATATAACCCACCATGTGACAGCGTATCTAACTATCGAATGCAGGGTCCCAAGTCAAAACAGCAGAAACTTTCAGAGCCGAATAAGCTTGTCGAGAAGGCAAAGAAATCATCACCAGCCCACTCTCGGAAAACTAGCTCTGCTGAGCCCAATTCTCGCAAAGCCTCAGTCGCAGAAAAATTGCCTGTGGACATTGTTGAGAAACCAGAGGACATTGACAGTGAGCCTCGAAAGAAGGTTGCCATCCATTTGGTGAATCTATTCTTAGACCAAGTCGCCGTGGCTCAGAAACAAGGCGCTTATAAGCTACCAGCCGACAAACAAGCAGAGGATATCGCACGGCCACTTGGCCTCGCGATTGAGCATGCTATGTATGTGAATATATGCGGCGGATCTGGCGATCCCAACGATGCTTACAGAAACCAACTGCGAACAATCATGTTCAACGTCAAGAAGAATTCTGTTTTGCGTAATTGTTTACTCACTGGCACCCTTGCTCCCACCGTTCTTGCCACCATGAGCTCCCAGGACATGGCCAGTGAAGAACAACAGCAGAAGGACGCAGAGATTAAAAGGGAAGCCGAAAAACAGCATATGATTTTGCAAGAGCAAGGCCCACGGATCAGACGAACGCACAAGGGGGAGGAAGTCATTGAAGGAGATGGCCAGGCTGGTACGTCGGAATCGGTCTTTTCATCAACGGCTGTTCATCGTGCTGCCGCCGAAGTTGAGAACGCCAGCCCTCATAGCCCGTCTGGACCAGGCTCCGTGAACCCCCATTCACAGGAGTTCAATGTCGATCAAGATCGAAAAGTTGCCGGCGGACAAGGAAGTAGGCCGAATGGCTCTCATTCACCTGGAATGACAAACCAAGACCATATGTTCCCGGAAGTTTCGCCTCAACTGCACCAGCCACTACCCCCTGGTGGCAAAGTACAGGCCGACGATGAGATTGACGAGCTTCTCAAGGACGAAGGAACAGAGTCTCCACCTTATTCGCCTAAGGATTTCCACGGCAGCGATATCTGGCGCGGAAGAATATCTATGAACTCCCTTGCTGATTTTGGGTCGACCGCCAAGCATGTTGGAGGCGCAGATTTGAGTCTTAAAATCCCGTGGAGCGAGCTGATGCCATCAAACCTCGTGGTAGATGGGCGCATATCTATTGAACTTGCCAGCAAATATCTTTGTGGATTGCGGTTCAGCAACTCGACCGATGTATCAGTGGTGGCAATCCCAGCCCCAGATTCCCCGGTTGAACGAGCAGAATTCCGTAAACTTTTCAACTATTTTATTGATCGCAAAAGATACGGTGTCGTTGGCCAGCATCCCATTGCAGCGGTGAAAGACACATATATCATCCCCATCGAGGCTGGGGCGAGCCAGAAACCCGAGTTTCTCCAACTGCTTGAGAATAATTCGATTGAAGACCCAACGCCAGATCAGATGTTTCTCGTCGTTTTCGTTGTTAAGAGCGATGACCACCCACCGTCTCAACAACAAACACCCTACCATGCGAGCCCATTGAATTCCACTCCTTTGGCACAAAATCAGTACGCTTCTCCTTCGCCAGCACTGCGGCAGGGTTCGCAGGCACCGGCTCCGATGACTGCAGCAACACCTGAGTCCTCAATTGGCAATGCTGGCCCCTTACACCACTCCCTCCCTCAACAAGGGCACGGCAACGCCTATCCTCTCATACAACCGCAGCAAGCTCATGCCCAGCCACTCCCACCACAAGTACCTTTAACCGGGGCTGCAGCTGCAGCTTACGTTCTCGGACCACAGGCAAAATCACCAGCGATAGAAGAGCTTCTCCAGAAGGCACCCTCGGCAGATGTTGCGCAGTTGAACATAGTCCGAGAGATTATTTCAAAGAATCCCTCCGCTGCCAATGATTATGCCTCGTTGATGACTGCTATCCAGCAATACACCTCACCTGGCCAAAACGGCCAGCTAGGACCACAAGCTTAGTTTTTCGACTATTGTATTACTTTCTATCACTCGTGCTATTTCACAGAATATCCATACTATCATTGAAGGATCGAATTGCAACAAAAAATTTGTTCTTTATTTTCCGCCCATATCACAAACATTGAGGTGGATATCAGGATACCTCCTGAAGTAGATGTGCAATGCAATTATGGAAATGACTACCACTCTTTCCGAACTCTTCTTTTATTCATTTTTTACTGTCTACTAGCAATATTTGACACGTACAGCGCTTAACGTGTCGGATTGTTTTGTGCCTTGTTTTTTCTGCCTGTAAATAAATATTTTGTATGTATCTCGTCGTTTAGGAGGTACTCAGGGGGTTCCACTGAACAAACCTTTGACGAGTAACTTCAGCGTGACAAGTGGGTTTTTTTACATTGATAGTTTTCAGAACATTGAATCATTAAGTCAGGGAAAAAAAGAAGACTAGTAAATAGTAGAATTGCTGTTTTGATAAACGCCTGCGCTATGCAACATTTCGAACAGAAGGTATATAGTAAAGAACATCGGAGTCATCAAGTGAGAAAGCCAAAGATCTGCTGTAGACAATGGACCCTACCATCTGCCGCCTCCTCTCTTTCTGTACCCTCCACCTCCACCGCCAGATCTTCCGTATCCTCTGCCGCCGCCTCCTCCGCCTCCGCGTCCTCCCCAGCCACCGTCATCGCCATATCCGTCATCATGCCTTGCTGGCGGTGGACGCCCTTTAAGTTCCTCACTAAGCTTTTTGAATGTTTTGCGCATGTCCGAGTAGCCCATATGCATCTTTCCATAGAAATGATCGGCCAACCGGCGATCGTTGTCCAGTCGACTCAAGTATGCACCGCAAACGTCGCAGACCTGCAGCTTCTGGTGGCCGGACGGACCCGATGTGTCTGACAGAAGTTTGAGTTCGCGTTCGCAGGATTCTTTTTGATGCTTGGCGGTGCGGATCTTGAAGAGTTCGTTCATTGCTCCCGAAACGGAACCCATCTCGCCCATCACAGACACTTCGAGAAGACCGGAGTTGATCGTTTTTGTAAGCTCGGAGATTTGTTTTAACTAGAACGGACACATTAGTTCACGGACTGCCTACAAAGATATTCAAAGTTGGCTCAGAGGGACTGGAGAGCAATACCAAATTGTTTGTCTGTTTGATCTCATCCGGCGTTTTCTCTAGCCGGCGCTGCGCAGAATCGATACGCCTATCGCATTCATCGATATACTTTTGCATGTCGCGCATATAATCGTATTCGAACCCCCATTTCGCCTTCTCGCTTGCTGAAGCAGTCTCGTATTCCGCTTTCAGACCTTCGCTGTGGACTTTCGGACAAGGGCCCAGATCTTGTTTTGTGTTGGTGAACTGATCATGGGGACACGTGCCGACGAGGTATGATCGACAGACCTTTGGATCACTAATGGTGAGCTGTGCATTGCGCGATGCTGCCCCAACGCCCATGAGCTGGTCGGCTGTCGCAAGGAAAAGTCAGTCAATCAGTCAAGACTGAGGTTTGAGGATCGCAGAGAAACATACCTCCCATGAGCTGCTCCAGCAGCTTCCTCTGCTCTGCTGCCATTTTGAGACGACTGTAGAAGCTCTTCTTTTAGTTTTGAGTTCCAGTTGGACGACAGAGTATCGTGACAGAGAGAAGCCTGATGTCAAAGATTCCTGGTCCCTTTTCGGCGCGCTAGCGGCGGTTGCGCTTCTGGCGGCCAATCAGATTGGCTTTTACGCTTGAACAAGAGAACACCTTAAGAGAGTAATTAGCATGAATATATTGATTAATTCAGCTGTCATATGAGGGTAATTTCTTAGAATATTCCACTGAACACCCCTTGGTGACCGGGGACACGTTAGGGAATAGTTAGAGGCGCGATCTAGTATAAGGCCAAGCCCGCCCAATCGGAGCGTCCTCAGCTCTCTACCCCATTCAACTCTCCCAGTGTCATACAGCACGAAACGAGCAGCACAACCCCGTGGGCAAGTCCGCGCATACAATGCCGGGATGAATTTCCTTTTCCCGTTCCTCGCGATTCTCGCGGTCTTCGTCGCCAACTGTCTGGCGGCGTCCGACTACCATGAGCGGCTTGATTTACAGCCCCTGCCCGGCTCGTCGCTGCTGGCCTCGTTCAACTTTCGCAGTAATTCGTCCGTGTCTTCGTTCGAGAACCAGCATTTTCGCTATTTCCCCCGCTCTTTAGGCCAGATCCTACAACATACACACACGAAGGAGCTTCACATTCGCTTCACGACCGGCCGATGGGATGCCGAAAGTTGGGGTTCAAGGCCCTGGGAAGGTTATAAAGAAGGCGCAACGGGCGTGGAGTTGTGGGCATGGGTAGAGGCCGAATCGGAAAAAGAGTGAGCACAAGCTGGTTTTGATGGGCTTCTGGATTTGAATTGAATGAACTAACCCAAGCACAGTGCGTTTGCAAAGTGGATATCTTTGACACAGTCCCTCTCCGGCCTGTTTTGTTCCTCTTTGAATTTCATCGACAGCACGCGAACGACTCGTCCTGTCGTCTCTTTCGAACCCCGCGGCAACCATGCGAATTCTAGCCAGCTGCACCTGCTTCACGGCTCGCTGCCTGGCGAGGTGGTTTGCACCGAAAACCTTACACCGTTCCTCAAAATGCTTCCGTGCAAGGGGAAGGCGGGTATCTCTAGTCTTTTTGATGGGCACAAACTATTCGATGCCTCCTGGCAAAGTATGTCTATAGATGTCAGGCCAACCTGCCCTCCTGAGGGTGAGGAGTGCCTGGTCGAAATCCAGCAGAGTGTGGACATGGTTCTGGATATTGAAAGATCCAAACGCCCTCGTGGTATGTACACGACTATGAAAATGTGAAATTCCCTCATCTAACAGTGTTGAACTACTCAGATAACCCAATCCCTCGCCCTGTTCCAAATGAACAACTTGTTTGCGACCCATCCAAACCATACAACTCGGACGATACATGCTATCCTCTTGAAAGGAAATCCGAAATCGGGTGGACGCTCTCCGAAGTTTTTGGACGCTCAGTGAAAGGCCACTGTCCCTTGACTGACGAAGGGCATGGGTCATTAACTGTTTGCATGAAAGTGCCTAGTGATCGATCCGTGTTCGTCACGGAGGGCGCGTCTGAGATAAGAGGCTCCGACGAGTTCTCGAGATGCTACAGTTTACCACCTTCTAATGATTTTGATCTTGTTTTACCGGAAGAGGATACCAAAACCCAAGTTCCTTTGCAGCAAGAAGTCCTGCACACTGAGCGAACCATTATTGGACACGGACAAGAACGGGGAGGCATGCGGGTGATTTTCAGAAACCCGTCTGCCGTTGACTCGGTCGATTTTATCTACTTCGAGTCACTACCTTGGTTTGTGCGCCCTTATCTCCACACTCTACAGGCCACTGTAGTAGGGAATGATGGAGTTATACGCCAGTTACCATTCTCAGAGATCATCAAGGGCATCTATTACCGGCCAGCTATTGATCGTGAGAGAGGCACCCAGCTTGAATTGGTTCTCTCCGTTCCCGCTGATTCAACTGTGACGTTGATATATGATATCGAGAAAGCTATCCTGCGATACACCGAGTATCCTCCCGATGCAAACCGAGGATTCAATGTCGCCCCGGCGGTAATACGAATCCTGGGCAGCGAAAATGAGTTTTCTGTCTACTTGCGAACAACTGGGTTATTGCTGTCGCTTCCTACGCCAGACTTTAGTATGCCCTATAACGTTATCATTTTGACCAGCACCGTCATGGCGTTGGGATTCGGAAGTATTTTCAACTTGCTCGTTCGCCGCTTTGTGCCTGCAGATGAGCCTGCTCTACGCGCGTACAGTCTCAAAGCTCGGTTAATGAGTAGACTGGTCGTGCTGCGTGATCGTTTTAAAGGGAAAACATCGAAACAGACCAATTAAAATTTGCAGTCAATCAAAAGCCCTATACAGATGAACCAAAATATAGTAATTTACATGTATTTCACGCAACATCCATTTACACATGCCCCCATCTCTTCTTCTTGATGGTTTGATGGTGTTTCCCATCATTCGCCACGGTCATACTTGGTGACTCTAGACAACGTCAGTTAAAGCCAACTGGTTGAAAGTAAACAACACTCACCGCTCCAAAACGCCCTTGAGGAATGCAGTCCCCGTCAACGTCTCCGGACACCCAGGCTTATGCCTCATGAAACTATGATCCTCTGTCGCACATGTCCATTCTCCCGTTGACGTGGTGCGATCATAACCCCCAGCTTCTGCCCACTGTCGAGCCGCGTTGTTCCCTGCTGCTTCTTTTTGGCGCGCCAGGCCCAGGTAGTTGCCAAAGGACGCTGCTGGGTTTGGTGATGGAGTGTGTCCAAGACCGTGGCCCGTGCTTGATACGGCTTTGCCGCCACCTTTGCGGAATCCTTTATCTCCAATCCCGGAACCGCCATCGGTGTTGTTGGCTGGCGTGGGAAAGGCACTGGTGCCCCCTGGGATGGAGGTCCTAGGGTGGTTTTGCTCTTCGCCGGCGCCCATCGTCATCTTTGTGATACTACTAGTTAGTGGTTCGTGCTGGAAGTCTTCGGCTCTATTTCTGAGGTTTTGATTGTTAGAACGAAACGGGGATTTTGCTTTTTAAAGTTTTGGTAAAGGTCGGATCCAGCATTTACATAGTTCCTTTTGATATCACTGATGGTGGCGTCAAGGAACGGTGATATCACTGTGAGCGAACGACATCAAGCTATGTCATCACGTTGCCATGGTTGGCAAAACTTTTTACCAAATCAAGTATAAAATGAACAATTAGAGCGGGCACCCGTTGACAGTGACTATGATTGTTATTATTATTATCGTGATAGTAGTGGTGGCCGGTGGCGAACAACCATCTTCGCTCTATCGATGTCTGGATATTCCAGATTGTAGCAACTTATCAATATGCAAAACGGATTTATCTCAAGAAAGAAATTTTCAAGCGAAAACCAATCACGTCAATGATATGTCGCTTCATATACATGTGTTACGGGGAATCGCCCGGCAGTCCCTTTTCAAAATATACATATTCTTGAATTCTTCCTGCAGGCTTCCATCAATTGATTTACACCAACCTCACTCTCCAGATCTAGAGTTTTCAATAGCAGACATTTCCTCAGTCTATTTCAATGGCAAAATTACTCTTATACTTTATTGCTGGCGCTCTTTTCATTTTCTTCCATCTCCCTAAAATCGACCCCTACGCCCGCATCGAGTCATTTGCCACGGTCCAGTCTCACAAAATGTCTCGGAAACTCAGGGGAGAGGAGGATCCTTCTTCGTCTTCTGAGGATATTTGCGGCGAAGAGACCTATTTTGTAATCACCGAGCCTCGTTACAAAGTCCATTATACCGCTGGGCCCGGAGTAACCGTGTTCGGCTGGCCTGCAAAAGGGGGCTTGTATGTCCTGGGAGACTGTCTGGGTCTGGAACTGGACTTTCTGGGCCTCAGTCGCTTCGAAAATACAATACGGCCAGGATATGATCCGTCCACAGGAACCACTATGAATGGCCCCGCTACTGTCAACCAGGAGCAGAAGAAGCAAAGAGATGAAGAGGAAGAGAGGGTTTGCGATAAAAGTATAGATATAATCCCTGTTGCTTTTCTTTATTCAGATTATCCTACTTGATTCTGACGTGTATACTGCTTGCTATATTTAGTGCGTATGCTTGGAGCAACATGGTATGACATCGCATTCACCCTGGCAGAAGAGGGATTGGAAAAGACAGCTTTAGCCTCTGACTACTGGGGGAAAAGAGACGATAATCCATATATTAAGATAGGCTGGCCCTCTAACGGCAGAGGGGTATGGGTACTCAACACCACGCAAGACCGGGCTAGCGAACTTGGGGCTGGTAGAATCTACAATGCGAGGGATATGGATGAACGGTGCCGAATTATTGAGAGTACTGGCGGAGTGTATTATTCTGATCCGAAACAATCGGGGCTGGATCTTCCTTGATTAATTCAATTAATGTGTTTCTCTATTCCATCCTAATCAACATGCATTCTGCGATTAAGTGAACTATATATGTAGGTTAGGGCTAGAGGTGATGAACCCTATACTAGTAACAAAAGAGCAGGAAATCAAAGATGAATTTTCCACAAATTTGCAACTACCAACAATAAGCTGCCCTCTATAATTTCATGTATACTATAATATTACGTAAGGATCATTGCCATAAACAAAAAGGTATAAACAATATAAGTACAAGATCTGTAAGGGTGTAAATTAAGCATTTTCGGCCAAGTCAACTTGGTCTGCCCAAGTGCCTTCAGCCGGTGAGTCCAGGGCAGCGAGCGGATCTACCACGGCCGGTTTGACAGTGTCAGTCGTAAGCTTCGGTGGAGCATCCTTGGAAGAGCTTCCTGGAAGAGACGGAAATTCGCCTTCGTTATCAACACCGGGTGCTGACGGGGCTTCTGTCGTAGCTGGGTTCTCGTCGCGATTTGGTTGACCGCGGCCTCCTCGTCCCCGACCACGACCGCCTCTGCCTCGTCCACGGCCTCGAGGACCAGGACTTTCTTCGCTTCGTTCAGGATAATCGTTGGTTTCGCGCCGTGGAGTGCCAGCAACCCCGCCATGCATGCCCCTTCGAAACTGACTGCCGCCACCGCGGCGGCCACTGTAATCTTCTTCTTTCTTTTCGGCGTCCCATTCACGCCCTGTCTGTGCACCCAACTTGCGCATTCTGTTCCGTTCGCGCTCGTTGTCCATGACTTTGCGGTTCAATGCTTCCTGCCGACGCTTGGCGGCTGCGACTCTCTCGCGCTCGTTGAATGAGGCTTCGTCGGCCTCGGCGCGAGCATGGGCGGCTGATCGCTTGGCTGCGTTGAGTTTGGCTGCTGCCATGCGCTCAGCTAGTTCGTCTTCAGTGAGCTTCGGCTGTGTGAAGTGTTAGTAACTGTAGCCTTTAGATAACTTGCTTGAGAAAAGGATTCTCCCATACCTTCTTGATGCCGCCGGTCTTACTGCGGTCTCCCCGCACTGCCTGTACACGATTGGCTTCTGCCTTGGCAGCGGCGCCTTTGGCTTCGCTGCTATTCTCGTCGGTATCCTCGGTTGCCTGTCCTTCAGGCTGTTCGCTGGAACTGCTATCCTTTGCTACGGACTCTGCCTTGTCGTCTTTGGCGACAGCCGCATGCTTGCTCCCAGCATCCTGGCCACCCCGACCGCCACGCCCTCGCCCTCGACCTCGACCGCGCCCACGATCACCAGATGCGCCCTCGCGAGTCTGTGCTCGAGTCTGTCGTGAAGAGGCCGGTTCCTGCGCAACAGCAGCAGCAGTGGTCTCTATCGGTTTGGATTCTTCGACGACGGATGGTTCATCCACATGTTGGATTTGTTGCTCTCCGGCGATAGGAATGATTTCGTCATCGAATAGATCGTCTGCCCCTCGTGTTTGGGCAAATTCGTCGACCGCGACAGTAGGGTCAGCTAACGTATCAGTCATTTCGAGCGCGTTTCGTGTAGGTCGTCTTTGACGCGCGCCACAGGGGGGGGGGGTGTTGCGCGGCGGGCGAATATATCCAATTTTCGAAGGCCGCTAAATGGGAGCGCAAAAAGTTGTCGAGGTATATAGCTTGGGTACCAGCGTAAGAAGTACAGCAAATAAAAATTCGAAATCCAGAAAAGCTCGGTATGTCCAATAATGATGCGTATTTGGCGGGTTGAGTGAACATTCAACAAAGATATGCGGCCCACAAGTCTTGATTTTGCCCCAGTTGCGAAGGCGGTGAGCCCCTGTCTCAGTCGCCAATACGAGCTTTTGCACTCAACTTACCATGGTGTCTCACAGTGCCTTACAGCTTGATTAGAAAATAACAATTATGAATCTGTTTTCAACGATTTTAAAAGGCAACGCTTACGCATCCATGGACGCTATATTGATCCATCCACTGTTTACTGTTTACTACCGTGGACGTTATTCTGCCGTGATTTACCGCCATGACATAGATATGCTCATGTCACGCTTCTAGAATCTGGGGCTCTTTCCTCGCAGAAACAGGCATTTTGGCTCTGTCAACGTCTGGGAACCTGTTATACAAGTCGCCGTCTTTCGCTGGGCGTGTGGACCTGGACCAGCATGTCGACCCCCTGGTACGCAGCGAAGTCGAGACTCACAGCGGTCCCACCTGACAATGATGTCATACCAGCTATCAGAACAAAAACACCTGGACAACACCAACAGCGACATGCACGATTGAAAAACCACATACTGACAATCACAACAAAGGAGCCGAGGATCGCGGCCAATGCCCTCGCCATGGCTGCCGATTGGAAGTACCGAATCTCCTGATCGGCGCAAGAATTGACCGTCTGGAGTACCCCACACTTCAGCCTGGGTTGTTTTATTGGATCCCCAGACTCGCTTCGAATATCTGTGGGGTAAGGTACGTGTAGCTGATATTGATATTAATATCTGCTCTCTTAGCACGGCATTCTTCAATTGATGGGATTGTGGAGAATTGCCGTGGGGTCCATCTGCATTGCCGCTCTCCGACGCCGTCAAAAACTTCAAAGCTTGGATTCGAGATGGATACATAACGTGGTCTCCCGCTGTCAATCGACACGCATCTCACCGAGTTGAGCGCAGACGGGTCCGTTTCCGAATATTTCTGACTGAAAATTGGAACGCTCGTCCAATGTTGTCGACATCACTGCTGTCTCTGTCAGCTGGCCTGTGGCTCGGCTTTTGCTCAGTGGCCGGCGCAGAAGACGCCTTTGTGACAAAATGCCATAGCTTCGGCGATCGTATTGATCTTCCCCACGTCACTGTCAACTTTGCATCCTATATCTCTGGGGGCACTAATCTGTCCCTGGCGGACAGTCCTCCCTCCTGTGGTGAGAGCAGCCAGCAGGTATTGACCGATACATGCCGTGTGGCGATGGCAGTCACCACATCGAATAGGAGTCAGATCACTTTGGAAGCATGGTTTCCAAGGAATTATACAGGCCGGTTTTTGAGTACAGGGAATGGAGGAATATCTGGATGTAGGCGCTTGACAAATTATATATTGAAAATTAAGAGAGAAAGAACTAACATATGTCTAGGTATTCAGTATTATGACCTCGCATATACTGCATCTTTGGGATTTGCCACTGTTGGCGCCAATAATGGCCACAATGGTACTTCCGGTGAACCATTTTACAAAAACCCCGACGTTGTCGAGGACTTCGCCTGGAGATCTTTGTACACTGGGGTCGAAGTGGGCAAGAAGCTGACCGACCAGTTCTATGAGGAAGGATTTAACAGGTCCTATTATCTGGGATGCTCGACTGGGGGACGCCAGGGGTGGAAAATGGTCCAGAGCTTTCCCGATCTCTTTGATGGTGTACTGGCAGGCTCACCAGCGTTCAATTTCGTTAACCTGATTTCATGGAGCGGACACTTTTATCCTCTGACTGGAACTTCGAATGCCTCGACCTTTGTAACACCGGCCCAATGGGCAGCTGTAGGCGAACTGGTCCTTGATCAATGCGACGGTCTTGACGGTGCCAAAGATGGCATCATAGAGGACCCGGATTTCTGCTTTCCCAAGCTTGAAAGTCTTCATTGCACCTCTAATACCAACTCGTCAACATGCTTGTCTGATGCCCAGCTTCATACTGTCAAAGCAACATATCAGCCACTCCGCGGAGTCCACGGCGAAGCTCTCTACCCGCGCATGCAACCAGGCGTCGAGGCCGAAGAAGCCTATATCATGTACGGTGGCCAGCCGTTCTCTTATAGTACTGATTGGTTCCGTTATGTGGTATATGAAAACCCGGACTGGGACCCTCTGAGCTTCACCTCAAAAGATGCCGAGGCTTCTTTGGCCCAAAACCCGTTCGATATCGAAACATGGAATGGAGATCTCGAGCCCTTCCGCAAAGCCGGCGGCAAAGTGTTGACGTACCACGGAATGGCCGATCAGATAATCAGTTCTGAGATTTCAAAAACTTACTATGACCGGGTATTGGAGACTATGCATACCAAGTCTCCTCACTTGGATGAGTTTTACAGGTATTTCCGGATCAGCGGGATGGGCCATTGCGGAGGAGGTGATGGGGCAACTGCAATAGGCAATCAGTTAACCTCTTTAACAAGCCTCGACCCCGAGGACAATGTGTTGATGGCGCTAGTTCAATGGGTCGAAGAGGGCATTGCCCCAGAGTTTGTCAGAGGCAGCTCAGTGGCGGCTGATGGGTCTGTGGAGTGGTCTCGCAAACACTGCAAGTATCCCAAGCACAACATCTATGTTGGACCGGGCAATTACACAAACGAGAATTCCTGGGAGTGCGTCAACTAACCAGATGTAAATATTGCACCCACATAGGGTACCTATGTCTTTGTTACTAGTCATAGGGCTGGATTATATCATAGTATAGGACCTATAGGATCTTTCTATCGTGATTACATTCCATTATTCTGCGGGCCGTCAAGTTTACGAGTCTATTGTCTCACATCGGCTTCGAGTCCTTTTTTAAAGCTTTATAATTGGTCACTTTGGGTAGGGTTTCATGACCCCATTCAAAAATAGAAGTTCTGTCTGAGCCAACAAACTATCCCATGGCATTAAACTCAAGTTGAACATCGTAAAAAATACCACATTCAGTTCAGGTTAGAAAAGACCTCTTTGCACGTGAGTATGCAATGGTGGCCTATCTGCAGGGTGCCCGAAATGGCAGGATTTTCGTGGTGTCAACTGTGAACTATCGTACTACAAAGTAACAGAACCCCGCCATATTTTCTGGTCATATTATGCAGCTATCTTTTGGGTCCAGTAGTATTGAACGTATGAGGGGCGTTGCACAGGCCAAGACCCAACATTATTAATTGGTGTAACCACATGTGCAGCTTAAAAGTGTTTAACATCAATAAATCCGGTGCATCCGACTTATTGTATATATTTTCTTTTTTAGAAAAAGAATATTTATAATATACGTCCAGTTTCCTTTAATTCCGGCTCCAAAGTGAAACGCTGCCAACTGGTATGCATGTAACAAGGAAACGGCTTGCAGTCAAAAAAATTTCCTAAACAGGTAAGTTTTACTAAACTACCACCGCAAACTCTAAGCAAGTTTCATCTTACCCATCACTACAGTAATCTTCACAATGTCAAACAATGCTCCAAACTCGACTTTGGATCGCCTTCCTTGTATCATGCCATCCAGAAACATCCCTGAAGATGTCGATGCCCCATCGATCTGCAACACTTTCAACTCCAAGATAGAAAATCTAGAGAAAGACGACTTTATTTCTCACGCAATTTGGCGCGATTTTTCTTCTTTGACGGGTACTCTGCGCACGCTCTACTCAGCAGACTTTATACACCCTACATGGCGCAGATTATGCGAGGAGCGACAAGTAATGATGTCCTTCAAGCTAAGCTGCGAAACAGCACATATTGTACGACCAAATCCCAAGCACGCATGGATTACGGTTCCTTTTACATTTACCATGAAACTTCCCCTTGAAAGCTCATGTTTGGGCTACTTGAATCTGATCCCCGATGAATCTGGGAATTGGAAAATATGGGTGATTTGTACGATGTTAGACCAGCTTTGCGGCTATGCCAACGTTGATCAACTTGATCCTGTCGATTCTGTTTCGCTTTGTGACGAGAAGCACGATGAAATTGCGTCTGGATCCAGCGGAAATCAAGAGTGCGTGTATGATTGTGTTATTATCGGTGCCGGACAGGCTGGTTTGAGTATGGCTGGTCGCTTGAAGGTTCTTGGGATATCATACATCTGCGTTGAGAGCAGCGATCAAGTAGGCGACAACTGGAGACAACGGTACGATTCTGCGAAACGTGAGTTTTATATTCCACTAGATGCTTCTGGAAAGGTGGACTGACTGGCCATAGTTCATACAACGCGGGAATACGGCCATTTACCATTCGAGCGTACTTTTACACCAGACTACCCGCAGGCGCTGACCAAGGATGATCTCGCAAAGGGCTTCAGTGGCTGGGCCAAGAAATTTGGAATCGTATGGAAGTTCAAGGCCAAGTATATTGACTTTCTGGACTGATAATAGACCTTAGAATATTTTGCTTTCCACTACGGTGGAGTTAGGGTCCTGGGATGAGTCCAAAAGAGAATGGACGCTGCACCTCCAAAAGCGAAGCATTAGCGGTGAAAAGATCGAGAAGATTACATTAACAAGTTCGAATGTTGTTTTGGCAGTTGGAGGAGGGTGTTTGATTCCGTTGTTCCCTAAATACGAAAACGAGGTAAGTTCACGATATAGATGAACTGAAACTAGCTGTAACTGGAAGTATAGCACAAGTTCAAAGGTGTTGTGATGCACTCTGTCGACTATAAGAATGCACTTGACTGGAAAGGCAAACATGGAGTCGTGGTGGGCACTGCTAACACAGGCTAGTCTCTCATTATTTTTCTGGATTTATATCAAACTAACATTTATTGATGACGAACTTATTTAGGTCATGATGTTGCTGAAGACATGGTCAACGCTGGGCTAGCCTCAGTTACAATGATACAGCGCAACAAAACATGTATGGCCCTAGTCCACTACTTCGAACTCACTGAGCGGTAGTTTAGCTCTGACTTCTCACAGATGTCATACCTATTGAAGAATACAGGAAAATAACAGAGAGTATGGAACTCCTTCTCAATCACTAGGTGTTTGAGACATACAACTGATTTCTGCATATAGCGATATACAACGCGGAAACCCCAACCACCATTTCCGATATCAGGAACCATCTACGTCCATTTGCAGTGTCTCGGAAACTTGGCATCGAAGCTACTCGAGCAGGATACACTAAAAATCCAGACAAGTACGAAGGCCTCATGAAAGCTGGATTTCTTCTAGACCGAGAAGAGGAGATTACACGTCATTTAAATGACAGATTCGGCGGACATTATCTAGACGTTGGAGCTTCAAAGATGATTGCAGATGGACTGGTCTGTACAACATTTTCCTTTTCTTTTTCATCTGGAATATTTTAATTGACAGCCTTTTAGATCAAAATGAAATCCGGGTCTCTGCCAGTATCCTACACAGAAGATGGCCTTATCTTTGCCGATGGAAGCCATCTCAAGGCAGACGTGATTGTTTTCACAACAGGCTTTCAAGGAAATATGCGTGAAATAGCCCGTCAGCTTTTCGGCGACGAAGTAGCAGATCGCGCAGATGACTACTGGGGAATCGACCCCGAAGGTGAAATCAAGGGCGCTTTTAAGCCAATAGGACGTACGTAAAGCCCTTCCTGATTTTTTTTTTTAAAAAAAAAACTAGGGTCTAATGCCGGTTTTTGACATGAAGAACCCGGTTTGTGGTACATGGGTGGTGGGATTGGCCATTCTAGATTTTTCTCTCGATTTGTTGCCATGCATATCAAGGCTGAACTTGAAGGGAGGAAATTTCCTGTTTTTGACGAAAAGCAAACGAGCCTATGGGGGTGAAATATGGCGTCTGGATGTATTTTTACAAACTTTTGGCGATATGTGTTAAAACGGTATGTTGGATTCCTTTAGATATCGATTGCCTAGAAGTATAGCTCATGGGTATACAATACAGGTACGTATATAGCCTGCTACACCTGACTAGAAAGTGTACTGAAAATGAAAAATTTACTGTGATTCTAACCACAGTAAAAAAACCGATGGTTATCTGTGCTGCTATCTGCTTTCGACTACCATGCTATCAAAGAGAACCATATATTTACACGTAATAAACGCCTAGTAAAAAGCCTAGGAGATAGGCCAAACTAGTATTGTAGAGCAAATCATCATTGAAATTTCATGTAAAATAGGGGGTATATCAATCGATGCGTGGTGAGGTAGCCAAGCACCGATAGCGCATAACGAGGCCATTCAGGCCTAGTCAGCGCAGAAAGTTAATAACTTATACGCGAAATCCTCTCGCCAAGTTCTTGACTGAAAGTGAAAAAAAAGTACCTTGTCCAGATTCTGGGCATCAAACTTCTCGCCTGCTGAAATGTCAGTTCTATTCTACTTATTCAACTAGGTTTTAAGCTTGTCTCTTACCATGTTGGCTGCTGCTTTTCCAAGCCAGGAGTCGCGACTTCATTGCTGTCTCCAAAAGGGTTGTTTTCGTCTTCTTCCTCCGATTCACTTGCACTCTCTAGGTCATCCAAATTGAAAGGCGAGCGCTTCTGGGGATCTGGAAAACTGGGCAAGCTTGTTGGGCGAGGCGGCCTAGGAGGAGCAACCGATAAGCCCGCAAAATTTTCATCAAAGCCCCGAAGAATGATGTCTTCATCCTCGCTATCACTATCATAATCCACGCTCTTGTCAAGAACCTCAAAGGCCATTAAGCCCGTGACAAGCTCTTCGTTGGCATGTATAAGACTGCCCAGAAGATCACCACTCTCGATGTTTTGAATGTAGCGTAGAATCTGTCGCCGTAGATTTTTGCATTTCTCAAACTGCTCCATGACGTCTTCGCTCTCGCTGACCCGGTGTGTTTCTCGGTTCACCAATTTCAAGGCGTTTTGTAGATTTGTACTAGCAACTGACGAAGCTGCAATGGTCTGCAGGATCTCGGGCTTCTCCTTCTCCATGTTAAATGGCTTTGGGCTACCTTTCTTGCTACTCTTCGAGCTGGAAGAGCCAAAGGCTGAAGAACGTTTTGACTTCTTAGCCTTGCCAGATGATAACTGAGTCGATGGTCCCTCTCCAACAGCCACAGCAACTGAGTGCCCCATCGGTTGCTCCGTGGTTGGTGGAGCATTTTCTCTCATGACTTTCGCATGGGCCTGTTGTGCGGGCTTCTTTCTCTTTGGAAGCTGTTTGTACAGTCCTGTAATGCCTGCCATGCCCGGGGTGTTTTTATGAGTTGCTGCCCACTCTCCAAAAAGCTGCTGGGCCTTTTTTCTGACTTCTGGGTCCGAAACGGAATCGGTCGCGGAAATTCGAAGACGCTCGAGTAAAGGCTCGTCGGCAAATACGCGCAGAAATCGTTCGCCGGCATTTTGAATGAGGAAGTCCAGAATGGTCAGAGCCCTCAGCTGTCTGTGAACGGTTCCATATTTGCTAAACGATATAAGCAATGTTTTAAATCAACAGGGTATAGTAAACTAACAGCTTCTTCCGCAATGCACGGCTGGCCTCCGTCGGCCCGGTTGCTTGGATTTGGACGACTTCGATCAAGTCAACGATACCACTCGAGTCGTCAACCTCATACTGTTCGCTCGTCAGACTCTCGATCTGGACGGTGACTGCCGAATACGGTTTCTAGAAAGCACACGACAATATTAGTCTCGGGTTAAAGTGGCTCTTCCAAGCAGAAACAAGCATTCCCGTGTTACTCACCTCGGATTTAAACATGGTGGTATTCAGTAATGACGGCAGTATTTACCGATTGCACTGACGATGAAGGTAACCCAGAAATATCTGTCGAAAGTGGAAGCAGCCGTGGATTAATTGCACAGTAACGAGCAAGGCGAAGGCACGTGTTGAAAGTGGTGACGTCCTCAATGTTGAATGACCCGACACCACAGAATGACCTGACGCAAGGGGCAGTCGGCGCCACCAGTGCTTGGAAACGAGTCACAGCTTCAGACAGCGAGAGCGAGTAGCATCAAGGGAGTAAACAGTGAACAGGCCGCACTGTTTCGCACAGCGACCAATGCCGTCATCAGCCCCTCGTGGCGCTGCCTAAAGCAGCCTAGGGCGGGACGCCCCCGTTGCTGGGCCCCGCTGGCTGCTCTCAGTCTCTGCAACATAGTTACATAGTTACTTTGTCCCTATAAACTACTTTCTGACAACTGTTGCATGCTGGCCATTGCAAAGAGAAGAAGCCCTTTCTCTGCCTTTTTTATCGTCTCTGCAATAATCCTGGCATTGGCAATCATCGCCCGAGTTCGACCGCGTCTCCAAGCTCTCTCGTCGCAGCTTATCGCCCCTCCACGACTCCTCGCCACTACTACCAACATGGCTTACGAACAAGAACTTCGAGTCGCTGAACTCGCCGTCCAGCGGGCTGCTCTGCTCACCAAGAAGGTCTTCAACGAGAAAGCCAAGGGCGAATTGGCCAAGGACGACAAGTCTCCTGTCACAAAGGGAGACTTTGGCGCTCAGGCTCTTATCATCCAGGCCATTGCTCAGAACTTCCCCAACGACGAAATCGTGGGAGAAGAAGAGTCGAGCGAGTTAAGACAAGACTCTGCTCTCCGGGCAGAGATTTGGGACCTGGTCAAGAACATCAAGTTGGACGACCCAGCTAGCGATGCACTGCTCGGTGGCCCAATCCCAAGTGAGGAAGCGATGCTGGATATCATCGACAAAGGCAATTCTCCCGGCGGACCAAAGGGTCGCATCTGGGCCCTGGACCCTATCGACGGAACCAAGGGCTTCTTGCGAGGAGGCCAGTACGCGGTGTGTCTCGGCTTGATCGTGGATGGCGACGTGAAGGTGGGCGTCATCGGATGTCCTAACCTGCCAGTCGATAATGCCCAGTCTCTCACGGCCGACATCGGGGCTCAGCAATCGGACGCAGAAGGAAAGGGTGTTCTGTTCTCTGCTGTCAAAGGAGAAGGCTCCAAAAGCCGCCCACTCACAAGTGCTGCCCTTGCCCCAAGCAACCCCATCTCGATGCGCCCAGTCCCAGACACATCCAAGGCTGTGTTCTGTGAAGGTGTCGAAGCTGGCCACTCTAACCAGGGCGACAATGCCGCCGTGGCAAAACGCCTTGGAATCACTGCTCCGAGTGTGAGATTGGATTCTCAGGCGAAATACTGCTCGATCGCCCGAGGCGCTGGAGATATTTACCTCCGGCTGCCCGTGAAGAAAGGCTACCAGGAAAAAATCTGGGACCATGCCGCCGGAGACTTGCTTGTCCGTGAGGCTGGTGGACAGGTGACTGATGTCAATGGCAAGCGCCTTGACTTCAGCAAGGGAAGAACCTTGGCTGATAACACGGGAGTAGTCGCTGCTCCTGCTGCTCTTCAAGATCAAGTCATAGATGCTGTGCAGGTGGTTCTGAACTTGAAATAGATTTAACATTTTGTAACACAAAAAGTTATAGTGTACATGATTCCGAATACAATGCACATATCATACCTAGATATACAACCAATAGAACATACATGCTGCAAGAAAACCCCCAAAAAGCGATCACTTGATCTTCTTCGACTTCAAACGGATGGTTTCTCCATTCACAAAAATACCCTTGCCCTTGTAGGGTTCTGGCTTCCTCCATGCCCGAATCTCGGCTGCGAACTGAGTGACAACTTCTTTGTCGATACTTTCGAGAAGAATACGAGTAGGTTGAGGAGTCGACGCTTTCACTCCTTTCGGAATACCCAACTCAATTGGGTGAGAGTAGCCCACTTTCAACGACACAAACTGCTGGCCGGGGTATTCTGGCTGCACGGTGGTTGCCGTAGATTCAATCATCGCCCTGTAACCGACACCGACCAGACTGAGGATGCAAATGTGGCCTTCGGAAACACCAAGGATGTAGTTTTGGAGATGCGCGCGTACCGTCCCTGGATCACGCAGATAGATTAGGACCAGCGACATGGCATCATACAGAGAATAAACATACCCCACATAGCGCGTTGGTGAACAATTTCTGCGTCCTGAATGCTGATAGTAGCCTTTCGCTGTGCTTCGTCGTGGTTGACAGTGACAAAAGGGGGAACTTTGAGGGTTAATTGGCCTGGAACACGGGATCAATTATTAGTCGAGATTCCAAGAACGCAGTACTCTAGGAGATATACCCAATGGCCCGTTCACCTCAATAGCCACCTTCGGAACCTCCTTTGAACGATCGCGGACATTTGCGTGAGGAAGGTCGATGAACTTCAAGCTGACTTCTGCGGGCACAGAAACAGGAGCACTCCCGACTCTGGACTGCGTTGCGGCAGTAGTCGAGAAACCTTGCGATCTCAATGGCTGCGAAAGCGCAGGGACGAGGAAAGTTGGGACGGAGCGCGAGCGCACCGGCTCCCTCAAAAGCTGCAGCAGACAGCGTTGTGAAGCGCGACAATTCATGGCTGGATGGTTGTTGAAGGAAGAGCTGCGGCTCGAAAGCTGGCTGAATTTCTTCCGCCGCGGCTTCCCCATTGGGACAAGTACATCACGTGATGCATTTTGATATGATGCTATATAGCTAGGTTCATCTAGACATCAAAGTGCATGAACTGAAATAAAAAAAAAATACAAATAATTCTCTTCGTGGCCAGATTCATTTCAGACGTTCCAAACGTAGACTTCCTGGAGCCACGCGACATGTCGTGGTGTTGTCTCTCTGCTGTCGACCTGACCTCACCTGGGGCTCCTTCCTGTTCGGCATCACCTTCCCATCACTCTTGCTGTTTTTTTCTCCTGCAAAACACTTCTCTGGCCATTTTATGACCTTGATCGCTACTCATGATCGCCTACATTCCTTGGTTGCCATCCAGCTTCTAGATACATTTGCTACGCCAAACCTCGCTCCAGAGAGATCAACCGTTGTTTTCGCTCAAAGGAAAAGTTGTGAGCAAACCAAAATGAAGCTGAGCCGTTCTTTGACACACTTATATATCTTCGTGATTTCTGCATCTGCATCATTTTTCGACTCCTATACAACATTCACGCCGAAGAGCAAAGCCAAATTAGAAGTCCAGAATGAGAGTACCAACATACAGTGGACTCCGCACCGGGCAGATCCATCTCAGTTGGTAGAAAACCTGGACCTTGCTGATTTCATTCAGTCACGAGCGTTGCAGCATGATCGGGTCTTTTCAAATGCTATTCAACTCCTCGAATCGATGAAGTCTTCGCCATCCTGCAGCAAAATAGCCACCACGAATCTCCTCACGTCTTGTCAAAGTCTAAGTGCTCCTGAGGACCCAAGGGAATCAAAAGCAGTGAACGCCCTCGATCAGATCAAATCTATATATGCGGTCAGGCTAGCTTTATGTGAGCTCACGGGAGCCGGCACTCCAATTCCCACGGCATGCGCACCGCTTCACATCTCTACAAACAAACCGAACACAGCGGCTGTGAACTCTCCGAAATTCGAAGACAGGACATCGTCGACTGGGCTTCAAAGTTGCATTACTACACTGGAATCGAGACCCCAATGGTGGACTAGTTACAGTAACAGCAGGCAAAATGCCCTCGTGATTTGCCAAGCAGCACGTATTGAGGTAGAAAAGGAGGAAATGCTCAACCTGCATCAATCACTAGTCGAAAATATGGCAAACATGAACAAGGAACTGCAGGATGCTTTACGTGATGCCAGCGTGGAAGGAGCCAAGCACAAAGAATTTGTTGACGCAATACGCGACTTGAGAGCTCAAACAGCGAGCGAGCTTCAAGAAGACCAGAATCGCGCTCGAGGCACCTTTGCAAGCTTTGCTCGAGAGGTTGAAGCCACAGTAGGCTATAGTATATCCAAAATACTTTCACTACTGAAAGATGCAGAATCAGATTCTGCAGCGCTGAGCGAGGTAATGTCAGTTAACAGATCGTATCAAACTAGAGACTGACGAAGTTAGGAACTACGAGGTTCTACAGACGGCATTAGTCAGTTACGTTCCGATATACGCGATCTCTACAGCGACGTCGAATTACGGAATGCTAGATTTAGAGACTCCTTTGAAAGAGACGTTCGAGATATGGAGTCTAATCACCAATTGACCCTCGCCATGCGATCATCCCTGAAGGATCTTGGACAAACAGTATCTGGTGTCGACGGAGCTCTGGTAATTTTCACGGCCTTTACTGGTAGACTATTCTGACAAGGCCATGTAGGAGTGGTTGGCTGGGCGCTTTGTGACCATTCAGCAACAGGAAAGCCTTCTAGTTGAGGTAACCTTCCCTCGTTTTTTTACCAAGAGAAAATCTAACGACTTTTAAGCGTCTTCGTGACTTCGAAACTCATTTGGAGCATTCAAATGATCAAGCGAAAGAACTACTCCAAACACAGACTTTGCAAGCCGAAGCTATTGAAACACAAGCTCGGGCACAAGAAGCATTGGGAGCTAGTACCAGGGTTGCGTACGCCTTGGTTGACAAACTAACCGCCCGTACAGCTCAGTTGGAAACTGCACTGGAGGAAACAGCGGCTAGGTTTGACGAAATTTCGACACTGAACAGTTTGTTTGGCATAAAAATCTCGGCCTGGACGATCTGCTCTTTGTTGCTATCCATCATTGCCGTTCAAAACCCTAAATGGGTGATGCCTCTGTTTGCTTTAGCAGGTTAGCGAGTCGCAGCAGTCATGTTTGGAGGTTTGTCACTAATATAATTTGTTATAGGCCTCAGTCTGCTTTATAGGGCTTCGTCGAATTTCATAGCAACCATCATTCCATGGTAGCAACTTGAGCAAAGTTCGCTACGTCAGGTCTGATGCCTGAAGAAGGGCTTAATTTATGATTCACGAGGTATTTTCATATCTATTCTCGATGTTATTTCTATCTTTGAAAACTATATTATTTATACAGGCCGAGCACCAGAAGATGACTGCATATTTATTGGTCCGTTGCGCTCTATACATCGTGTATTTAATTGGCACCTCGTATCTTTTAGTTCAACATTTTAGTTCTGAATCAGCATTGGACATTTTACGAAAGGATTACTCTGGCCGCGAGCATCGTTTGCATACTGACCATTGATAGGAAAGAAACCGACCGCAGTTATCCTTCCACTTCACTCGAATTGTTTCGAATTCTACATATGCTTCGAGGCATTTCGTCACTGACAAGGAGGTAGCATTGGCTGGCGTCAGGAAATTATCCCGATTCAGGCTAGAGTCTAGCAACTATGTCCTGACTCTTGACTAGTGAAGCGTCTGGTAATGCCCGATTTGTTCATTCCTCAATCCAACGTTGGATCTGGTCGATCCACATCTTCCTCCGAGAGGTTGTCTGGCGAATCAGGCTGAACTGCGGCATTCTAATGGGCAGCGCGCTAGTCCAGACTGCGTATATGGTAATTACATTCTGAGCAAGGCTGTGACTGAACTTGTTAATAGGCGCAACCAAGCGCGCGCAAGTTTTTCCCGTGTTTGCTTTTCGACGCCATCGCTTGAAACGCAACGAGCGCCGTTGAGGTTGGCCAATGTACTCGTTTCGGGGAATGGTGAACTATGAAGACTCATTATGATTTGCTGACTTATGATTTCTAACTAATCAACTGCGCCCCGGGTAAATTAATTAACAGGTTACCCCGACTCTTAAAATCGCGCTACAACATTGCTTGGTCGTCCCGGGCTAATGCCGGAGTTGGCGGGTGTTTCTGCGAAGCCGGTCGTCCTCCATGTGGAGAAAAGAAATGGGGCTGCGACTATGGGGTATTATTTTATGTGTATATATAGCCTGTGGTTCGCCGGCTGTATTTTTCCATCAGGCTTCGAATGCAGATGATCTGCTTGTTGATCGATAAGTCGTCAAGATGCAGAGCCTCCGCGTGCATCTCGCCTCCTTTCTAGGGCTATGCTTGCTATCCGCAGCAGCCCCCAAGACGGCCTCTTCAGTTACGGTGCTTTTTCATAACGATGGAGACTGGACAACCCACGAGCAAAAGCAAAGTGCACTGCTCGTGAACAAGCCTGCCACGCACAAGACTGCAGTCGCTACCTGCGCTTCCTATGGCGAGACGCTGCTCGACTGTGATCAATTCGGTGCATTTGCCAACGACCTGGCGTACCAAGAGTACAACCATGACGCCAGTGGGCTGTTTTTTTGGTCCAAATGCAGTTTATCAGTGCCAACAAACTCCAAGGGGGCGTTGGAAAAGGACCAGGCTGGACCAGACAGTCTAGAACTCCCGTTTCTATGCACCAACACGGCCCCCTTCGTCGAAAAGGCCGACACGGACTATTCTGAATTTCCTCGCGTACAAACTCCTCTGATCGAAGGCACTTCATTTGAGGGTCTACGGGATCACATGGCATTCCGATTCATGGGCATTCCCTTTGCCAAATCGCCAACCGGAGATCTACGGTTCAAGTATGCGCAGTTGATTGAGTACACAGATGCCAAGGTGAATGCGACCGCATACGGACCGGCCTGCTTGCAATCTGGCCAATTCGATGGAAACTCGTACGGCCTTAATCCGTGGGGAAACAGCGAAGACTGCTTGCACCTTCAGGTGTATACCCCATCTCTTCCAGTCGGGGACGTTCCCTCAAAGGGCTTGAAGCCCGTGATGGTCTGGATACATGGTGGTGGCATGACTTCCGGCACGGGAAGTGATTCGACTTTTGACGGCGATAGTCTAGCGAGTCGAGGCGACGTCGTGGTTGTGACCTTCAACTATCGCCTGAACATCTTTGGTCTGTTAACTCTCAACGACGGCACGATCACCGGAAACTACCACATGTCGGACCAGATCACTGCGTTGCAATGGGTCAAGAAATACATCGCTGCGTTTGGCGGTGACCCTGACAACATAACCATCTTTGGCCAGTCTGCCGGCGCCGCATCGGTGATGGGCTTAGTTGCCTCGCCGAAAGCAAACGGGCTCTTCAACAACACCATTGCGCAGTCAATTGGTGGGTTCGTTAAAAACCAAAGCGTAGCAGCAGCAGAAATATCACCTTACCTACAACCACTATGCAATTCTACGGGCAACGCGCTGCTGAAATGCCTTCAAGGTGTCCCAGCAGAAACCCTCCTCAACGTCAGCAGCAAGGCTTCCTGGCAAGGTGTTATCGACCCCGTCTACATGCCCGAGCAGCCTCTATCTCTGGTCAGCAAGGGCGAGATCAACTCGGTCAACCTGTTGGTGGGCTTCATGCCTGAAGAAGGGCAGTCTCTCATGGCTACTGCACTTACCCCCAATGCTACCAACTTCAACACCTCGCTCAATATTCTTCTTGAGCTTCAGGCGGTCAACCAATCACAAATCAACGACATCGCAGCTTCCGGCCTCTGGGACGTGCCCCAGAAGTACAACAACGTCTACAACGCCACCGCCAACCTGGTCACAGACGCCATTATTCTTTGCTATTCAACCGAGTTCGTCAGCGCCGGCTCGACTCCAGCAGGAAACCCCGATGCCTTTGACAGTCTCTGGGTCTACGAGCACCAGCGCGGCTATGCGCTTTCTTACTATGATTATTATGACCTGTGCACATTCCCTGTCGGAAAACCAGAGACACCGTACTACCGCTGCCACTCGAGCGATCTGTACGAAGTCTTTGGCACATATTATCTCTTCGACCAGCCCGTGCGCGTGGTTGACGATATTTACTATACCAATGCTGTACAGGATATATGGACCGCGTTTGCGAGAACCGGCAACCCGAACCCAGACAAAGCTTACCTCGCAGCAAGAGGATACAAATCAACGCAAGAGCTATTTAGCCAGTTCAAGCTTGAGGAGTACGGCTCCAAGACAGGGCAGCTAGCGAAATTACAGTGGCCGCAGCCGTGGTACGACAGTATCCCTGACGAGGACCACTGTCGGGTTATGGGCCTGGACTTTAGCTAAACTTTGTCTATATAAGTATGTTGTATATAATTTGATAATTGTGATCGACTGCACGAGCCAAATTCAATGTTCATCAATTTGATGTAATATTCAGTATAAGAACGTCAATTAAGCCCTGATATTGTTCTCCATGCTAATGCAAAAACCCAAGTATTCATAGAAAAGACAATAGACGCCTTTTCACCTTCTATGCAATATACCCTCCGAGGGTACTCCAGAAATTCAACACTGCATGTACAAAATGAACAAGGGGGTATATAAGTATGTAAGTATGTATATATGTATGTAGAGACCATCAAGTCAAAACCTTCACTTTCATCCACTCGCTCGTGCCAACACCCAAATTAAGGCCGTTGCGCGACCACCACTGGCGAACACGCTGCTCCGCGCCAGATGCCGGGTCTGCGTCTTCAAGCGCTTCTTCAATATCACACGTTTTGAACTCGACGCGCAGACCGCTTGTCCGCCACCATTCAAGGATCTCGTCGTGTCCGTTCTTTGTAGCCCCGACAAGGACTTGGTTGTCAAAGATCATTTTGGAGCCCTTGAGTCTCTGCCACAGTTGCAGAACATGCAGATGGCCGTGGGTGCTGGCGATGCGTGCGACGGATTCCGAGTGTGTGTATGGAATCCCCGATGCGTCCCACCATGCGAGGGATTCGTTTTGGCCCGACTGCGCGGCTAGAAGAACCGATTTTCCAACTTTGAGTTGTATGCGTTTCGATGCAGCTGCTGTTTTCCACCATTCCAAAACTTCGACGCGGCCCTCGGCGCTGGCGGATTCGAGGGCGCGCTCTGTGTATCGGAGTGGGAGACCGGATGATAGCCACCAGTCGAGGACGTTGGTATGGCCAGAGCGAGAGGCTCCGTCCATGGCATCGGCGCTGTGTTCCTTTGTCGAGGAGTCTGATGAATCGCGCCACCATGTCAAAATGGCAGGGTTCCCGTATGTTGCAGAAGCAAGATATGGCAGATTTGTGAAGCGCGTCGTTGTGCTGTAGAGGCTAGGGTGTTTCTCCAGCAAGTACGTCAAGATGTCGGTTCGCGAGAATTTGATGATCAAGTGACATGCCAGGTTTGGCAATGGTGTGTACGGCGTGAGTTCTTTAATCTTGGATGTGATGGCAGTAAAAGAGCCCCGGAGAATTGTATATTCGAGAGAGGCAGGTGCAGACATTTTCAGAATATGGGGCTGCCACTGTTTGGGGACAGGAAGCCTTGTTGGAATGCCTACTGCTTTTGCAATTTCCCAGTCGTTGAGGTGGTCTTCAAAAATATTCAACCAGAGCTCCAGCGGCAATGATTTGGGACGTCCGTTTCGCGACTCGTCCAGGCTTTTGGCGGCTTGCTGAGAGAGCTTTGGAATTGCGAGGGAGCTGCTTTGGCCAGATTCGAGCTTCTCTGACAGAGGGTCTGGCTTCGATCGGGATGCCGAAATGGGCGTTAATCCGAGGGTTTTGTGAAGCAGTTCCTCAAAGTACTCATTGCCTTCCCATGGCAGTTCTGTCAGTTCCTCTGGCCCAGTAAGCTCCCACAAAAGAGGCGATATGGTGAAGATCCAGGGCCAATCCCGGGCAAGCGCATCCAGTTGACACTTGGTAAGCGGATTCTTCCATTCTGCCACAGTCATCCCAGGAACAAGGATAACTGGTTTCTTCAAGTCCCAGCCTCGAAGAAGCGAAAGCGTAAGAGTGTTCGTAAGACCATAGAGTATAGAGCCCAGCGTGCCGGCGTCAATCGGTGCCACGATGAGAAGGTCAGCCCATTCGCTCAACTCGGCTGCTTTAACTCTCAACCATTTCCGCGACCCAGTCCTGCTGTCAAAGGTATGGCTATCCACCGAATCCATATAATGAGGCACCTTGTTCGCTCCCGTGAGTATCGCCGACGGCTCTTCATCGGTGATCAGACGCAGTTCCACCTCTTCGCTTTGTATCAACGGCGGTAAAAATTTGGCTGCAAAGGCGCTTTCGGTCGATAGCAGCACTCGTTTTCGGCGGCCGGGGATTTGGGAGGCATATCCGTTTGTTTCCGAGGACGTTTCTTGCGGCGAGTTCTCGCGTAGTTCTGAATTATCCGACACACAGTCGTCGCTGTCCATCGCAATCTCCTCGACTCGTAGGTTGTGTGTGCCAGACACTTTTGATTCTGCTGACCCGGCGAAGAATTCGGTCTTTAAAGCGATGGCCATTCCAGGAGTCTTTGTGCCGGGGTATGTGTGTCAAGCATGGGAGGGTAATCGTATTGGATCTTGTGGCGTTCGGACGTGATGAAACAGATGTCGTCTTTTTTAATATGTACCTCAAAAGTCAATATATCCACCAGAAACTAGTCAAAGCCCGTTTTCCTTTTTTTTTATATTGCGCAAAAACGATCCCAACAGGACCAGAGAGTATCTTATCGCAAGACGACGCCGCTGCGCAGGAAGAAAGACGGTCTGTCGAAGAAAGTCGAGTCGGATCGTCGCACCGAAAAGAAATCGAGCCCAAGAACCTCCCCTATTGAAACAACCCAAAAAAAGCAAATAACCAAGGCCACAAATCCAGACCTATCGCCTATGCCTTATGTGTCGCCACTTGTTCTCGCTGTGCTTGCTTGGTCGCGTTGTTGAGCCGTCATACGTGGATCAAATCGCCACAAGGATGCAGGGTCTGATTGGACGGCGGCTGCACAGCTGCAACCAGAAGAAGCGGGGAAGAAGGAAGGAAAAAACAAGTAGGTGGTTAATTATTAGTAAAATAGTTGCTCACAACATTTTCGACCAGCAATCTAGGCGAAAGACACGTCACCAGGGGTCATCTGAGTGGGAAAGGAAGAGAGATGATAATCGTTGGTGGTTAAGGATTGACCCGTCCGTCGCATCTCGATTCTCCACCGCCCCCAACATGTGACATGTACTTTGTCCATTATTATTGTACTTGTATTATTTCGTTCAGCTGAGCTTGGTTCAAAACTAATAATTGGTGTCATAATATGGTCAACGTGGATGTCTATGTCTAGTCTAATGCATTACATCTGCTTTTGTATGGCTAAAACAATATGTGCTTCGTTCGATGCGCTGGCAGCCAACTTTCTTGGGACTAACGTCGAGCGAGATTGTTGTGCAGTTTGTGTTGTCTCATGAGCAAACTCGTCAGCGCGGCCAAGATGCACAGGCCAAGCAGTGTCGCAAAGAGTGCTTGGAGAGCAGTCTCGTAGGAACCGAGCACGCCCTGGTACCAATCACTGGGCACTTTCCAGATCTCGTCCAGGCTATCGCGGATTCGAGGAATCATTTCCTCAGCACCGTCACGATCGCCAAATCGAGCCCATAGCTGTTTCTTGAGCACGTTCTGAAACACGGCGGAAGCAATGGTGATGCCGATGGTGCTCCCAGTGCTTCGGAATGCATACGAGGCGGAGGTGACGACGGAGTGGTAGTGGTGGTCGACCGCAGAAATCAGGGCGACCAGAGTAATCGTAAGCATAGCCCCATAGCTCAAGCCCAGTACGAAAAGGCATACAAAGGGCAGCCATGCCGGCGAGTCGACGCGGAATGTACAAATGGCTGCCGAAGCAGCGACCATCAGGGTCATTGTGAGGTGGCTCAAGAATTTGTACCGGCCGGTGTTCTTCATTATAATACCCGTGCCCAGGGACCCAATGGCAGTGCCAACAGCTTGAGGTATGAGACGTACGCCTGCAGCTGTTGCCGAATAACCCTGGATTTGGAAGTAGATGGGCACATAGTACAGTGATCCAAGCACAGTCATAGTGGCGAACCAGTTCGTAATACACGCGGCCCCGACAGTCCGGTCGAGCAATAGACGAACGGGTATCATTGGCTCAGATGCCACTTTATCTTCGACATAGATAAAGATGAAAAAGAACACGGCGGACAGAGGCAAAGTCGTCAGGACTAGCGGGTGATTCCACGGCACCGAGTTCCCACCGGCATTCAGGCCGAGCAGCAGCAAAACGAGGAAAATGATGATAGTTAAAGCTCCGAGAAAGTCGACCCGCTTGAGCCGTGAACGGTCAGTCTCCTTGACGGGAATTTTGACTGTAAAAGAGACTAGAATGCCGGAGAAGATAATGATGGGGACCTGGATGAGAAAGGCCCAGCGCCAGCCAAGCGTGTCATTAATCAAGCCTCCAAAGACGCCTCCAAGCCCCATGCCGGTACCGTAGCAGATATTTCCAACCCCTTGCCAGACTCCGCGTTGCCGGAGGGGAACTAGGTCAGACGTGATAAAAGTCGAGATTGTTGTCAGGCCACCCCCGCCAATGCCAGCGACGACGCGGCCAGCGATAATCATCCATGGCTGCGTTGCCAATCCGCATATCAGATTTCCCAGAGCGAAGAAGAAGTTGGAGAATATGAGGCCAGCCCGTCTCGAGAAGATGTCGGTAAGCTTGCCGCTCAGAGGCTGGAAAGCGGCATTGGAGATCAGATACGAGGTTGCGATCCACGACAACAAGGACAAGGAATTGAAGGACGACGAGATCGGGGCCGAAAGAGTCGCAACAACAGTGGCATCCAGGGCAGATAGAAAGACACCGAGCCAGATGCTGCCGAGCACCACAGTCAGTTCAATCGCTGTCGGCTCCCTGGCGATGGGAGTGCCGTCGGTATCTTCGGCCTGGGGGTGCTCATCCTGCAGCAGCGGCGTATCCTCTGTTGCAACAGGCGGAATCCACCTGAGACCGTCTGTATACTCTGCGCTGCCGTCGTCTGACATGGTGCGTAGCGACCATTGAAGAGTTTGGGAAGGAATAAAAATTAATAGTCACAGAATCAAAATCGGATTCGGAGGTGAGGCGTGCCCGCATTGCGAAGCCCCATCGCGCTATCTCGACCGCGGCCTATTATCAGGCGGCTGTGGGGAACATCTCACCTCATCGCCAGTAGTATCGAGGCTATCGACATCGAACTGATCGCTCGTGGGAATGCAGCTTGCAGAAGGAAGACGAAGAAACGATTCGCCGAGAGCCTAGCGATGCCAGCTTGGCGACCCGTGCAGGATGTGTATTAAAAATGGGTTTCTCCATGTTCCCCAGACTCCGTGCCGATTCCACTTTTCACCAGCCAATGTCACACGACACTGGACATCAAGGATTCCAGGCCGCTGATCAGAACAAAGAGGCCGAATTGCTAGTACGTATTCTTATTATTGATTGATTGACCTCGACGTTACATCCCCAACGAAGAATGGCCGGCGCACAGCGCACCGAGTTCGAGCTCAGCCGACGTCACCCGCAGCGGCGGTTCCTCGGCTCCGATAATCGCCACTTTTCCTGCTTGGATCCCCAGACTCGCGATGCTTGTGGGCAATGGACAGCGGCTCCACCCCGCATCATGCCTCTGTACGTACCAATAATACGTACACAACTTGATTCCCTAGTACGTAGTAGCCTCGTCGTTAGCTTTGCCGGCCGTCCAAACCGCCCGATACGTATATAGCCTATTGCACCCCCCTTGACTCGGGCCGTACACCTCTCTCCAGCTGTCCACCACCCGATTTCTTCTTCACACCACTGGTCATAGACGCGTTAAACCACCCCAAAATAACCTTGTTATCGGAGGTTGAATCACCTCACAACAATACCATACAAACACGCCGGACATGGAACAACTTGCCTCGACCAGCGGATCGACTCCCTTACCGAGTGGACCGAGTACAGCAGCAAAACAAATGCTCAAGCTTGGCCGCGTTGCAAAGATGTAGGTTCCTCTCTGGTTCTCATCACAAATAGTAGTGAAGCGGTGCGCGTGTTAATATATGGTTTTGTGTGTACAGAGGCGTCCCGGTTGTTGCCGTCGTGGGCCTCGGCTATGGCATTTCCACGTTCATGGAAGCCCAAAGTCAAGCTCAACAGCAGAGTTTGCAAGAACAAGAGCGCCTACGAAAGAACGCCATGCTGATGGAGGCGTACGGCGACAAGAGCAGCCTGGAGGACATGCAGAGGGCCCTGGAACACTACCACAAGGTGCGTTTTTCCCTGTCTGATTATGGTTGCATTTCAACGTCGAGATTATGCCGCTAACCAGGATTCTGAAATAGAACTAATCGACCTTCATTTCCTGAAGTTCCTTCTTTGTGCATTTTTTGTGGCGTTAGGGCGCGGTGCCCAAAGGATTTCAGCATATGCATCTTCACGGCGATTTCGGTGCGATGTAATTTTTTTTTTCTTCTCTCGCAATGTTGTACGACTGAGGCTGGCCAAGTCAGTTTCCATCAGTGCAAACCACCAATGATGGCGATTCACCATATGGGAAGGCCATATTCTCTCCGATTTGAATATACGAACGCCGCCCATACGCTCCGGAGCGCTCCCACACGTTAACTCGTTACTTTCGACCGCCTTCTTTGATTCGACTGCAGATAATTTTGTTTTCGGTGGTGATAAAGATCCAGGATAAACGTCTTCATCTACCCGAAGAATGGAGTCATGGAATATTGCACCCAGAGTTGGTCATCGGTTTCGTTTTTAAAACACTGGAATCACTCAGTAACGAGCCCTCAAAATTGGCGAAGACAAGTACTCACTCTCCACAAGCCTCCAATACCTTCATCAAGCGACGGGGCAAAGACATTGTTAATATAACAAAAGACAGAGTCGGTCTCCTTGCAGTCCAGTTTCTTGCGGAGAAAGTTGACCACCGTCTCAAACTTCTGGGAGGCAGAGATTTTGAAGACGGCTTTTCGTAGGATTGGCGCTGAAGGAAGAGGCTGAAACCGAACAGTGACTGTCAGGCAGAGAGAGGATTAGTGGGCGAGACAATACGAGGAATTAGGAGACAATAAATATGACAAGATACAAGTAATGGTCCAACGTAATGTGCATGAACCGACTAGAGGAGAGTTAAAGAAGATCGAATACATACCTTTTCCCGTATCAATAGCTTCGGCATCGGCCAAGGCTCGGTGGGCATCCTGTGGAAGCCCAGTTAAGACGACCGAGGCGGCCATAGTCAGAGGCAGATCGACGCCATGGTCCTCGTCTGGAATAGGAGCGGCCGTAGTGGCTGTTCCTGCATCAGCGCTCGAAGCATGGCTGCCGACGATCTTGGGTCGCTGTGCGCTTGCTGGCTGCGGGGAGTTGCGGCGTAAACCGTCGGACGGCGAGGGGTCCATTTCGAGGTTCTTTTACCGTGTCTGACGGTTGTGACAGCTGGCCCTGACTATGTGTCTGACTTTTTCAAGGGCCTGAGGTTTCTGCTGGATGTCAAAAATAGAACAGGTGAGGTGTTGCGGTGGAGAGAAAGCGTCGGACAGGATGCGGCAGGTGCGATTAGCTTCCGCGGACACCTCAGTCGGTGACTCAGTACGTACTCAGTGGTGATCCAACCACACAGGATAACGGCTGGATATTATGCTTAGCAAAAAAGTTCTAGACTAAAGTAGTAGCAATTATGGAGTAGTAGCGATTTGCCAAATGTACAGCTTGCATTCTCTCGCAAGGGACACGACAGGCACATGCAAACAATCCTGCCCGATGGTGGTGTAGTATGACGTAGGGGACCGTGTCCTTGGGCAGTTGGTTTCGCAACGCCAGCACCCATTTCAACAATGATGAATCTGGCAAGTAGATTGCTAAATCAACGTCGTTTAAATTTACCGCCAGACGGTGTTTGCCCAAGGTCGATGACGGGGCCTGGTCGCGAGTGGAGCACATGACCGCCCCCGATCCCGATAGCAGAAGCAGTCTATCGCGCTGCTACTATATCAACGGCGATCCTCGTCCCGCCCGCATTCCAGCACTCCTCCTCTTCAACCCCCCTCACACTGAGCCTTACGCCCGTCCTTGCTGCCGCCAATCCGCCTATTTGCTCTCGAATCCAGCACGCTCCCAGTCTTGAACTGTCCAGAAACGCCGCCAGGCTCCCGCTATCCTTTCAATTCGGGTCCAGACCTTCTGATCCGACTACCCCGCTCGCCACTGTTGGAGAGACTCTGTCAAAGACCACTTTCCCTTCCAAAGAACTTTCAACAACCGCCTCAAGATGAGTAGCCCAAAGCGGAGAATTGAAACGGATGTGAGTAATACGCATTTGTGTTATTTGTTGGGCAAACAAAGTGTTCCAGTTGCTGACTTTGGGTTGTCAACCTAGGTGATGAAGTACGCCCATTCTTTTGCAGACCAGTTTCCTACTTTGTTTTTGACCGGTTACCTTTTCTAGGATGTTGATGAGCGACTATGAAGTGACACTAGTAAATGACAACAGTTAGTCAACCTCCCCAACAACCCTCCGACAGAATCAAATGCTAACTCGATCACCGTATAGTGTATGTTCTTAACACCATAACCGTTTGATTTGTCGATCAGTTCATACTCATGTTTTCGATTACAGGCAAGAGTTCTACGTCCGCTTCAAGGGCCCTGAAGACAGTACGTTAAGTGTCGCCACCACAAAGGAACACAAAAGGCTAACAGTGCTCTAGCCCCGTTTGCAGGAGGCCACTGGAAGATCCACGTCGAATTACCAGATCAGTACCCATACAAGAGCCCCAGTATTGGCTTTGTGAACCGCATTTTCCACCCAAACATCGATGAGCTGTAAGGCGTCAAAAGCTGAGATAAAATGTGAGGGTTGAAACTAACAAAGGAAGGTCCGGTTCTGTGTGTTTGGATGTCATCAACCAGACCTGGTCGCCCATGTACGACATGATCAATATCTTCGAAGTGTTCCTGCCGCAGCTGTTGCATTATCCCAATCCTTCCGACCCGCTGAATGGCGAAGCAGCGGCCATGCTCATGCGTGACCCAAAGAACTACGAGAACAAAGTCCGAGGTTAGTGGGTTGGTATCATCTCACAAAAGCGTGTTGCTCACTCTTCTAGACTACGTCGCCAAATACGCCAGCAAGGAAGCAGCCGACGAAGGTGGTGAAGAGACCGAGTCGGACGACGAGTTGAGCTCTGTCGGAAGCTACGAGTCTGAGGGCGAGGAGCCTGCCGGCACGATGGACGACGTCTGATCGGATTCTATACTCAGTGCTGCAAGTTTTTTTTTCTATTTCTTGCAGCGCTTTGTATGACTCCTCCCCCACCTGCATATTTCTTATCACGACTTTTTAAAGGAACCACTGGAATCATTTGAATTAGCGGGCGCTGCCAAGGTGGAGTTTTTGTTCTGCTTTTCTTTTCTTTTCTCCTTCTGTTTCTCTTTATACTGTAAACAAAGCTTGCGCAACCGAGTAACTGGACACCAATCCGGAAGAGTGTGTTTTTCCGTTCTTTTCTTTACCGTTGTTACTTCTCCTGCGGCGACGAAAGGTGAATGAGCAGCAGCATATGGATATGTACTATCTAATTAGGTTGTTTTGAACAATGACATGCATTCATGAAATACGACGAATATTTCAATGTTTCAATGTTATTATACAAATAAAACAGAACAGACATATTTCATTGATTGATGCAGTTATTTGGTTCTTTCATTAACACTGCTCATATAAGACTATTTACTTGGAACACGACTCGGTGTCAGATACATGCATGCTGCGTATACACATACTGAAACCATCGACAAAAAAAAGTAGAGCTATGGAAATAAAAAGGAAAGATGGAAAACGCCAAGGTTATGGTGGTCAGGTAAACATGAACGAGTAACAAAAGAGAGAGAGAAGAGGGTTGGGTATGTGGAATGCCAGCCACTGGAACCTGATCTTATCTGCGAAACAAGGCCCCATCGAATGTTTGATGCCGTCGTCCATCGATAAGTAGGAACCCCGTCATTATGAGACGTTCAAAACCCCAAAGATATCCGCACCGTCAGTCTGCGACGCCAGTTTCTTGCCCTTGCGACGCGGCGATATAACGACTTCGCCCCAGTTCTTGGGCACCGGAGCCAGATGTCGCGGACTGGTTTTCACAGTTCCGCCAGTTCCTTTCTGCGTGTTTGTAGTGCTAGTCGTTGTGGTTGTGGTAGTGGTAGTGTCGGCGGTTGTTTGTTGTTGTGTTTCGTTACTGGGTACTCGTGAAGATGTTCCGGATCCGTTACTGCGTAAAGTAGCCTGCGGCTGAAGATGGGTGTGTGACGACCAGATATCGACTACCGAGCTGTTTGAAACAAACATGTTAGAACATATATATCCAGTGTTTGAGTATTGGCAGACATACTCTGATGCGCGCTGACAAATAGCCTCCAAAGCTTCCCTCTCCCTCTTCAGATCCTCCGGGTCTGATTGTCCCTGGTTCGGGTGGTTCACAGAGCCATAGCCAAATCCACCGGGATAGAGGTCATCGTCCATAAGCCGGGCATGTTCGGCCTCCTTCAGCACGTGTGAGCAGGACCATTCGGCTTAAAAAAAAGAGTGGTTCTTACCTCGTGCTCCTCTCGGCTTCCCAGGCCAAGACAGGACTGACAAGCACCCATTTATGCAACCTCCACGAGCAATATCTGCCCTGCCCAGTATGTTTGTTGTACTTTCCTCCCCTCCAGATAACGCGATTGCAAGAAAAAAACAAACGAATGCAATCAAGAGACTTCTCTTCTGATTGACAGGCGACCACAACACCTCATGGCATTTGAAGGAACGTGGGAGATGTCGACATGGAATAAATCGATAATAAGACGTGTTTTTTCCCCTGCCTGGTCTTTTCGTGTTGTTTGAGGGGGTGTGCAAGCCTGAGGACTGGAGGTGGCGGCGAAAAGCGGTGATCGCATGACGAAGTTGTTGCTGCGCGGGAGACCGATGTTGCCGTGGACACTAAGTGGCCCGTGCACGCTTCTATATGCGCTGTATGTACAACACTGTATGAGCATCGAGTGTCTTTTGAAATTATTAATATGTTTCTTTATTTGATAAGGATTTTGATGTAGATTTAAATTATGCAAGTATCTTTTCATTAGAATACTTGACTGGTCACAACGTTTCTCTAGCCAAAAAAGTTCATTGTTGATAAAGTACAAGGACACAAGTATACTAGATGAAAGCAATTCATTGATGACAAGACCATAATCGTTTCTCCTCCTTAATCAAAGCCAAAACACTGCTAATTTATCAATTAGCGAGCTTATCGGGGACCTTTCTCAGCCTGATTTTAGGCATTGTCAGAAGCTAATAACAGCCGCCGCTTCTCTGGTTCTGAGCTGTTGCAACAATTACGCTTCCACTTTATATCCCTCCATCTCCCGTTTCCCAGATCTCGTTCGATGTGTATGCAAAGCGCAGGCAGGCTTTCATCCCTGCCGTATATTATGACACCGACGCTGGTCAGATATGCATCGACACATTCAATATCTTGCCCTCCTGTGAAGCTTGAGCCAGCTTCGTTGAAGAATTTCCGAAGCCAGTGTTTGGCTTTTCTGGTTGAAGCAGCTATTGAAGAAAGTTTTTCCCTGGTAAAAGGCGAAGACTCTGCAAGCCCAAAGAAAAATTTATACCGCGTTCCCAGTACTATTTTGGTGCCAGTTTTTCCTAACCCACTACTGATAGTCACGCGTGCATGTGGATGAGCCTCGAAGATACATTCATGTCCGAACCAACAATACCTCCTAGAGGTCAGAAAATAACGTACATCAGGAAATGTAATGGTCGAGCAGAGACAGAGCTCGATCCTGCCAGCATACGGCATGCAAGCTAGCTTTCTCTGGGACTCCTGCAGAGGAAGTGATGGTGGACGGCGCCATGCCGACGGTCGATGGAGTTTCCAGCATCCACTGCAATATTTCCAACGACTGGTTTGAAGCCGAAAAAGCAGGCTTTGCTCTTCTATCGGCTGGGGTTCCATTTCAAAGTCAGGTGGCATTGGCCGTTTGATAGTCGGGAAGAGCGGAAAGGTCTGGAGACCCTGGAATTCTAGAAAGGAAATATAGTACCCGTAAGCACACCGACAAGTCAATGCAAAGCATATTCGGTCTGGAACTGAGAGATGGGAAAGAATCAAATCTGTTAATTCCGGTGGAAGTTTTCCCAGGTCGTGTTCCCGTTTCTCATGCTTGCAGAAGACATGTCCTGTCAGGGAGTGTAATAGTCGCCGCAGAGCCATGGTCTCAACAGCAGAGATACTTGGGGAATAAATCAATCGATCAAAAATCACGGCGGAATCCTACCCAGGCGGGTTCCTAGGTGTGTTGTTGGCGCTATGATCGGTTGAAAACCATGGGATCTTGCTCGTGGCTGAATAAAATCCATTTCGAATGGACAAGAATCGTAGCTGTCCTTGGGATCCTTTTATCCTGCAAGAAATGTTGTTTGTCGTCAGTAGTTGACGGTGATATACGGCAAGTCGATCATTGTGGGTCAACCAGAACGGGCAGCCCCACAGATTTATTCTTGAAAGAACCCGCAGTTATTCATTGTCTGTCACCACACATTGAGCCAACACTCTGCAGAACAGACCTCGAGTCGCAATGTTTGAAGAGCCAGAGGCAAAGCGGTATGAATTCCTCCTTCCACTACCCAAAAGAAGACAGCAAAACTGACAATCCTCAGAGTTCGTCGCGACGAAATCCTCTCGCCTGGATCTGCATCCGCCGCATCTTCACCCGAAATTCCTCCAGCAGACGACCACAACGAGGCGTTTTCGAAACTCGGACAGCTACTGGCCTTTGACACGTTCACCATTGACACAACCGACGACACAAACAATGCTCAACAAACAGCCGACACAAATCCAGCGGAGGGCGGAGAAGAAGACGAAGAACAAGAATTCGAGTTTCGACTATTCAGCGCCCCGAAGAATGCCAAGCAGAAACATGAAGAAAACAATGACTCTGCAGTCACAACGCAAAAGCTCAAGATTCGGTTACACTCTCCAGCACCAGATGACATAAAGCCCGGAGATGGCCGGTTCGTTGTCCCGTTTCGGGGATGGCAGTATTACTTTACCAAACCGGAGACGATGCAGCTGCCTCGCGACGAAGAGCAAGCCCGTGTGGAAGAAACAAAGCGCAAGGAATACGAGGAGGTCGCAGTTACGGGTTCTCAATTACTTGAATGGGCGCGATCAACACAAACCCCCGGTTGCCATCTCCCCTGGCGGGTATTCCATTTAAATCCAAAGGACCACAAAGTGCCCAAACCACCGTCGGCGCAGACTATACCTACGGATGAGAAAAAGAAAAAGTCGAAACCAGGCAAGAAGAGGCGCATCATTTTACGCAGTCGCGCAGCCGCTGCGGGCATGACGGATGCTGAGAAGCGGAACAAGAAGAACCGGGAAAAGAAGATTAGGAAGAGGCAAAGAGAGAGGGAAAGAAAAGCTGCATTGGGTATATCGGTTGATGAGAATAATGATTCAGGTAGTGAATAATTTAAGAGGAAATTTCCAATGGCCAGCTTGAAAATAGTCATGTCAATTTCAATTTGCAACTTCACTTAATCATTTACTTTTTATCGCCAAGGTATGTACATAGCGAGTAGGTGAATGTTTCATCTCAGTAAAGAGATAGACAGTCATGCTCATAAATCATCAAAAAACAAACCCCGTTGAGACTCGAGGTTATTGTTTACCGCGGGCATCAGCCAATTTCTGAAACTCGGTAACATGCTCCTCGGCAACGGGATAAGTATGTTCTTTTGCCGGATACTCCCGGGCTTTGACCTCTGTACGGTATTGTTCAATTCCCTTGGTGATTTCGGACCAGGCATCGGCGTACTTTTTCACAAATTTTGGCAAATGACGGCCTGGTTCAAAGTTGCCTGTCATGTCGACCTGCACGAGAACCTGACCAGAGCAACCGTTTCCAGCACCAATGCCAATTGTAGGAATAGATAGTTTCTCGGTAATTATGGATGCAATCTCGGCCGGAATAGCTTCGAGGACGACCATAAATGCACCAGCTTCCTGGATGGCATAGGCGTCTTCGAGAAGCTTCAAGGCGCCGGCGGCGGTCTTTCCCTGGGCACGGAAGCCTCCCAGTGCATTCTGGCGCTGGGGAGTAAGGCCAATGTGTGCCACAACTGGGATTCCAGCTGACGTGATGGCTTTGATAGCAGGTACAAATTCCGTCCCTCCTTCCAGCTTGACCCCCTGGACGTGGCCTTCCTTGACTAGGCGAATTGCAGACTGGACTGCTTGCTGAGGTGTTACCTCATAAGACCCCATAGAAAGATCACCAACCTGTAGACAAAAGGGTTAGCTCTTTTATGTGTATCGAAGTAAAAGAACTTGGGGTTGACATACAACAAAGGCAGCTTTAGCCGCACGGGATACGCTTCGACAGTGCAGGATCATATCATCCAAGGTCACTGCACTAGTATCAGTCATGCCCAGAGCCACCATGGCCAGGCTATCGCCGACCAGAACCACGTCCATTCCGGCGACCTCGGCAGCGTACGCCGATGGAAAATCGTGAGCAGTGAGCATAGCAATAGGCTCGCCCTTTTTGTACATATTGCGTAGCGACGTGATGGTCACGGGCTTGCGGGCTGCAGCGCGCGGAGAAGTGTCCATGGGAGCGTGTGAACTGTGTCGCACTTGCAAAAAGGATACAGGAGCCGTGGTCGCAGTAGCGGTAGCAGTAGGAGACCAGGAAGGCCTCACGAGAGATAATTCTCCGGCCAATTTGCTGGTGCATGGCCGGCTCAGCATGCGCAGCGAGGCAGCGAGGCCTCCGACGGCATGTTGGTGGCTCATTTTGTGCGTTTTTCTTTTTTTCCACAGAGAGTTCAGGGTGTTTGAAGTAATTTGATATAAGCTTTAGATGTCACGAGACGGCAATCCAAGGGATCACGCACGACTGGCAGCAGGGCTGGCTGTTTGCTGTTCAACCAGGAGGCAGGGAGGAGACACGCAGGCAGACATCGTGGCCAGCGAGGGGCTTTTTAAAGGGCGAAGGGCGACTCATCAGGGACGCAGCACACTGTGCTGTTATATGCCGCGTAGGATGGAGCATTTGGCGGCCGTTGTTCTGCGGGGCTCCAAACGGCTTAGAGGCGAGAGCCGGAGTTGCACAGTACGTCCTAATAGTACTACGAAGTACTTGCCAAGCACACACGGCTGCGGACAGCTCGGCCGCTTGTCCGCTTCAGGCACAGCCGAGGCTCTTGCCTGTTTGGGTGCTAGCGCCCTTGGCCACTGCAAGGGCGCCTGCAGCCCGGGGAATTTCTTGCTTCAACTTATTACACAAAGTACTGGATTGTATACTGCTCGTGACACGGCAAAAGGCCATGCGTCTCTATGTACAACTTCGCTTTCCGACCTTTCGTGGCCCGACCTGACCGTACCCGACAATCTACACCAGCGCCTGCACTGTTTGCTTCAGTCCCCCCGCCGGCAGCTCCAGCAGCTCGTTCGACAGCGTTCCGGCCTGTTCGAAATTGTTCCCAGTGCGAGGGTCGAGCATGGCCCGAATGATCAGCGTTCCGACACCGCTAAAGTCGCCCTGCTTCAGCTTCTGCTGAGCCGCCGTGAATTCCGTGTCGAGATCGACCTCGTTGACGGTGTACTTGCTGCCGCTCGCTGCCTCAAAGGCAGCCACAATGTCGGTTTGCGAAGCCGTCACCGTCTGGATGCGCAGAAGCTGGTTGGCGGTTTTGGGAGCAATGGCTGGTGACAATGCCTGTGCAACGGCTGTTCCTATGTCGCCCAGGTTGGTAGCCGAAAATGCGACATCCTTATATTTGGGATTGACCCTGGCGGTCTTGTCTGCCGTACTGATCCCGATGAAACCCACTTGAATGCCCCTGAAAAAGCAGATACACGGTTATTCATGATCAATTCTGGAAAAAAAAAAATGGAAGAGGAGCTTACCAGTCAAAGAACAGCCCGTTGAAAATCCCAGTCCATTCGATTTGGTCCTGCTTGCTTTCCAGATACTTCCGGATCTCAACCTTCTCGGCCCAACCCGGAAAGTACTCTAGGGTGAGCGGGTTGGTCGTATCAGACCCAAACTCAGACGGGATGAAGCGCTTGACGCCCGCAGCAATGGCCGCATCGATGATTTTCGTCTGAGCCGAGACGCCGGCACCGCCAATGGCTGATACCACGGCATCCTGTCCCTTGAGTGCTGCGACTAGCGATTCATGTGTGTAGTCTGTCTTGAGCAGGTTGATTCCGGCTTGTGGTTCGTATTTGGATGACTCTCGCGAGAGCACTGATACGGAGTATCCATGTGGAGAGGCAACGAGGGCGTTTATGATTGCGGGACTGCATATTGATTTCCATCAGTGACTTCTTTCTATAGTTTTCTGCTGAGAGATGAACCAACCCGAGTCTTCCTGCACCCTGTAACAACCCAAGTCAGCCAAACGCAAAGGCACTGGAAAGGAAAGTCAACTTACCCCGATGACGACGACGTTCTTGATTGCCATGACTGCAAGAAAATCTTCTTATCACTTAAAAAAATATTATATCGTAGAAAAAACCGTTACTATAAGAAATCTTATACTGACTTCCATAAAATGAGGGGATCACGACGCCTCTTAAATAACCCCTCCCATCCCCCTCATCCGCTCTCAGATTAACAAGCACACCATATCCCGATCCATGACGAATCGGCATTTATCACCTACTCTGCCTTCCCGATCTGATAATTGTGATAGCAAATTGATAATTCTTCCTCCCCGTCGATCCGTCATCCGTCCCACCCGGCCCCACTTCCTCCCACATCTAGTATTACTTAATTACTATTGCTAACGTGACACGTCTTAGCAAATTATTATTAAGCAGTGTTTGTTTCAATGCCCTCGGCGATATTAACCGTCAAATCAAAAGCTTGAATGATGCAAACTCTCCAGATCTAGCAAAAGCTCGGTTTGGGTTTCCTGATTCATGCTGGTCGGCATCAAGTTGATGTTTGATGTGTTTGTGAAACGTTTGTTTGCAGCGGAAATAGGTCCGTCGGAAGTAACCAAGTGCGGAATTACACATCTTAAACCTGTACTATTCCGTAGACCCGTGCATACGAATGATGGTTAGTATAGTAGATTACAGAGTACTAGTATATGGTGGAAAAGGATTATATTCCTACTAAGAATAAAAGGCTTGGCAGCTAGCGAAGAGAATGGTAATCTGTTAACAGTACATCGACAAAACCTGTACTTACTCCCCTTGTATCCCCTTCCGCCTTCCTAGTACATGTAGAAATGAACATGTGAACGATGAATGGATGCCCTTGACGGACAGCCAGGTATATATATGAGTTTCTGCAACGTAATAAGAAACCTCCACGAAGTTCAATGGTATGTTGCACTTTTTTTTTTGTATCTGTAGCTATGTGATAACCGAGCCATTCGTTGCATATGGTCGAATGACTCTAAATGTGTTTGTGGCGAGATGGAGTGTAGTCTCGACATGTCCTCCCCTCCTTGACCGTATACGAATGGCGACGTGTCAGCCATTGTAACCCCCGTTTGATGTCTCCAAATGATAAAAAAGCATCAACAGCCTGTCCTCAGCCCGAGGACTATAACGCCTCAAAATGCTGCATACGATGAATAGACAGCAGAATGCAGAGAAAAGAAAAAGAAGAAAACGTGCTCGGTCAGCGCTGTGAGAAAGTGTTGCAATTAGACGAGTAGGCAAGCAATGAGAACGCAAGAAATGATCGCAGAAAAAAAGGCAAAGAAATCAAAGGATGCAATGCAAATTATGGCAATCACTCTTCCATTCATGCGTATTCTCCTTTTAACGGGCGTTCAAGTTTAGCCAGAAGTGCGTCGAGGTCGGTCCAATTGGAAAGAGTGGTGGCAAATTTACGATGTTTTCTGGTCATTACGTGCTATCAACTAAATTAGCAAAGGACTCGTGTTATTATCAAATGTGATCAACATACCTCATCAAAGTCATCAAACTTGTCACGGCAATTCTCACAGTATCCCGGTTTCGGATCACGCTTCTTTTCCTTGACCCCTTGTTGTTGAGAGTTCTTCCGCTGGGCGACTTGAGGCTTGTGGCTGCCATTGTCTTCGGATTGCGTTGTGTCTTCTTCCAAGATATGACCCTGCTTCTCTGTTGGTTGCTTGGGTCTTGAAGGCACGCCTGACACGGCTCTGGCAGTGGCAGACATCTCAACAGATCGGTGCGACGAAAAGCTAGCCCCAGATATACCCACGCTGCCTTTCTCCAGCACTTTTCGTTTCAGCCCATGAACTTCTTTGCTCAATCCTGCCTTTGCTCCAGGAGCAGCCGTGGTGGACGAAATCATCTGAGACCGAATCGCCGATGTGATATTCGAGGGTTGGACACCAGAAGCAGTAGGCTCACGGCCAAGGTGAAATGGCCCGGTTCGGGTCAAGGCAGGTGCAATGAAGCTTTCAGAGCTCTTGCGAGATGATCCAGGCCGAATAGGAAACATCTTTGGCTCTGTTTGTCCAGAGGGCACGGCAGAAGTATCCGTGTCCATCTTCGTTGGAGGAGCCACGGCTTCATTATCTTGCTGGTGAGAGTTGTCCTGCTCCTGTACTGTTTGCTTCTTGGCTTTCTCTGCCTTCTCTGTCTTCAAGATGGATGCCATTGTGGCCTTCTTTCTTTCTTCTCTCATGCGCGCGAATTCCCTCTTCGACGGGGCTTCCTCAATGAAGGGACATTTCCCGAGAGGTGCACTGCGAAACTGTGGCCAAGTACCGTCCTGCCTCTTGGCAACTTTTGGATATTCCCTGACCATAACAGGTCGGGTCTTCTCATCCATGTCGTGAATGTAGATGAACGGGCCTCTAAACAAGACCAGATCCTTCATGAGTTGTGATGGATCGCGATCAGAGGGGCCATGTAACCGTTCGTTGCGAAGAACTTGAGAAAGCTCGGTATCTCCACGCGCCCTGGCGGTTGAAACACCGGTCCGGCCACCGGCATAAGTCGTCGAAGTGTCTGCTTCATTGATCGCTGCCAACATACGCTGCAGTTTTTCGATAGCCCAGATTTTCATCCCCATTTGTCGTGCGCGGAACAAAACATCAGTGTTGTTCCCTTGGTCCCTGCGGTGGTCATTCCTTTCTAGCAACGACGGGTTCACAGTCTTTAATTGACCATCGATTGCAATCTCATCCATTGTCGGACTCTCAAGAGGACTGGGAGCATCTGGATCAGGAATTGGGCGTGAAGTGACGACATGAGTCACAGTTCTAGAAAAGAACCTTTCTTCACGCTAAACATCATTACAATTAGCACACGAAAACAAGGAACATTGAATCAAATATTAAAACTTACAGCACCCAATGCAAGCACTTCCCTGAGGCTTCGGCTCCGGACATCTGTAGGTATACTGTCAAAGTAGAAAACAAACCCAGGAAAGGCCTTTCGGTAATGTCTTTGCCACTGTCGAATATTGTCCATCGTCTCAGCAGACGTTTTCTCATATTTAGAGCCCCTAGGCTGCGGCTGCCGGTAGTCTCTTTCTCTTGAGGCGATCAATTTCTTCTCAAAAGCAGTGGCCTGGGTAAGGGGAGCACGTCGCGAGAACACTTTCGACTCAGCAGTATTGCCGGAGATGGTGGTTCGTGTTTTGGTTGGAGAGCGAGAAGCCGCGTCGTCCTTTTCCATCATGCGCTTCTTCGGAGGCGGCTGGCTAAACACAGAGACCAAATGAGACACTGAGTTCGCCCGTTTAACTCCAGCAGCGTTGGAGCCGCCATGGTGAGGAGAGTTCGCGGCATTGGGGACATTGGCCAAAGGGGGCCTGCGGGAAGACATGGCGAAGGATGTTTGAGGAGACGGAGGTACAAATATAGCGGCCATGTGGTAACAATGGATACAAACGGCAAATAGAATAAGGAATATTGTAGAGAACCGAGCCGAGTGAGAGAGGGGCTGGGTCTGTCACTGGTGTTGCGAGCACGCGACGTAACCAAACGCCGCGAGAATATCGAGTCTAAAGGACCATAATTGGGGCGTATTCGGCAGTAGAAGTGAATATCGTATAGATAAAGGCCGTATAAAGTCCTAGACAGCCTTTTTGGTGTCGCGAGTGAGTGCACAATGGCGGGTTGTTTGCAAGAGCAGAGTTGGTGAGCGAGCGGGAAGCTGGACGCAAGCTTGTTGTTTGGTGGAGACAGCCGCGAGTTGTTTTGGGCGGGTCCGACCCTGGCCCGGACAACCACCCGTAGCGCGACGGCGACTTGGCATCTCGAGCAACCACCGCGCAGCACATTCTTGGTCGCGTTGATGAAGCCGTGAACGCTCGAGGCTGGTTTTTTGTTTTATGGGAAGATTCTGTGGGAACGGCTCTTGCGTTCATCCGACGACGTGGAATCTTGTTCAAGCGTGTGATCTCATTTTCACTCATTTCAGCTTGGAACTTGGGCTGTTCTACGTCCTGGAGAGATGCATCAATTGATGTATTCACATATATTTTACAGACTATACAATTATCTATTGATACAGTGGGATATCATTAAAATCTACCTTGGTCACGCCTACGAGCGGAGTGCCTCGATATCGTCGATCTAGCATTGTTAGCGTTCATCCAGACATTGGGAATATTATTCCCATACCTCTTTTACTGCCTCCGTCGTGAGTGTTATAGGATCCTCGTCTCCCACACAGACGCTGTCTTCGATGCGTATTCCAATACCACGGAACTTTTCCGGCCATCGCTCGTCGTCGGGAACATAGATACCACTGTCGGTGTGTTAGCAGGTAATCCTGAAAGAAAAAGCGGCCGGTAACTCATACGGTTCAATGGTGATACATTGGCCGGCTTTGAGATTGCCGGTTCGTGGATAGCCAGCGGCATCGTGCACGTCCAGTCCGATATAGTGACCGAGATGGTGTGGAAACAAGGTCCTCATGGCCTGCACCTCACTGTTAACTGTTGCACATATGATTTTGAATATTGGGCCATCATACATCGCCGGAAACGTCAAAGTTCAATTGTTTCAATTGATCTTTGAGTCCTTGTTCTGCAATACCATGGAGACGATCTAAAGACAGGCCGGCGGTTTCTCTACAGAGAGACACGCAGCTCCGGTGGACGTTCAAGACGGCCGTGTATAGATCGCGCTGTGGATCGGTGAATTTGCCATTGATCGGCCATGTTCGGGTGATGTCTGAAATGTAGCCACCGTATTCCTGGAAGAAGATTAATACTTTGTATTGTAGAAGCCATTTGGAGTACCTACCCCGCCAGCATCCACCAGCACAAGCTCTCCATCTCTAGGATTGTAATCAGCATTTCTGATAAAACGGGTATAGCCAATTTTGGATATTTACCGTAAAACGTCGTCATTTCTGGTATAATGAATACTAAGGCCATTCTATTCCAGTCAGCATGACATCTTTACCCTCATCGGGGGCACTTACACGTCCACCTCCCACGACAGGGACAAAGGAACTGCCATCGCAGCCGTTCAGTTTAAATTGATATTGTATAAATGCGGCGAGATCCTTTTCCATGCTGAAATCATGGCGCATGGATTCGGTAAATGCTCGTCCTGACGCCTGACCTGTTTGTCGGAGATTCACCACCTCGCTTTCACTTTTGAAGACCCTCAGTTCATTGAGTATGGGACGAAGGGGCCTGACGGTCCGCTCTTTCAATATTTTCTGGATTTCGGTTTCGCCTTCATTGGCAGATAAATATCGGGCCAATTTGGACCCTGACGAAGATAGTGATGTGATGTCGGTATAAACCTCGCTCGCTTCGGACAAAATGGGAAGAAGTTTTTCCTTTATTCTTTCGATGTTGCCAGTCTATTCCCACCGTGTATCAGTTGTTGATTCTCAAAGCACAAATCGTTGTAGTCTCACTTCGTCTGCATTAAAAACGTCGACAGCTGCCTGCGTTCCTGAACGTGCTCCCTCCCAGAGCTCTATTTTCGGATCCTTTTCTTGGACGTAGAGATGAAAAATGTGGTTGTCGCCGGACCCATCGTTCGCTACTACATGTCAGAAAACCTCCGTCTCGACTGCATGAAGATACCAATATCTCACCAATGATAGCCAGCGCATTCGGTTCGTTGAAACCTGTACTTTCCGTCTTAGCATTTCCTCATGACTTCAATCAATTGTAGCAGCACAAGGCGCGTACCCGTCAGGTAGAAGAAATTGGAGTCTTGGTGGTATTCATAAAAGATGCCAGAAGCGCGGTACTTGACGTCGGCAGCTGATAACACCGCAATTGCATTCTTCGGTAGTCGATTGGCGAGTCTCGAGCGACGGTGAGCGTACTCTAGCGCAGTGATGCCTGGCGTCACTGGGATTCACGATTCAACTGTTAGCATCATGCGAAAGATGGGACGAAAAGCACGCAATGACGATCACATACATTCACCCGGACCAAGCAAGTGAGGGTGGGTTTCATGGAGCGGTTGGCCAAACTGCAGGTCGGCCGCCGAAACAGACGCGAAGGTCCTTGGCTGCGCGGGGGTTGTCCATGGATATCGGCGAGGAGCAGTAACTTGGGCGGCACAACGTCGGAGTTGCGCGCCACAAAGCCGCGATTGGCGTAGACATCCGGTTGTGCATCTCAACATGGTTGGAGGCGGGGTGAGATGTACCAGCGAGCCATACGAACGCAGATAGGTGCGTCAAGGAGCAGCTGGTGCGGTGAAGGTCGAGATAGTGTTGAGATGCTCGAGTAGGGAATTATTTACGACGGGGCAGCTGCAAAACTTTAGCTCCCGCATTGCCCTTCCTAAAACGGGACTAGTGCGAGGCTCTCGACTGCAAAGATTTTGCAAATAATTAGCGCATTGGGACCAGTCTGGTTCGGCGATAACGGCCAATCAGCACCGCTCTAATTACTCCGGTGCGGCACCCATTCGACAACCACCGGCTTGGGAAGACGAGATCTATACGGTCATTGGGCTACGAGCCCTACGTATCTCGCAACAAGATCCGCCATCCACTCTTTGTTTGCGAGGGAGTGTGTAATTTGGACTCTGTGACTCACCTGTGCCCTATATAAAGTGTCTCTACCATTCGTGAATTGACCAAGATACCAGTATAGAGTTTATCTTATCTTTGATCCATCACGATTCAAGTCAATTAATAACAGACACCATCAGTCATCATGGGACGGACCTTCACTTATCCCAAGCGGAGCACCAATACAGTCAAGCGCTATGCTCATCGAGGTATCATCTCAGGGTCTCTTATCTCCTTCAGCTGAACCATATTGCTAACTACACCCCCTTCAGCAACGTACGACGTAGCCGCCATCCACTCGATCGTCAATTCAAGCCAGGTTCTCCATGTCTCCTTCAATCCAGGGGCAGAGGACCCGTTCCCAACCACTTTGCCCATGATAGGCCAGATGGGCTCTTTTGAATACCCCTCTGCCGACCTGGGCGAGCCTTTGGACTGCTATATTCATGGCTATGTGAGCATGCGAATGGCGAACCTCGCCCGTGATTCCGAGCAAGGGCTGCCCGTCTGCATCTCAGCAACCAAGGTCGACGGACTCATCCTATCCCTCACGCCTTTCTCCCACAGTTACAACTACCGCTCGGCTGTTCTCCATGGCTATGCCAAGCTGGTCACCGACGACGAGGAGAAGGAGTGGGCGATGAAGATTATTACCAACTCTGTCGTGCCAGAACGATGGGACAATAGCCGCACACCACCGGAGAAGAGCGAGCTGTCTTCAACTTCAATCTTGAAGGTCAAGATCGTCTCGGGCAGCGGCAAGGTCCGCGACGGAGCGGTCTCGGACGAAAAGAAGGACTACCAGGATGAGGAAATCACAAACCGCGTCTGGACTGGCGTGGTTCCTGTCTACGAGGTTCTAGGCGAGCCCATTCCAGACTCGTCTAACAAGGTAGCAGAGGTCCCGGACTATATCAAATCCTATGTGGACAGTCGGAGCAAAGAGAGCCGGGAGTACGCCATTGCGGCTACGAAGATTGCCCTGCCTAAGGAGGAGCAGCATTAATACTTCGTATGGGATGAACAATAAATTGCACATTCGTTACTTTAATTCAATGAACAGTCTTTAATGTACATGCATCAATTTCGGCTTAAAACGTCAATCCCTTGAAGATCGGGTAACATTTGATTAAATATGTTTACGAGATGTGGGGAAACTACACGCAACATAACCAACATTTGAACACAGTATTGACTACATTTAGTAAATACTTCCGTCAAAACGTTGTAGCCTAAGTACATATGTAACATTGAACGTCCTAAACATTAATTGATGTGTATTCGAGCGAACAAGGCTGAATCTGGCCGACGCCTGGGCTGCTTTGATATGCAGCCGTGCTGATAGGCGGGGCGGCTGCCTGCCGACTCGACAACCAACGTCACTGCTGCAACCCAACTATACAAACATATAAAAAGCCCTCGCGCGTTGCTGATATCCCCTTGTTATCTTCTCGAGCATAGGGGATCTTCTCACACAAAAAGAAATACTTGGGTGCCAAGTCCAGAGATATATTATTCGCACCAGCAATGGCGTTGATTCCCGCAGCCGACCTCCAGTCCTTCAGGGAGCATCTCCACAAGAGCACGAGGATACTTGCGCTCCTTGGTGCTGGACTGTCTGCTTCTTCAGGACTGCCCACCTTCAGAGGAGCTGGAGGCATGTGGCGGGCCTTTGATGCTACCGTACTCGCTACGCCCGAGGCATTCGAAGCAGACCCGGGCCTGGTATGGCAGTTTTACAGCTTCCGAAGACACATGGCAGTGAACGCAAAACCAAACCGAGCGCATTATGCACTGGCTGAGCTGGCCAAGAAGAATAAAAATTTCGTCACATTGAGTCAGAATGTTGATGGTGAGTTCGAATGTTTTCGATGAGTATACTATTAGCACATGTTTACGACTTCCTACAGGTTTATCACCCCGAGCAGACCACCCATCTGCGCAATTGCATCTTCTACACGGGTCTTTATTTGATATCAAATGCACATCTTTTTACTGCGACTACTCGAGAAAGGACGACTTTACCGACCCGATTGTGCCCGCTCTCGCAATCCCAACTGAAGCAACTCACCCAGATCCTTCAAAGGACGACAAGACTGGCGAAGAAGCCACAAAGGCACTATACGGCGCAATGAACGCACGCAAAGAAGTAGACATTGCCGATCCGAATGTGCCCATCCCCAAACTCGAGGCCAAAGACCTCCCTCAATGCCCGCAGTGCGGCGGCCTGCTTCGACCGGGCGTGGTTTGGTTCGGCGAGGCTCTGCCCAAGGCTACGATCAGTTCAGTCAAGGCGTGGGTCGCCGAGTCTCCTCAGATAGACCTGATTCTGGTCATCGGCACAAGCTCCCAAGTATACCCCGCGGCGGGATACGTGGACGTTGCGCGCGAAAAGGGCGCACGCGTCGCGGTGATTAATATGGATCGGAGTGATATTCCTGGCCGGGGCGGAGGGCTGAAACCGGGGGATTGGTTTTTTGAAGGCGATGCTGGGGAGATTGTGCCAGAATTGCTGAAAAGCGTTATTGGAGAGATCTAAATGCGATATTCTATAAGTAGCCGGAACTGGTGGTGATATATACTCTATTTTGACGAAATATGTAGCGATTGGAAACTGGATTTTATAAGCTATATTAACGGATTCAACATATTATGAATAAACTGCATGTCACATAAAATGGAGGGTAAATTGTAGATGACAGCCATTCACTTGAAGGCTAGGTAGTGCGCGTTGCTGGGGCACCCCGCAGCGGAGCCCAAACACTAACAAACCGCTCACTATCGATAACAAAAAGCCGCCCACCACCTTGAACTTTCCCTCCACCACACAACCGCAGTTTGAGCACGACAAACCGCAACAATGGTGAACGAGGTCAATCCTCCCAAGGGCCCGTTGGCGCCTCGAAGACCAAACGAACAGCCTAACCAAGCAAGCCCAGTCCCCGAGTTTGGCAAGCCCACCGCTCTGCAAGCACCAGGACAAGCACCGCTGCCTTTCAACATCCCGAAAAACAACCAGCCACGCGTTGAACATCACCGTGTGGGTTCGAGCAACCGACCTGCACCTCCTACCCAGAGACCACCTCAACCACGAGAACCGTTCGACCCGTTCAAGCCAGTCGTCCCGTCCGCATACACGAGCCACCGACCCGGCGCTTCTGCTGCTGCCCTTGGCCGCGATGACGATGTTTATGAAATCCCGCGCCCGACGCACCACACATGGACAACGCCAAAGGCTCCCCGGCAGGTCTTTTCGTCGAAGCCGGTTGGCATGAAGCAGTCGAATTCCTCCAAGACGCTGCAAAATTTCATCGACTTGACAAAGGCCAGCAACGAGCCTAGGTCTCAGCCGACGGGCGGGTCGCAGTCGTACCAGCGCGAGGAGTTTGGGTCCATTGATACTTATGGGTTTGTTGACTCGGCGCAAGCTCAGGAGAATATTAAAGCATTGCTGGAAGGTGCCTTTGAAGATGAAGAAGATAAAAAACCCAGAACTCGCGCTCGGAAGCAGAAGATCGAGGCAGACATCAACGACTTGGCTAACAAGCTTCAAAATGTTTCTGTTGGTGACAAGGCCGAAGATAAAAATGATGAAGACGAGGACGAGGAAGATGAGGAGGAGGAAGAAGAAGAAGATGACGGTACAAGAGAAGGATTAAAGGTCAAATTGCTACCGCATCAGATTGATGGCGTGGATTGGATGCGTGACAAAGAGAATGGTCTGAAGAAAACCAAAGGTGTTCTACCAAAAGGAGGTATTCTTGCAGACGACATGGGCCTAGGAAAAACTGTCCAGTCCATTGCCTTGATCCTCACCAATCCGAAATCTGTCCATGAGGCAAAGGATGGGGAAAAGGCAGAGTCCAAGAGAAAGATACCAGAGGGAGTCGATAATGGCACACTCATTGTGGCCCCCCTCGCTCTCATCAAGCAGTGGGAGTCGGAAATCGAGGGGAAGATAGAGCGGTCGCACAGACTTAGTGTATGCGTGTACCATGGGCCCAGCAGGTCGAAATATAGCAAGGAGTTGAAAGACTACGACGTTGTCATAACAACCTATGGCACACTGAGTTCCGAGCATGCTGCTAGCGGCAAAGACGGCGTTGGCTGCTTCGGCGTTCACTGGTATCGGATTATTTTGGACGAGGCGCACACAATCAAGAACAGAAATGCAAAGGCCACACAAGCTGCTTGTGCTTTGGATGCTCAGTACAGGTGGTGTCTTACGGGAACCCCGCTCCAAAACAACCTCGACGAGCTGCAGAGCTTGATTAAATTTCTACGCATCAAGCCGTACGATGATCTTGCCTCTTGGAGGGACCAAATCACCCGCCCGTTGAATAATGGACGCGGCGGCCTCGCCATAAAACGCCTACAGGTTTATCTAAAAGCCTTTATGAAACGGCGCACCAAGGATGTCCTTAAACTGAACTCCAACCTCAAGCCCGGTGAAAAGTCTGCTGATGAAGAGGGTGGCAAGAAGTCTTCAAACGGTTTCCAGATCGTCAAGCGTGAAGTCATCAAGGTCGAGTCCGACTTTACACCAGCAGAGCTCGAATTCTACCAGCGGCTGGAGCAGCGAACGGATAGACGGCTTTCTCAGATGATGGGTGGATCAAGCCTCAACTATGCGAGTGCCTTGGTCATGTTGCTGCGTCTCCGCCAGGCGTGCAACCATCCCGATCTCGTTAACGGCGATCTCGCAGAAGACAGAGATGTGTTAATGAACAATGTCTCCAAACAGTCAAAATCCTCCAAGGAAGACGACGTCGACAGCGTTGCAGATCTCTTGGGTGGCCTTAGCGTTGTGAACAAGAAATGCGACATCTGTCAAGCAGACCTCACTCCGGAAGAATCCAAGAGCGAGTCGACCAGATGTGGTGAATGCGCAGATATAGACGTTGACCTGGCCAAAACCCGAAAGAAGCATAAGAAAAAGGCCAAGAAGCAAATCGAGCAGAAAGTTGAAGCTTCACCAGTTCGTCGCAACTCGGAAGCCCGCAAAGACCGTATCAGGAGAAACAGAAGGGTGATAGACGACAGTGACGACGAAGAGGACGAAGATGGAGAATGGGTCGTCCCCAAGAACCAACAGACATCCACAGATCTAGGAAAAGCTGGAGGCTCGGATGACGAGGATGCCGAAGGCGGGGGCGAGTGGATTAGATCCGAGGATTCCGACACTGAGAACGAAGCAAACGAAGTAATCAGTATTTCTAGCTCGGGCTCGAGCGAAGAGGATGAGGAGGAAGACGAAGACGAGGACGAGGAGGACATCAGCGATGAAGAATATGGCGACCAACTCCTCCCCTCGACCAAGGTTCAAGCGCTCATGAAAATCCTGAAACGCGAAGCCCCCGAATTCAAATTCATTGTGTTCTCGGTCTTTACCACCATGCTTGACAAGATTGAGCCGTTCTTGAAGCGGGCGAATCTGGGATATGCTCGTTATGACGGCAGCATGCGAAATGATCTTCGAGAGGCCAGTCTCGAGCAACTGCGGAACCGGCCAAGTACGCGCATTTTGCTATGCAGTTTGCGGGCTGGAGCGCTGGGTCTCAATCTGACTGCCGCCAGCCGTGTGGTTATTCTGGAGCCATTTTGGAATCCGGTATGTAACTTTTTTTAATTTTTAATAATGTCTAGGAATTATTCGTACTAATTGTGCTTCTTAGTTTGTGGAAGAACAGGCGATCGATCGGGTGCACCGGTTGAACCAAACCTTAGACGTCAAAATCTACAAAATGACCGTCAAGGACACAGTGGAAGCACGAATTCTGGATTTGCAAGAACGCAAACGAGAACTAGCCAACGCGGCAATCGAAGGCAAGACAGCAGCAGGCAAACTCACCATGCGCGACATGATGGCGCTGTTTGGCCGCGACGCAGAAGCCCGGTTTGAGCATGAGCGCGACGCTCCCGATCTCAGCCAGAAGACGAGGTTGCTCGCCTCCAAGGAGGAGACAGACATGGATTCTCATAGAGGAGATGTCTGGTCGATGCCATCGAGCCAGTCGAGCTCGCAGGGCCGCAAGAAAGACCGAGATAGCGGGCGTGGGGAAGACTCGGTGTATGGACGACGGTGGTGAGGGTCGTGACTGAGCCTTTACTATTTGTTTATTTTTTTTTTCTTCGGTCAATGTTTTTATTTGTTCGCGTCACATGGTTGCTAGAAGGAAATTTTCCATGGGAGGAAATGGTCGGGTCAGGGTTAACGGCAGGCGGGTTTGGGGTATGTAGATCTCTGATCTGCACGGCGTTGGATATGATGTCGATTTCTTATGACTGAATAGAACATTGGAATCTTCTTTTCCCCAGTGTTACATTATAATGTAATGAACCATGCAACATCAAAAATAGCCTGCATGTGCAGCTGGCGATCAGACCAGGGGGTGACCGATTGACATCGACAACGAACTTCAGTACCAACGCCACCGACAAACACCCAGTCAGGTTTCAAGATGGGGGTTAATGTATGCGTTTGATCGACACCGACATTTAGAAATTTTCTTTAAAAAAGGGGGTGAGACATGGTGTTGAGACACAGGGCGAGCTGGGCGATGTGATTGGCTGAAGTATACATACACCATGCACGAGTTGAAATCAGCCTTGCGCCATCAAGCCAGAAGGAAAACCTTAATTGTTATTAATTTCTGAAACGACACGTGAAACCAGCAAAAACGCCTTGTTTAGTCTCTTAATTTCTATTTCTTTTGAGGAAAAGCACATGCAAGATGCATGAGCTGAACCCTCTTTCTGGATGGTGATTGGCGAGTCCCCCACCCGCTGCATTCCGTGCTGGCTCGGTGGCGAAGCAGCGTTTCCGGGCAGTCATTGGCCACACTAAACAGCCGGTTGGGTGTAGGGAGATGCGATGAGATTAGATGGCTGCAAGCAAGTTCTCCAGATCAATTGACGTCGGCTGCCTTGAGGGTGGTATTTAGGTGGTTTTCGGGAATACGACCGTTGGCGATTTGGGTGGTATTGCGTCTATTGACGTGCTGTCGTCATATGCTTTTCGTCTTTTTTTCTCTCTTCCTTATCTTTTCAAGGATGATATGCATATTCAGCTGATAATCTTTTTTAAGCATTCTTCTTTTCCTTGCATTTATACTAATATATAGTTCTGACATTTCGAACCCTTGTTCTTATTGTCGTTCGTTCGTTATTGCTTCATGTAGTCACTGGTTGACGCTATATCTACACGGAAATTTTTTTTTATCTAATGTCTTAATTCCTTCGATTTTTCTGACGGGCGTCAAGAATTTGTTGACTTTCTCGTGACCGAAATGACAATTATATGCACCGCATCGACATGGATGTCGACGTGGATGTCGACGTGGATGTCGATACTTCTGATCCTGTTTCTGATGCCGCAGTCGTCACGAGCAGACACGGATTATGACGACCCCCTTGCGCAGAGCAACAAAGACACCACGAATTCTGAGAGTAATGGCTCAATGAGCAACAAAACGAAAGATTTGATTATCATTTTGTCGGTGGTTATTGGAATGGTTGTTCTTGTTTCTGGTGCGTGAATGCAATGAACTCAACAACATTTTGAGTGCCAATTTTTTTTCTTAAAAAAATGGGGAAAATGCTGACTTTAGCTTACAGTTAGCTTGTCCATCCTATACGTCGTCGCCCAACGCAGACAGTGGAATCTCCGAGAAGCAGTTTATCAACGCGCTCGTCGCGTCATGGATGCTATCAAATCGCCGTTTACTACCAGATCATCACCACCAAGCGCCATTCCTCCCCAAAGACGCCGTTCATCACGGGGCATGACCAAGCTCAAATCACCGCGTGCGGCTCATATGCGCGACAATCAGCAGAGACCGCAGCCAGGCCGCTTTGAAGAAGCACCCAAGATGCCCTGGGAGTGGGGAGGAGCAACAGGAGCAGGAGGAGCATACTACGATAACAAGGCATGGAACCTTGATCTGGAGCGAGGAATCGAGCTGGGGTCAACGGGAAATATGAAAGTTATGGTCTCGACGGTGGATAGTAGTAGTAGGTCGAACAGCTCGTCGAAAAAAGGCTGGGGAGAGGTTTTTGCATTGGGCCGGCATAAATAAATACTAATTTTGTTGTCTGTTTTTTGTTTATTTGTCAGTCCGGACAGCAGGTCTGTTGGATTATTTTGTTGATACTAGTTAATCATAAACCAGAACATAATATTGAAGGTTTCCAGATGAAAGTTAAACCGGTGAAAAGCCCATAGGATGCGTTGCCCAACCGCGCGGATACAAGCGGCATACCCCGCATTAGATCGTTCCCCGATCGGGACAGGAGAAAAGAGAGAACTGTCCCTGCACAAGGCCAGGGCCAACGGTTTCACTTTTCTTGACTCGTCAGAGTCAGCAACTGATATACCAGCATGAAACACACAACCAATTGATAGCTGCGACCCGTATTTGATGTCAACGGATTTCCCGATGCTCCGATTCGGTGGAATTGGGCAGACGAGCAGAGTGGAGACCAACAAATCGTCTGCTGCGATAGGGCGGGTAGAGCCTCCGGAACACCGCCGATGCGGCTTCCCATTGGCTGTAGCCAGCTACAGCCCCACATTGAGGCGCCGAATCTTGTTTTCTGGAGGGCGCCATTCCGGCTGTGGACTAGCGCAGTCGGCTCGCATTCCTTCTCTACATCTTTTGTCTAACATTATTATTGTACGAGTTGCCCAGTAAATATGATTACTATATAGTTTTGTATATGAAACATTTCTAAAAAGTACGTATATGTATAGGGTTATTGTATATATTTAGGAGAATTATTCCAATGAGCTATTATTCGTCCACTTTCAATGCTGGTCTGGGCAGTTGACTATGCAGTATAACCGCTGTATTATCTACAACCCTGCTCCATTCTCAATGGAGATGAAGTGTGTTCGACAAAATGCGTTCCACGGAATAGCAGTATATGCACAGAGTGAGTGCAGTGGCCAGATGTCGAAGGTGTGCTTGCCACTGAGGCCGTTCTACCGAACGCTCACCCGCACCGCACCTGCCTCAGTCTGGGCCGGCCCATCTGCTTTTCTTGCGATCGCCGATAACACACCCCGCCCTCCACACCAGCTCCTCTGCTGCTGCTCGACCCCTCGACTCTGCCCCTCGATCGTCGATATCGCTGAAACAAAAAGGAAACCTAGAAAATATTTTCTTACTCGCCATTCACTCGACCCGTCCCTTTTTTTTTTTTTTTTTGTCTCTCGCTTTCGATGCGCTGAGGGGCAACCCCAAATATTCTTGCCAGTTCCTTCCAAGACAAGATCGCACATTCTTTACGCAGAACAAAACACCGTTACCTCAGAAGAGGGTGAAGAAGCTCGATTGAACGGCTTTCTTTCGATCTCGGTAAAGATTACAGCTATACCATAAGTAATTCGAAACCTTTTTCCCCAGCATGCCGATCTATTCTCATCCCTGATTTTTTTTCTCAACCTTCAGTGAAAGATATTTCATAGCATCAGCGACCTAGAAATCTTCTCTCCCACGTCGAGATCCCATCAATGTCCTCTCCTCCCCGCGAGACGCCTCAGGCGGCCGCGCCTTCCTCATCCGGGAACCAGTCCGCCACCAACGACCCTGCCGATAACACAGGACAACATGCCTCTGTGGCGACGGAGGATTCGCAAGGGCAATCATCCGATAATATCACTCCATCTTCACCCTCCGACTCAAAGCCCATATTGCCGCGCCTCGACTCCGACGCTCCAGATAGGGTATTCCCAATTCGATCTGTCATTTCGGTCGACCCAACCGTGTTGAATTCCGCCACCTCTCGGTCGCCGCCACCCCAATACCACGGCCAGTCCCTGCCTCCTAGCAACGAGTCACCGCGGAGCTATTCGATTCCGGAACAAACCACGTCGAATCAGCCCCGTAGGCAGGAAGAAGATATTGCGCAGTTGGCGGAGAAGTCTGATAATACAAAAGAACAGCCAAGCGCTGCAAATATAGCAGAAGAGAAGCTACCGGGAACGGCCGCAAGGAATTTGGCGCTGGAAAATGTCTTCAGTGATGGTGATAGCTTCTCGTCAAGCACGGATGGCGGCGTTCCCGTTACAAGCCAGGATCCTCCTCGGAGCATTCCACAAGCGAGTGATTCAGATCTGATGACGTCTCGTTTCCGCCATGTTGTGACAGATGCCGGCCATGCCATTATAACAGGCCGCGATGGCAATAGTTTCCAATATTGCGAAGACGAGCCAATTCGTATTCCCGGCGCCGTCCAAAGCTTTGGTGCGCTCATCGCCCTCGAGGAGGAATCAGAGGGGAAACTAGTCGTTCGTATTGCTAGCGAGAACTCCGCTTCCTTGATCGGCTATACGCCCAGAGAGCTTTTTGCCTTGGAAAGTTTCACCGAACTTCTCACCGAAGAGCAGGAAGACAATCTTCTGGACCATGTTGACTTCATTCGAGATGAATCGTGCGACCCCAAAGTACACGGGCCAGAAGTCTTCATCTTGTCCATTGCCACCCCGACGGGAGAAATGAGAAAGTTTTGGTGTGCCATTCATGTGAACGACGTGAACAAAAACCTGATCATTTGTGAGTTCGAATTTGAAGACGATACAATCCACCCTTTAAATGTTTCCGGGCAAACCACTCCCGAGATGCCCTCCGATACTTTGGGAGTAGATCCAAAACCAGAAGAATTCGCGGATAGTACTATCAACACAAGCCGGCCTTTGCGCATTTTGCGGAGTGCTCGGAGAGGAAAAGGTGAAGCAGCAGCTATGAAAGTTTTCAACATATTGTCCCAAATACAAGAGCAATTGTCTGCTGCTTCCACCCTAGAGTCGCTGTTGAACATAGCAACCGGTTTAGTCAAGGAGTTGACTGGCTTTCATCGCGTCTTGATCTACCAGTTTGATGGCAGCTGGAATGGCATGGTTGTTGCGGAACTTGTAGACCCCAAGGCTACGAAAGATCTTTACAAGGGACTTCATTTTCCTGCATCGGATATCCCGAAACAAGCGCGGGATTTATACAAGATCAACAAGGTTAGGCTTTTGTACGACCGAGATATGATCACCTCTCGCCTTGTCTGTCGGACGACGAAAGATCTTGAAACCCCGCTCGACATGACCCATGCATACCTGCGTGCCATGTCTCCTATCCACATCAAATATCTGGCACATATGGATGTGCGCGCTTCCATGTCCATCAGTATAAACGCCTTCAACGAATTATGGGGCTTGATTTCTTGCCACTCTTACGGAGCTTCTGGCATGCGCGTGTCTTTCCCCGTACGAAAAATGTGTCGTTTAATTGGTGATACGGTATCGAGAAACATCGAAAGGCTGTCCTATGCGTCTCGTCTCCAGGCTCGCAAGTTGATAAATACTGTCCCTACCGAGTCCAACCCGTCTGGTTATATTATTGCGTCTTCGGATGATCTTCTTCAACTCTTTTATGCCGATTATGGCGCCCTTTCTATTCGTGATGAGACGAAGATTCTGGGACGCCTAACCCACTCACAGGAAATTCTGGCCTTGTTAGAGTATCTGAAAATGCGCCAGCTTAAGTCGGTCTTGGCATCTCACGACGTGAGCAGGGACTTTCCAGATTTGCGCTACCCACCGGGCTTCAAACATATTTCCGGTCTCCTCTACGTGCCACTATCTGCTGGCGGAAAAGATTTCATCGTCTTCTTTAGGCGTGGCCAACTGACCGAAATCAAATGGGCGGGAAACCCATATGAGAAGAAGCTGAAGGAAGGCACTTCCGGTTTCCTCGAGCCCCGTAAAAGCTTTCAAACTTGGCGTGAAACTGTCATGAGCCGGTCGAGAGAGTGGACAGATACCGACGTGGAAACTGCCGCAGTACTCTGTCTTGTCTACGGAAAATTCATTGAAGTGTGGCGTCAAAAGGAGGCCGCGATGCACAGTACGCAGCTCACTAGGTTGCTGCTTGCTAATTCTGCTCATGAAGTCCGCACGCCCTTGAACGCCATCGTCAATTATCTTGAAATAGCTTTGGAAGGGAGTCTGGACGCTGAAACCAGAGACAATCTTGCCAGGTCATATTCGGCTTCCAAATCTTTGATCTATGTTATCAACGACTTATTAGATTTGACCAACACCGAAAAGGGGCAGGATCTAATTAAAGATGAAGTCTTTGATCTTGTCACTACTTTCAACGAAGCTACCGATATGTTCGATGGTGAGGCAAAGCGCAAGAACATTACGTACAACATCAAGACGTACCCCGGTGTTCCAAAATTTGTACTCGGGGACCAACGCCGCGTTCGTCAGGTTATCGTCAACCTCATTTCAAATGCCATACATCATACCGAATCCGGTTCTGTATCGGTAGAGATGTGGCGGAGTCCCGTGCAACGCGAGCAAAGTGGAGCTGTAGATGTTGAATTTACAGTTCACGACACAGGCTCTGGAATGTCTCAGACTACAGTCGATGCCTTGTTCCGAGATTTTGAACAGGTTTCTTCAGAAGATGAAAACTACTACTACGACAAAGACGGTGATCAAGAGCCAGCTGAACAAGAAGATGTGAAGCGCGTTCTGGGTCTCGGCCTGGCATTGGTGGCTAGAATCATACGGAACATGCACGGCCAATTAAGCGTGAAATCTCAGGAAGGCGAGGGAAGTCGGTTTAAAATGATGCTCAAATTTTCTGTGCCAACGGACAAAATCTCACCTGTTCTTGATGAATCGACTGTTCCCCAAATTGTCGAGGCAGCAACCACACCACCTGACGTACACGGCGAAGTGATGTTAGTTGATAGTAACATGCCCCATAAACACAACCAGCGAAGACATAGTGGTGGCAGCAACCGAAGCGGAGCTAGCATGGGTAGTTCGCGAAGTGGCCGGAGCGAGGCTGATCGTCTCATCAGTGCGATTCAAGAGCCGGCAATGGTCAACTCACCCGAGCCACGGAAGAGCAAGCATGGCAGCCGCGAGAGTAGCTTTAGTAAAGGTCTTACTGCGGAGCCGCGAAATCAGCCAATAACCAGCCCTTCGGTCTCCAAGGCTCCTGGTCCCCTCAGTCTCCCTAGCCCGGATTTGCGTCATATGATGCCTCTGGGATCACCTGCCGAACCAGGACAAGAGCCCATTACAGACTCTGGAATACCTATTAGCGCGTTACGAGTTGACGAAGCCGATGTCGAGCGGCCTCCTTCCCCTAAACAAACTGCTCGAGACAGGGCCGGCTCTGCGGCTATGATGTCGGAGAGTTCCGCCACAACGGTCATATCCCCAATGGGGACGCCGGATCACTTCAACTTTGGTTCCCTTCGCGTACTTGTTGCTGAGGACGACCCAACCAATAGCAAGATTGTACAGAAACGACTGCAACGACTTGGACATTTCGCGCACCTGACCATCAACGGCGAAGAGTGTGTCACTGCATTCAAGGCCAATCCGACGGGATTCGATGCGGTGCTGATGGATATTCAAGTGAGTTCCCCTATTGATACATTGTATCTGATTCCGGCTAATACTAACATCTGTAGATGCCTATTGTTGATGGGATGAGGGCAACGAAAATGATTCGAGAATTCGAACAGAACTCTTCCGAAACTACCGTGGCCGAAAAAGCGACCCCATCTGATCGAGTACCAATATTCGCCGTGTCAGCATCGCTAGTTGAGAAAGATGCTCAAAAGTACATTGACACGGGGTTCGATGGATACATCATGAAACCTATCGACTTTAAACGCGTCAACTCGCTTCTCTGCAGCCTTCAAAGCGAACCAGAACGAACTGCTCTTACCTATATACCAGGAAATTGGGAGAAGGGCAGTTGGCTTCCAAAAGTATCTTCTGGAGAACCACAAACCGAGACGAAAAAATGATCCACAAATAAGACTTTGATGACTTGAGTTTTTATACGCGACGACCACCTTGACTTGACCTCATTCGAATTCCCAGTCATGAAATTACACTAGACAGTGATTTTTGACATACACTAAGTTTTTTTTTTTTTTTTTTCGCTTTGTATTTCGCCAAAACATTTGTTTGTCGTATAACACACGAGTACTGCAGCGTTGTTTGGTGTTTCGTGGAACATGGAGTTTGGATCCCTTGGGATTTATGGATCATGAAAAGAATACATGACGTTTTTCATTTGGAATTTTTTTTTTCCTTTGGCATTGGCTACATTAGCATGACAAAATGAGGTTCCTGTTGGATTACCTCATGTTTGCATTTTATCTTTTTCTTTGCACATACACTATACAGCCTACGATGAGACGTGTATATTATTTTGCGTTATTTGTACATAATAACAAATAGAAGAAAGGAGCATTGGATGCTCTGGCATTAGTTCAATATTTTTGAATACAGTAGAATTGCTATGTAAGTCATGATGCTATGAATGATATGCACGTTATATACAAAAAAGAAGTCAAATATACACCCAGGACTTGATGAATCCTGCCTCGACTCATCAAAATGCAAACGCAAATAAACAAAAAAAATCAATAATACTCTGGCAAACTCCCAAAACTCGGCACCGCATCACCACACTTAAAATCCGGCTGATACGCCAACTTCGGCATAAACCCGCCTTGCCAGGCCTGCTTATAACTCCACTGCGGCGCTGACTCGGTCTGCCACGTCCAATAAAACCAGCCCATCATTTGTTCAAAAGCGTACATTTGGGCTTCGGCATATGTTTGGAGGAATTTCTTGTAGTCGTCAGAGTACGACGAGGCGGCTACGTTGGCGTTGTTGCAGCTGCAGGGTGTTGTTTCATCGCTGTTGCCTGTTGCTGTCGGGCAGCGAGGGTCGGAGGTTGAGCCTATATTGCCAGTCCAGCGTGTGCCCGCGCCGACGTTGTTGAGGTATTCGGCGCAGTCGGTGTCGGATTGAGAGAATTCACCGTTGATGGTTGGCCCCCAGCTGTTCAAGTCAGTTGGGATCGAGATATGGAGAGGGGGAAAGAAACATACCCATTGGTTGTGCTGTTGACCTTCTCCAGCATCGTCAACCATGAAGAACAGGTCAAGGTGATTTTGGCGGTGTGATTGAGATCAATCTCATTGACGTTGAAAATGGTGTACTGGTGGGTGTCCAGCAGCATATTCGACGGCACATCCGTCTTCATCATGTATTGCCACTTATCCAAGTTCAAAAACCCGTCGCCCATGACAATCTTGGCTTTAATGCCATTCTTCTGCACAAGCTCCGTTGCCTTGACGGTCCAGTTGAGCACTGTGGCTACATCAAGGGTTAGCAACGGAGGCTCATTGGCTAAACCGTATATGGTTACGATGTTTTTATATCGAGGCTGTGCGAAAAATTGAGATAGCTGGTCGTGGATGTCGAGAGAGCGCTGGGCGTTCAAGTCTCCGTCGGTACCATTGAGCCACCGGATGACACCCTGTCGGCCACTATGGTTCTCGCCGTTCTGGCTGCCCGGAAGTCCGTGCAAGTCAAGGTTGACGCGTAGTCCGTACTTGCGGCAGTATTCGATAGACCTCAGAAGATATCGCCACGATATCTTTTCGACGTACGGATCACCTGAATATGTCGTGACAGCCCAGTAAGAAAATGGAATGCGGACATGGTCCAGCCCAGCCGCGGCCATTTGCGAAAAGTCCTCTTCTTGGATGAACGTGGCGTAGTGCTCTTCAATAGTGGAAGCGGCAGATGAACCCAGCTTTTGGCTCAGAGTGTACTCGTCAATGATACCATCTGTGATTGGGTACTTTGAGAACAAGGACGGCGTGATAAACGGCTCGATTGAAAACCATCCTCCGACATTTACGCCTCGTATAGGACTGCTTCCATATGGAAAGCTGTCTTTGAGTGCTGGCACATTGTCATTTGGCTTGGCGGAATCATCCCAGGTAGAATTGAGGCCCATGATTGGCAAGCCGCCAACCGTCTCGTTCGTGTAGGTCAGGTTGAAGTCCCGTGTGTCGTACCATGTAAACGGATCAAAGTACGTTCCTTGTGCGGCGGCCTAAAAGGGTCAGAACTGAGCTATGGTAAACCACTTCTTATTTAGAACTTACCGGTATACTGTCTCTCGAGATGCTCGACAAACTCGAGGTTAAACCGTCTGAATTGGATGAGCCATCAGACGAGTCGTCGCTGCTCCCACCATCATCGCTGCTGCTGCTGCTGCTGTTCTTCTTGGAGACGACCACTCCGACTGGAATAGCAATAATAAGGATCAAAACGACAACCCCTAGTGCTACTAAAAGCTTCTTATGCTTTTTCCAAAACGGTTCACCGTCATTATCATCGCTCTTCTCCTCTTCATCGCGGTCATAATCGTCTCCGCCGCCACCACCGCCGCCACCACCGCCGCCAAAGAGAGGACGATCACCCATGCGCTTCCAAAACATAAGCTTATTACTCCGACCCTCTTCCATGATAGCCCCCGAGACCAATCGTCTCTTTTGAGACTTCCGAGGCTCGTCTTCATCATCATAAGTCTTTTCATTAAGAACTTCCTGCCGTCGACGTTGTCGTCGTTTCTCCACCCGAATGTCTTCATCAGGCACATCGCGAGTGCGCTCTGCCCTGCTCGCTCGTTTATAGTCATCTCTCTTTTCTGTCTCGTAGTGATTATTCAACTTCGCCAGCGCATCGGCACTGAGCAACTGAGATGCACTATTGGTCGAGTCTGTACTGGCATGTTTCGCTGTAGTGCGCTCCCGTTCTCGCTCTCGACGACGTTGTCTGCGTAGTTCTCGCTCGCGCTCATGCTCTCTATCGCTTCCGCCCTCGTCGTACCTGGCACGCGGTCTTCGCTCCCTAACTGGACTTCCATCTCGGACACGACTGGTTCCCCTTCGATATCCCTCACGGTCCATCCTTTTCTTTGGCGAAGTGGCTGGCGACTCTTTTGCTTTTGACGTCCGCTCTCTTCGATACTCTTCTCTCCGATAATCCTCCCTCCTATAGCCTCCTTCCCGGGGCCTCGTTCGCCGCGAGCTCGACCGCGGGCGTTCGCGCTCTTCCTCTGGGTATCTCGGCGGTCTTGATCGTCTCGTCGGCGTTGCAGGGACTCTGATCACCTCTTCTTCTTCTTCCTCGTCCTCCTCGGAACTCTCCTCTTCTACCTCCACCTTATGATACTCGTGAGCTCGTGACTGACCCCGCCGCGCAGTATTGTGTCGGCGATAATGGCCGTCGTCGTTCTCACCATCGAGGTCGTCATATCGTCGGCGAGAGCTATACCCCCGTTCGCGTTCACGCTCACGCTCGCGGTCGCGAGCGCGCGATTGACTGGGCATGTATGAGCGCAGCGGCTATGTCTTTGTTTGGTTGGCGTAATCGTTGAATTGAGTTTCCGATAGCGAATTATACAGAAAGAGAAAACCGGAGAAAAAAAAGAAGCGAAGGAAATTCGAAAGGCGCTGGCGAGTCCCGGGATAATATAATAATCAGGCTGATAGCTCTTCAGCTAACCCACCCCCGGTAAACAAGCGTAGCGCTGCTTGTACGCGCGGCCAATACAGAGCGCCCAGGTGCCCAGATAAAAAATACTTTCACGGCGCAACACCAGAAAAAGAGAGATTCGTCGATGGAGATTTTTCAAATTGGAGACTTGCTTGGCTAACCAATACGTAGCCAGGCAGAAGATCACTGCCATGATGCCAAGGACGTCTAGGCCCCTCCCCCAGCGTCACTGCTAATTAGTGTTGCTGCTGGTGGTTGCCGGGACAACGGGTGAGACTCGAGACGAACAGTGCAAGTATCAGCTCTAAGCCGAGTGAACGAACAATTAAAATAACGATAATAATAATAATAATAATAATGACGACGATGATGAAGCACGAGGATAGTAACACCAGTGGCTGCAGGAGAAGATCGACGGCCAAGCGTTCTACGAAGGAATGGAACAAGCACGGAAGGTGCAGAACGAACACGGGTATTGATTATTTTGATTGGTCACTGCCTGCCTGCACGTGGGATGACCGACTTCCAGCAGTCGGGCACATCTATATCGGTTTTACAGGAGAAACAAGAGGAAACTAAGGGGGAAAACGATAATTACATGAATAGCAAGATTCATCGACAAGGCGCAGACTGCGGGGTATGCACATAATCGTCAGGTGGCCGCCGTGGAAGAACAAGCAAAGAAAAAACAGGGCAACAAAATGTGGAATCAAATATAGCATACGACGCCAGACAAGAAAAAGTCGTGACATAGAAGAGAAGAGGGAAAAAAGGTATAGGAAAAAAAGACCCGCCATGCAGATATTATGATTGCAGCCGACGTGGTCGACCCAATTGGCGAATATGCCGACTAAGAGATTGGCGAATGTGGTAAAAGAGGCATGGAACCTCATCGGGTCCGAACCGGAAACGCATCGTAGTGGGCTTGTAAAGGATTCGAGTGTCAGAGACATAGCGATCATGCAGATAGATGATGGACCCAGCGCAGATATGCCAATGAACAAAAGGAGTAGAAGTAGGTCATAAATCAACAGTCGCGCAGATACGTGTCTATGTTTTCTGGAGAAGAGAGCGAAGAAGAGAAATTCTGGGCCCCGAAGGATGAGGTTTCAGCTGCTCCCCCAGGGACACAATCCTACAACCGAATTGCACAGCTCAGCGAACCGCAGGTTGGTAAAGCAACCTCGCCTGATATTCTCGCCATGTTGCTTGATGGACGTTGATTGCACACAAGTTTCCTGCCAAGAACCCAGCATAGGAAACCAGAAGAGACTCGCTGGTGCAAGGAGCACATTACTAAGCCATCGTTCAGCTACTAATAATGTGGCGTGCACCCTCTTTGCCGAGCACTCCAGGCTCTGTGGGTTTTGGACTGCGTTCGCGTCCCTTTTTGCGACTCAAAAATGCGAGCATGCCGCTGTTCGGTGGTTTTTGGCCCTTGCTGATGAGTGCTTCATAGCCTTCGGCAGGCAGTGTAGAACTCTGATCCGCAAGTTCGCTCCAGCTTCCCGTTTCTTCCAAGACCATTTGAACGCCACCGCTTTTGCTCATCTTCCGCGTTGCTCCTCTCTGATGGCGATAGTTTGCGGGCAATGGCGGAAGTGGACGACTGAAAGATGGGGCGCCGGGAGTCTGGGAAACAGGCGAGGGTGCCGAAGTCACCGATGGACGGACCTGGGAAGAAGGAGATACGTTTTCGTCCTCGTGCGCAGGTACCCCAGGGGGGACGACATGGGGATGGGGGAACGACTTGTCGCTCTGGTTGGGAGGTGACGTTCCACTCTGAGAATTTGACTGAGACATTTGGCGCGAGTGTAGAGATGCTGAACCTGTGTTGGTGCCATTTGAAGGAAGACGGTCTTCCGGATTTCCTGCTGCTTCCAATGCGGCGGCCGCGTTACTAAAATCGGCTATCAGTATTCAATATTCTAAGTGATGAAGATCTGATTTTTCACTCACCCTCGGTAGGAAACCTGCGTGTAATCAAATGGTTCAAACATCGTCTCAATTATACGGTGCAGTTCATCTTCGCGAATCTCCTTGGCAGTGGCATCGTCTCGCAACTCAGCTCGCGGTTTCTGTCTCCGAGCGCGTGCTTCCAATGGCGCCTCTTCCAAGAGGAGCTCTTCCAGGTCGTACGTTGCGTCAAAGTTCGTCTTGTCGCTTGACGGGGTGAAGATTGGGTCGATTTCCTTCCTCTCCAAGGCGTCGAAGTCGATCTCGGCGAAGAACGGGTGTGATGTGAAGGTTTCGAAGCCGGCTGCACCGATTCGCTTGCTTCGGTCTTTTTCCATTAGGGAGGATAAGGCTCGCAAGCATGGAACCGATACGGCAGGAGTGGTGACGTAGTACTTCGGTTGGGCTCTGGTGATGGATTCGTTGAGGGCATCTTGGCTGCGACCTTCAAACGGACGCTGCAGACGGATGTGTCAGTTTTGTTTGGAAAAAGCCGAATTAAAAAAAAAAAAAAATCGTTACCTTGTTGTAAATGCATTCATAAAAGGTCACACCTAATGACCACCAATCCACCTCGCTGAAATAGCCGCCTCCTTCGTAAACTTCTGGCGCTAGGTATGCCAATGTTCCGGATTTGCTTGTCAAAGGCTTTCCGGGCTTGAAATCAGACGCGACATTCTAATAACACATCACGTTAGTGCCAATACAGGAGTTCAATTTTGACTTGACACTTACGAAATCAGCCAAGTGAACGTGGCCTTGGGAGTCCAGCAGGACGTTGTCTGGTTTTAAATCGCGGTGGACGATGCCTTGTGAATGGATGTACCTCAATGCGCATCCTAGTTCGGCAACCCAGAAACGGACAGCTTCCTCCGTGAAACATTTCCTCGAAATATGGAATCGTAGATCACCGCCGTTCATGAGGTCGACAACGATATATCTGAGGGCGGATCAGTCAGTGAAACGGGACATCTTGGTAGAAATACTCACATATATTCCATGTCCTGAAAACTGTAGCGCAAGTTACATAGGAAAGGATGGTTGAGATGTTCCAGCATGCGTCTTTCTCGAATCATATTCCGGACACTTTCTGATCGAACCACTATTGATGCAGTTAGAGAATGCCACCCTGTGCTTTTTTGGGAAGAAACGCATACCTTCTTCCTTTCGAATATATTTCAGGGCAAAGGTCAAGCCTGAGTCTTTCCGCTCGACAATCCTGACCTTGCCAAAGGCACCTTTGCCAACAACACGAAGGAGACGAAAGTGGTTGAGATTGACTGTGGAGAGAATAAACCGTCAGACAATTCAACGAGATAGGGGAACAAGAAAAACAAACCAGCATCGGTGAAGACCACCGGCTTCCCTTGAGAATTTCCCATCTTTTGTAGCAAAGTACAAAAAGCCTAACTGAAAAAGCAACAGGCGAATCCCGGCATTACAAGTTCGGCAGGCGAGGGGAAAAAAAATAGACTACTCTCGCGGGTTCATGAAGCTGGAAAGCTTGTCGATGGTGACGATTTTTGTTGGTTGAGATGGACGATGGATTGTGTTTCCCAGTCAATTGGCCAGCAGCAAACGAGATTGGATACTCGATCGATTCCAACGGCGGATTCCGATTGTGGCTTGACGACTTATGTAGAAAGTTCCTTGCCGCAGTCCATGCAGTAGACCCTAGGACGAGTCGAATCTGAATGATGATAGGTCCAGAACGGGAGTTGGTGGCAGTAAGAGGCGCGACGAAAAGCCAGCGACGGAACGGAAACGGCTTGGCAGCAGCCAATTCGAGATTGTTCGCGCGTTGGGCTGGGGGAGTAGAGACAGGGCTGGAGAGCAGTTGTTCGCGTTGGTTGGCCGTTAGGTCGGGTGCGGAGGGCGAAAGGGGGGTTCGGGGGACGAGGCGTATAGTGGTAGTCGACAGTGGTAATATGTCGTGGTCAATCCGAATATGCAGGGAGGTCGATCAGCGATCTGACGAGGACAGTGGACAGTCAGCCGAGTCGAGAAGGTGTGAGAGAGCAGAACGATGGTGATCGAGGGCCGGAGACGAAAGACGGGAGACGAAAGACAGCGGCCACGATGGATGAGATGAGGCGGTAGGTAGGACAGCGACGAGGGCACACGGAGCGTGGCCCTACACGGATTAGCTAGTTTATTAGTGAGGTTGGTTAGGCTGTGACAGGGGAGAGGGCGAGCCAGCGAGAGAGCAAAGTAATTAGTGAGTGAAAGAGGAGCGAGAAGGAGGAGACAGGCAGTGGGCAGGAGCCTGCGGGCTAGCGGGCAGTAGTCAGTTGTAGTTTGTTAATGGCTGTCTGCGGGCTAACGATTTAAAGCGGAGCCCTGGCCGCTTTGTTGTTCTGCTTCTGTACTTGCTGCGTGCGAGGCATATACGACGAACAATTAGTGGCAGTCGGTCCTGTCTGCATCTGCGCTCCTGTAGCACAATACAAGTCATCATTTATTTCTACTGTTGTCAGCCCAGGATTGCGGCGTCCCATTTCTGTTGTGGGCTGCGACGGCTTTGCTAGTCTCTCGGCTGGCCCGCCGAGCACTGGGGGCGCTTTTGGGGCGGAATGAGACCGTTTTTACGTCCAGTATGGCTGCGAGTGTGTAGTATGTGTGGACAGAGCAATGTATTTCAAGATATAGGCGTCCTTGTACAGGTTGTTATGTAACAATCCGTAGATATTACCGATACATGGATAACCTGCAGCTGCAGCCTCGACAGAAGAATCACGTGGCCGGCCATGTGAAGCTGAACGGCCCCCTTGCTGTGATTGGCCGCCCAGCTCATACTTTCGCGGTCTTGGCGTCACGTGCAATCTCCGTATTCAATACTCTTCAATGACCATTCAGTCGAACTAAATAACATTAATATTTCGTGTTCTTATTTACTAACTGACTAGGGAACAAGAATATTATAATAGTACACGATAATAACACTCTCTTGTTTCATGTCAAGCCCCCCACTGGCAAACAGCAGCCAGCCAATAAGCAGGCCGCACGCGGCCCCACCTCTGGCACGCGTTTCACTTTGGCGCTTCCAACGCTCCGCTCCGCGACGGCAAGCTGCGTCGTGATACTGCGACTATGCCTAGTACGACGTGCTTGTCCCACTGACCGTGCTCTGTGCTGCAGCCTCGTATTCGCCGCTGTGCTCACGTTGCGTGCCATTGCTCAATCAGACTTTTATGTGTCCAGTGACTCCAGTCAGCCACACTATCCAGCTCACTAACTAATCTAGTCCCGGTTCCTTCGAGTTCCTTCCGCTGCACAGTGCAGAGTCGAGAGTCATCAGTCCAGAGACCATCGTTGCTACGGAGCACCATGTACGCATACGGTATATAGTCCTAGCTCTCGAGCGGACTATGCAAACCAGTCAGATTTGAAACAGCCTGCTCGGGACTATCTGTCGCAAGCGGAATCTACTTCGTTTAGAGCGGTAGGTTGACCGTTGCCAACTTAACGCACTCCTTCGTGCACGGCCATCCCGCTGACTGTGATGTCTGTGGCGGATTATCATTCTTCTCCAGTTCTCACAGCTCTCATATCACAGAGTATTATTATCCCCTTTCCGAACTAGAGGCTTTCGTTCGCTATTGCCCAACGCTCAGTGGGACTCGGTAGGTAGCTCCGAACAGATCTTGGGCCTGTCTTTGATATTGCAATTTACGCTTCCTTTGTCGTGCCACGATATACACCGACCATTTACCTGCCCTCGACTGGGCCATATAACAACAAGGTGACGCGTCCAAGAATCCAATTGGCTTCTGTTCGGAGCACAACTGTCAACCGCCAGGTCATTTATCACTGCCAGGTCACTCATTCATTATTCATGATTCAGGAAACCAATCACATGCCATTTTTCTACTTTACTAGTCTACTAGTGCGTATACGACGTGATGTGATTGCTGCATTTGTCGCCGCTTGATGCCAGACCATCATTGCCCCTCCGGCTGACCTTGATACGTTTCCACTAGCGGACATGTACTCGCGCTTAGACTCGGCCTTTATTATCTAACCTGTGATTCTTGTGAGTTGGAATCCGATCTGCTTCGCCGTTTCACCCCCGTCCGAGTACAAGTAGAATTTGTCCTACGTCTTGAATTCGTCGAGGTTACAAGAACATACGTAGCACAAAGAAGCAATATCCATATGGAGTAGATAGTAATAATAAGAATAAACCATTGACCAGGGTCGGTCTTATACCGGCGTTAAGCTCCAAGCTGCTTATTCCGTGTTTCAAGTTCTATCTCTCATCAGATCTCACTTACTCGCGAGGTGTGTTCACTGCTGACAGCTTAGTTACCGAACGACTGGAACGCAGAGATAAGTGCATCACTGAATTTCCTTGATCTTGTAAGCCCTATGCAACTAGTCGTCTACTACCGCAACGTTATCCTACCGCGGCCAAGGTTTTGGCCCCAATATCGCTTTGCATTACGCGGCCACAGCTTAACTCTTGAGATAGATATCTTTGTTTTTGATAATGCGTATATACTACGCATTATGTGCTGATCCTGATAAGATTCATTGTAAAAAGCCGCAAGCTTATTGCCGTATTAAGAAACGTGTAATTCTGACCAGAGTACGGGGGTAACCTTGGTTGCTTTGTGCGTCAGCTTTTCCGTATTATTATGTACATCATGCCGAGTCTCTTCCTCCATTATCCCGACTCCTCGGTCAGATCTATCAGCCAATCGCTCGAATTTGTCGCCTCTTCGGGATATCGTGAATATGTGAATGTTGTTGTATATGAATATGCTTCAAAATAAAATCCCAATGCAAATGTGTGCCCCATGCGCCGCAAAAAAGTCACATAAAAATACAGCTGTCTTTCTCTTTTTTTTCCCGTTTATTTGGCCTTTCCACCCTTGGTCGCTTCAAGGAAAAGCACCTTTTTCCGCACCACAGGGTCGTATTTGAGCATACTCAGCGGTCGATGGGTTCGCGGGCGGATCATTGTTCGGTAAAAGCCGGTCATGGCCATTGAGATGAGGCGGACGCTGATGGTTCGGGACTTGGCTATAGACAGAAAAAAAACAACAAAGTTAGGAATATTTCTTTTTATAAACAAATTTGAAGAGAAACTCGACGGTTCTCAAGTTTGAGAAAGGACGGACCTTTTTTCGCCATTGTGTTGATTTGGTACAGCTCACGGAACGCGGGTTGACTCCAAGCGTAAAGACGGTTTATATTTCAACCGAGAAGAGAAATTGCCCTGGGCTGGAACTGTGGCGAGGCACAATGCGCGTTCGAGAACAGTTGCGATGGCGGAGCTGTTGGTGGTTGCAAAGGGACAAGGTGCGGATTAAAGTTGATAGAAAATCACGTGGCTTCTATTCTCGGACTAGCGCCTTTTTCAACTATATACCAACTCGACGTTCGTTTATTTTCGAACTTTTGTTATTAATAAATGGTTGAATAAACATTTTTTAATGAAAAAATACGCGTCAGTCGATTATTAAGGCTCATCTTAACACACATAAACTAACTGGTGCGATACGTTACATATATAGAGTATCAAGAGAACCATTCCATGTCCATGTGCATCCAGTCCAGAAGCATGGGCTCCTGAAAACCGGCTGTCCATTGCAGAGGTGAGCCAGACAGTAAATCGCCCATTGATACAGGAATGTTGAGTGTAAAAATGGCCGAATCTTGCGCCAATGTATTAACTTCATCGCCATTCCCATCACTCTTGTCGTTGTGACCATCAACATCATCGTCTTCATCATCATCGTCTTCATCATCATCGCCCGGCGAAAGCTCATACAGATCTTGTATTTCAGTGTACTCCCTTCGCTACCACCGCCATGTATCATACACAATACTGGCGCCGAGCCGGTTACGACATCGAAGAGACAAACTGTCATGAGATCCATCACGGCACCGAAAAGCAGTCTTGCTGGTCCACAGCTATGTCAAAATCGTTGTACAACGCGACTAGGCGTCATCCGACAAAACGAAAATCTTGCGATTAATTTGGTTAATGGTTTTGTGACGAATGTTTCATTCAGGCATTGTACTGGCGGTTCTTGTAGTGGCGACTCACCCCCAGAAATTCCATCATCATTTCTGCTAGTTCCAGGAGAAGGATACCGCAGAGCCGGACGCCTAACATCGACTATATTGTTCGGATTTGATGACTCAATTCGTCGACGTAATTCAATCACTTCGGCTTGCGATTGAGACTTTCTTCACAGTTGTCATTAAAAATGAATAATCAATCAAGTGAAAAGCGCATACGTTCTTCTCTTAATGCCTCGGAAAAAAAATGCACCGACATCTAAAGAATGGAGCAATGAACGGATTAAAATCACGGGCGTCAAGGCGGCATTCAAAGGAGTAAAAGACGAGGAAAATATGGTTGTCGAACAAGTTGGAAAGGTTACTACCAAATGGTACCGTTGAGACATGCTCGAAATGCTATGCGGGTTTTGCATGGGATTGATATGTATATATTTTTTACATATGTACAGGGGTCTATCAACTAAATAACTTCACTTTCTGTAGAAGCTGAGAATGTTTTTGAAGTCGTAATCTTTTTAGAGGCTGTGGACGTGGTTGATGCAGGGCGAGATCCTTTTAACTGGCAGACCCTATCCGGAACCACACCTAACAACACTCGACGGTATTTCACCGGATAGAGTATCTTGAGAAGGGAAGTGCCCTCTTAAGGCGTCGACTTGAAGGGCTTCAAATGTGACATATTCTGTCTCTGGCTCGTCTTAAGTCATCGCTGGTGGGCGCGTTGACGAGTTGCTTCGCATTGTTCCAGACGGTGTCGAGGCCAAATGCGACCAAGTGATCTTCAAATTTGTCTTTTCGAATTCTAGGTGGGAATATAATACGTATACCAATGACTTGCATCTCTGTAACATGGTTACCAGAAGCAAGATAGCCATTTGTGAGTTTTTGGATGTCATTAGCACCACCGATTAACTTAAGAGCGCCTGGGAGACACGGGAGAACATGGCTTCGTTTGTAAAGGCTCGAGGGATAAGCGTCGGTGTAACCAGAGTCATTCTGAAGAGTAGAGTCCTGTTCAGCGTTCGACACGTAAGCGGTCGCTTTGTTAGTCTGCCAGTTCTGGTTATTCTGATTGTTTTGGTTGATCTGCTTGTTGTTCTAAGGACGACGTCTGGTATTGCTGTCGATCTGTCAGAACGATCGATTCTGATTCGTGTTCTGCTGACTAGACTAATTCTGATTCTGTTGAGTAGACTGTTGTTGTTGACCTTGCTACTGACGCTGGTTACCGTACTTGTTCCAGGTCTGTTGAAGCCACTTGTTGTCAGTCTGTAGTTGTATGTTTGAAGAAAAGTTGAGGTTGACGATCTGGTTATGCTACGGCTCAACCGAGGACATTCGATCAACGTTCCCATTCCCCGCAAGTTTGGTCCGCAATTTGTCGGCCCTTTCAAAGTGCTTGAGCGTGTTGGTCGACTAGCCTATTTTCTGGAACTGCCCACGCACTGGACAATTTATGACATTATCTCTATCGCCCATCTAGAGCTAACTTATGCTGAGCCTTTCATTAAACTTATCAATCGATCTGACCATCACCTCCCGTGGTATCAGAAGGCAATGGATACGCCATGTATGAGATTGAATGATTGATTGACCGAAAGGTCAATAACGGCCTCGTTCTAGTTGGCATAACAAGTTTCAAGGCATGAAATGTATGTCGGATCTCTTCTGTGCAAGTGTTCCAGATTTCGTAGAATCAACTCCAAGTAATCTTACGAGTATGGCGCCATGATACCCCCAAGAGTTGAGTACATTGTTTTCGTGAGTAATCGCCTTCGCAGTGTTTCTTATTTTGTCCTGAATCTTCCGTAGGTTTACCCAATTGACGTTTGAGAATGTGGTAATCTTTGGGATCTTGTGGTCTGTGCCAATTGCTGATCCTCGTTCAACGACACCTTTTAATAGTTCATCCTCGAGCATGTCGTAGAGTACTCTCAGCATGCCGATTGAGTCTGCAGGTAGATCCTGCTTCCAACTCTTCTTTATATTGGTCACGCTTTTAAATAGGACAACCACCCATCCGCTGAGGAATAATCTAGCACCGATTGCTAATGGGAACTGGTCCAAAACCTTGCGAAGTTGCTCTGGTCGGACTGAATTGGTAGTCAGGCTCGTAGAATGCGTACACGTAGTCGATTGCGTCTCGGGTTTCTGCGTCGAACCCAGAGTATTCCCTAATTAGTATTCCTTGTCGTGGAATCCTTTAACTTTTGTACTAAGAAGATGTCGTATTTTCTTCTTGTTCTGTACTCCGCATCGTATTCATGTTATACCATATGGTAGGTAGATATAACTGATTCCATATCAACTTGTACAATCGCGGAACGCAGTGTCGCGATGACTGGTTCAAAGAAGTTGTTGGCGAGACGAAGCAGGTGCAGGATGTTGAATAGGCATTCTGAACCTAAACCTGGAATAGTAAACGCGAAATAATGTCTATCGTCTGGATGGACAGGAATAGCAAAGTATCCGTGCTTTATATCTGCGGCAAAGAATACCCTATGACCAGGGTACGATAAATAGTCATGAACTTTTGCGGAAAGCTCCATTTTGTTGCCAGGCATTGTTTCTTTGACAGGCGCATAGTTAAACGTCAGGATTGACCGACCCAGAGCTTCTTTAAGACCGCGGTGAATATTTATGATACTTCACAATCGAGTGCCGCTTTCTTCTTTGCAAACACGGATGCCACAGTCGTTGTTACTTTTTGGTCAGGATATTTCTCTTGGCCATTCGATCTGTTATCACCAGACTTGCAGCGGGATGACTGTAAGAGGGCATCTTCTGCAATAAACAAAATGTGTCATTGGTATATCGACCCACTCCGATTATTCTGTGATGTCCTAGCATCCCTTGACAGTTTAGCTCTTGACTCGGACCAACCAGACTCGATAGCTAAAGTCGGCCAGTCGCCTGAATAACCAACCTAGTGGTAGTTCTTTTAGGAGAAACTGCTTGTCGGGCTTTTAGTTAGACTTCCGGACTTTCGGTCCGTCAGCTCTGAGCTGTTCGAGTCTGTATGAGCACGAAGTAGAGGCACCTTCGCATATCTGCGATTTCAGGGTCGTTGGACATCAGCTTCAATGCAAGCGAGACGTAATCACCTTTGACCATTTGCAGGCGTGCGTTGTAGGACCTTGTCATTTGGTGAACCCAATTCAGAAAATCGACGGATCCAGGCGACACACATCTCCGTTTGGTGCCGTAACGGCACGCGAAAAAGGATCCTGGTAGGTCGCAGGCAGACTGTCCGCGAACAACATTAGCTAAAGCTGTTCAACCTCGCGAAAACTCGCGAGAGAAAATCAAGAAGACTCACAGGAAGTCCCTAGAGTGGTCGCCAACGTTAGTGGGCAAGTCACTAACTATAGTGGGCGACTTATTAAAGCGGTCGTTAACTTTAGTGGGTGACTCCCTAGAGTGGTCACTAACTTTAGTGGCGGGTCCCTAGGCAGGACGGACAGGGTTCCATCGCCATTCTGGACGATGGGAGGAAGTTCGACATTCCCTTTGGAATTGATGGTTCCACCGAGTAGGGTACTGTCAAAGCCCAAAGTCGCTGCCGGCGCCGCCTTCTCGAGTTCCTTCATGAACAGATACATATCGAAGCTGTTCTCCAAGGCGTAGATGTAACATACGCAGATCTCGTTCTGCTTAATGCGATGAATGCGACCCATTGCTTGGGTCATCGTTCCGCTTGACTGAGGGTAAGAGAAGAAATGCGCGATATGGCAGTCGGTTTGATAGTTGGAGCCGGCGCAACTGATCGCATAGGAGCAAATGAAGGGCACCGCGGCCGCGCCCACGACCACAGCCACCTGCCTAGAGAATCAGATTAGCGAGAACGCACACGCGAGCCAGATTGGCGAGTACGCGCTGGCAAGTTGAATCGCTCACCATGCATTGAATACCGTCGGGGTTCTCATTAAAATCGTAAATCAGGCGCTCCCGCTGGGTCGTGGTCAGAAAGCGGTGATATACACCCACGTTGATACCACACAGTTTTAGCACGCCGGCGGCCATGAACTGTTGTGCAAGGTTCGAGCCCTAGGCCACCGATTTTTCGCCATGAGCAAATATCTCTTTGTGGATATTTCGAAGCCAGGCATGAAGTTTTGGAGAGCCACTGAGCAGGTAAGATAAAGCCAGGGCGACATATTTGATCGAATACCAGCGAGTTTTAGGTGAAACCCCTTCTTCTTGGAGCATGGGGATTGTTGGATTGTTTGCGTTATATGTCTCCTTGTTATACGGATCCGAAACGAAAAATGTCGGATTGAGAAGGTGTAGGGCGAGATTTGCAGTGATAGAAGATCCATGTCTTGCCACCTGGGAGACACGTGGTGGAAATCTTCCTCAAGGTGGGCAGTTGGAAGGTTTTTGCGACAGCGTCATCAGTGCTGTATACATAGATGCTTTTTCTAGGACTTGCAATCTTTGTATATCTGGAGTTTTCCTTGGATTTATCCAGGTAACTCCTTCTGTGTATACCATAGATCAACTGCCTAAGACATTTGTCTTAAGTGCCGTGGCTGAGATTGACTCTTGTCAAATCCATCTGCCCGAGTATGAAAGAGTGAAAAGTTTTCTGGTGCGAATTAAATTTTTATGTGGGATGGACAAAGAAACGCCCTGGAGAGCGGTATACTCATAGGGTAAGTAGGGTTAGGGCTAGGGTTCGGTCTATCCGGTCCTCCCCATCACCACGATTGATTGTTGCAAACAAATATATTGTTGATATTAGATGTTGAATGTATTAAATTATATACAAAAGTAAATTTTCAAAAAGATTGTGCTCAAGAAGAATTGACAATCTTGATATCCTTAGACCATTTGTGGTCGTACACAGTCAGTTCCTCCAGCGTCGTCGCCGCGGTTGTGTTTTCAAGCATGTAAACGTCGCTGATAGTCACTCCGCTGACAATAGAAGACTTATCGTGACCCTCAATTACAGCGTTGCGCGTACCTATTTGACGCGCACGGATGTTTTTGATGGTAATGTCCTGGATTGGCCCAACACCTTTGCCCGAATCCATAACGTATATACCTAGCCAGGTGCCAAAGTCACCGGGAAATCCGACAATATGTCCGTGTAAATGCTCAATCTCAATGTTGTCAAAGGTGATGTTGCTAGCTGCCTCAGTCCCATATTCGTGGTGAATGCCAAAGCCTACGCTGCCGTCATAGACGTAGCTGTTCTGGAAAGTGACGTTGTCTTGCTTCTCCCAGACCCCCTGGCCGATCTTGTAGCCAAAGCATGTGGTCCAGGCGAGACAGTTGTCAAAGAGAATGTCATTCTGCGGCTTTGGCTTATATGGGTAAGGAACCGTCGAGCCCTCGTTGTATTGCCACGTCTTGGCTGAAAAGCTGTCGTCGTTGGCGATTGCAATTGCACGTCTGACCGTGACTCGCTGGGATTCGATCACGTCGACTCCATCGTTTTGGGACACGTCGCGTCGGTCGAGGACTTTCAAATTGGTCAAGAGGGCATCCTCGACTTGGATCGGAGTGACTGCCCAGAAACTGCTGTCTCGCACGAGAATCCCGTCGCATACAAAGTTCTTGGTACCCACGGGGACGAGCAGGTCGGCCATGAATTTCTTTTGGCGAGTGTTGTAGCCATTGCCGTCGATGGTTCCTCGACCGTAGACTTTGATATCGGTGGAATCAAACTCGGTTTGAATCCACCATGTGCCGGGTCCAAGTTTTGACGTGTAAAGAGTCTTATAGTCAGATGGGTTGCCGGTGAAGCGCAAAACCGAACCACCAGCGAGATACAGAGAAGTCTGGTTGGGTATCATGAGGTTGCCAACAAGGTACAGGCCTGGGGGCACATAGACTGTGCTGCCGGGTTTTTTGGCTGCGGCGTCCATGGCATCTTGGATACCTTTGGTAATGGATTTCCCACTGTCGTCGGCATCGTAATCAAGGACATTGAACACGCCATCACCCTTAGCATCGGGGACATCAGTCTCAGTCGGATCAACCATGATAACAAACTCCTTCTCATCATTAATCTTCACAATCATATAATGCGCTTCTGTCAGCGAGAAAATCAATTCATTTCCCTGTTTAGTGGCATCGATGGACAGATTGCGAGGCGAAATGTAGTACGAGTCGACCGAATCTTGGTCCGTGACCTTAATGCGGAATTCGGTGGGATACCCTTCATCCATGGAAAGATGCACATAGTCATAGCCCGCATAGCTGACAGTGTACTGGTACGTGCCGTTGACTTTCAGCGAAAAGTGAGCCGACTTGTCATAGAGGTCTGGGCGAGGGTAGCTGATAACGTCCGCCGAGGCGAAGCTCACCACCATCGCCATCAAGGCGATAATGGGTTTGAAAAACATGATTGTTGGTGTTGTTTAAAATGAGTGAGCTGCTTTGAATATTTTTTTGGTTCACATGCGGCTATGATGAATTTATAACAATCGTTCTTTAGATGTCATTACGGCCGACGTCTCCAGCTGAGCCCATCAAGGTCGAGCTGGATCAGCAGCCAAGGAAAACCGGGGCCGCGAAAGTACATTTAAAGTATAGGATAGGGGCTAAAGCCAACTGTTCAAGATCAATTGCATTTTAGGCCCAATGGCTGTTTAGATGATCTGGACAAATGTTAGGAATTGTCTTTAAATGGTCCCGCATCCCGCACGCATCCCATCCCGCACGAGGATCTCCATGAAAGTGAAGCCCTATTGATCAGCAATCGCCGCATACTGCTTTAAACAGGGAAGGCTGGGACCTTTTTTTAATGACTTCCATGCTTAAAGTTATATTTAGTGGCTTCCTCGGATTTCCAGGGTCTTTCTAGACTCTAGTGCACTTTAGATATTTATAGATTTCCTCTGGCATCCCTCAGGGGCTGCTCGGGTACTAACCACCATGCAAGGGATGTAACAATAAAGCCCGAGGCTAAATAGGGAAAATGTTTCGAAAAGATGATTATGCATAAGAACGCAATAGACACGGCCGATTGTCTCTTGCTATATTAGTCGGAATAGACTAAGGCGTTGAAAAACGCAGCACATACTCTTTGTGATGATACTAGCTATGGATATGTCTATTAAATTTAAAATCAATATCGGAAAGCTATATTTCACAAGTCTAGACCGTTAAAGCTGAATTCATTTATTGCATATATAGTAGAATCCCTTTTTTGAGAAAGTGAGATGCCTGTGTCTTGTCAAATGTCGCGAAACATCGAACCGTCATATACCGATCTATGCCTATATGCACCCATTTCGCAAGTCAAAATTAGCAGTTGACAAAGTAACATACTAGTTAATTATTATCATGTCGCGCACCATCAAATCTACTAAGCTTCAACCCTAGCAACATCTAAACAAATGTGCACGGCCCTTGATCCATATTAGTAGTACTCCATACCTCAAAAAAGAATCACAAGCCCAAAAAATTGAACACAAAACAAGGTTTTTTGCAACGGCTACGACTCCGAACAGCAACATCAGTCGCATGCATGCCACCCACCCTGTTTCAACTGTCATGTCAGATCCATCACAGATCGACAGACTCAAGGCGTCGGTTCCCGGATTTTCAAAGACTAACACTCTAAGCGAGAATGCTATTTAGACACTAGTTTTCATGGTGTTATATGGCCAGCTGACCCGATATTAATTAGAAATGATAATCTTGAAGTAAGTCGCCTATCAGAATACATGCTGTGAATCTTGGATGTTCCCGAGATCGACGCGAGGGCCGGGCCTTCCGTGCGGGGATGCATACACACCACTGACTGGATCAATACATTGATGTATGCAGATGGTCGTGTGAATAGGTCTGAGCCCTAGTGCAATGTATATATGTGTGTGTGTCAACTGGTATAGATATTAAAAATTGTTGAATGTTATGTTAACAGTTCTTGGCGTAATACTCGAGAATATCATCCACCATGTATAAAGGGCTCTATGAGAAGGCTTTCCATGTAAATAATACTAAGAATGAAAAGATAACAATTAAAGAATAGTACAGAAGTTTCTTCTTATTTTGGGATACATGGAACATGCTAGATTCAACTAAAATCAATATACGCCCTATGTCATGTCATTTCAGCTGCGTCTCCTCCCACTAGTACGTGCAGATACTCCAGAAAAGCATCGAAACACACAGAAAAAGCTTCTGAAGATAAGACATACATGACGCGTCACTAAGCATATGGTAAAGACAATACAATACCACACACCCACACAAATATACCGAGAATAAAAAAAAAGGAAAAGAAAAGAAAAAAACACCCCCCTGTCAGCCGACCTCATTCAACTACGTACATCTCTACCGACGCCATGACGCAGGTCTCGCAGGTGTCGCACAAACCTAAATATTTTAGCGGCATCACCAGCCACAGCGGATTGTAAAGGCAGCTGAGGCGACGATGTAGGCGTTTTGTATTTTTGTGAGATTGTATGTTGTATGATGATGTCATTTGTTTATTCTTGTCTTTGGATACCACTACTGCCATAATTTTTATAAAATTTATTCAACAACGTACGGGAAGGGTGCACTCCTGATTATCCAGAGTAAATTACAGGTGATATCAATGTAGAAAATACCTAGAATTTACATTTCAAAACATCAGGTACTGTGTTACAACAATTTCATGAATCATAACCATATCCATTTATTTCCTCAAGAAGACGGCGAGCTGATATGACTCACCCTTAAAACCGAAAATCATCTATACCACTGAATTTTCAAGTGCGGGGTAACGGAACAATAACAATACAACTGAATATGCGAGAACCCGCACAGTAACAACAATCATCTAATCAAGTGATCCAATTCAACATGAAGAAAGTGAGTCACAGTCCAAGCTTGCAAAGTGGACACTGTGTTATCGATAAGAAGTTACATATGTCGGCTGTAGCAGTGTTAAGTGGGTACGTGTATCTTACAGTCAGCTTTCATTATGCAACTAACTAATAGCAACTGCGGGCGAGTAAAACACCAAACCCTATACAGGGAAAATAGCAACGCAAGTGACTCATTTGTCGAATGTCGGCATACCAAAAAGGAATGAATCGTGCATTGAAATCTGACATGGTGGTGGGTCCTGGGGGGACAAGCGGAGGCTGTGTATGGTAAGTTTAGAAGCACTAAGATTCTTTTGGATTAGCGTACGGCTATGCATGTGGGGTTTAGAGCTTAGCGCGAACTCTACAAGTGGACGCTTCAAGGCTGATTCGAGTGATTTATCGCAGATGATGATGGAGATAGAGTTGGATATGTTTGATAGGATTGTGGATGTATTGTTGCTACACTAAATACATAAACAAAAGTACAAGAGTCATAGATGATAGAACGAATCATGAACATAACACGTAAATCGACGCGGCATTGTGGTTGGACGGCACGGGCCGTAGTAAGCACACATCGGCCAATGAGAACAAAGGAAACGCAGTACTAGATGTATGCAACTATGCAGTAGTAGATGCATACATGCTAGTCCTCTCTATAACTGCAAGGATAAATCAACTGACTAATGAGTCGACAATTAGGTGTAGATATAACAAGTATATCGGTGACATGTCTCGGCGTTTGCATTGGTTTGTCAGGTCTGATCAAACGCTGCCGGAGACAGTGCGAGCCAGCGTGGGGTACTGAGGTACTCGCGCAATCGCATGTAGGTGGACCGGGTCGAGGGGCCAATCGTCAAGGTGGAAGATCAGGTGCACGATCAAGATAAACACCGTGTCTAGGAGGTATAAAGAATAAACTTGGAAGAGGGCGAATGATTCATTCATCGGCGCACACGAACGTATTGGCGGCGCTCCTGACGGTCAGCGCGGTCGGCTTCGTAGAGAGAGCCCCGGTTGGGAGACGATCGAGGGTATACAATGACGCGGCGGCGAGTGCGCGGGGCACGCTCGATGATCTCGGTGACGGCCTCGGTGGTGGAGGAGCGGCGCGGGCCAACCATGTAGTTCTGGTCGTAGCTAATAACGGGTTGTTCACGGTGCAGGCGCAGACCTTCTTCGATAGCGAGGAGCAGACGGCGCGAGGCCTTGAAGCCACGCGGAATGCGCACCAGCATCAGCTCGTCCCGCTCCTTGTCAACGGCCGAAAAGGCCTTGCCGTCCCTGCTGAAAACGTAGTTGGCAACGTCACTGGCGTACTGCAGGCCGCGCTCGCAGAGGGAGCGTCCCTCGCGGAAAGTGTCGAGCGCATCTGCGCAGCGTGGGCACTTGCTGGCGTGGCCTTCATATTCGGATAGCACAAAGGTTTCGTCGTCGGCGAGATCACGCACGCGCGTGACGGGATCTTCATGGCCGAGAAAAGGCATGGTGGGCGAGCGCTGAGGCGGCCGGTAATCGTAGAAAGAGTCGCTACGGGGCCGGGTCGATATGGTCAAGTCCAAGAGAGAGCGTCTTGGGCTGTGAGAGGGCGACAGCTTGGCGGTGTTGATGGGAGTAGCCCTGAGGTAGAAGGAAGATGGTATAGTAGAGTAGAGTAGAGTAGGTAGAGTGAAGAGGAAAGTAGAAGATAGATTGAATGTGAAGGCGAGGGGATCAGACGATTTATATCACTTTGAGGTGGAATGACCAGATGGATAGAAAGCAAGTTGATAAGAGGAGGGGGGGATGCTCTTTAAAGCTCTGGCCTATGACACCTGCAGGCGGTGGAGAGCCCCAGGCAGCCAGTACTGAATGTTGGTCGCGAGGTACGGTAACGGTACGATACGAACGGATACAGGCTCAGCAGGTGGAGCGCCGCACGGTGGATGCCTGCCACGCGCCACAACGCCAAGGCGGACTCGGGCGCACTATTCCTGTTGTGGCCTGGCACATGGCGCTGACTCGCTGACAGCTGCTCATGTGCCCCACTACCGCCCAAAGTAGAAGGGATCGTCTATTACTGTGGCTTTCGTCTCGTATCTGGCAGACTGTCAGCCTCTTAGTATGTCGTGCCAAGTACTGCTGTGGCTGCTAAAAAATCCTTCGGAGGTGGCTGGGTAATTATGGTTATCATAGACTGAGTTAATAATATCTTATATGATTTTATGGTTTGATTGTCAATACATTTGATTGCTAATACTAAATGTGTCTATGTAAGTACTACCTACCCTGTATAGTTTGTAATTTTGCACTTCAATCTGTATTCCCCGTACAATCAACAAATGTTGGTTCTCGCTCAATCTATTTGCAGCCTCTAGAAATAGCCGCCGTCAATGCAGGAGATTTCACAGATACATTAAATATAGCTGCACGACATCAAATTGGTTGTTTCATGAAGGCATTCGCAGCGAGTGGGGCATTAGTAAGGCTACAGCCAATCAGGGTTCGTTCTGGGGCCTTTTCAGCCTCACGGGGCTGGTGCCAAGCAGCGTCACACGAGGTTTTGCTCTTCGACTCCGCCTCGCTGCTGCGAACGCCTCCAGGAACACCACAGGGACCAGGCCTTGGTTGGACCACACTCGCCTATTCACCATGCATTATTCGCGCGACACCAAACGTCAACCTGCATAGGCGCGAATTCCCATCGGAGAAATTAGGGGCATCCATCGTATGCAAGAAATGCTTGACATGGAACGTATCAGAATAGCCGCCCGCGCCCCTGGCACTAAGGAAATGCAGACCTCTCGTCCTATGGATCTATAAACGCAAAAACATCAAAACACCATCGCTCCTCCTTTAATTCCCAAGGGTTTGGTAAAGGTCTGTTTCGCCTATTTCGATCTGGCGGCTATGCAGCCTGTTTCGAACGCGACCAGCCTACCGATCATGAGGGGCAGACTCTCGTGAAACGTCCTTCCACTCGGGCCTTCTCTGAAAATAGAACGTCGTTTCTAAATTTACTATGTCGTGATTGATTATCGAGCAGGTCGAGGACAGATTTACTACTACTACTACTACGCTGACAATACTGGGGACGACGCAAAGACCAGTGCTGATCCGTCGGCCATTCGATTCGTTCTATAATTAGCGCCGGGCATGATCTCGCCACAAGACGTGCTCATTAATAACATTTCGGTCGAAAAAACAAGGATTAATCATACGCAACAGAATCCGAAATCTGTTCACAAGAACAAAAGAAAAAGTACGTACAGAAAAAATATCGCACTGTGGCTTGGAGCTGCTGTGGCTGCTGCTGGTGTGGTGATACGAGCCGCTGACGCGATCCATGCGCCCCGTTCAGCTGGCGTCCGGCGAGCGTGCCTGTCTGCTGAGACCAGTCGGATGACGTAGATTGTATTTAAAAAATTTAAAGGATGAATAGTATAGTTATTATTACTTACTAATGTAGCACATATACTTAAAGAGTATGGTTAGTGCAGAATATCTACAATATATGACATCAACATTGAACGTAGTACTATGTAGTATGTAAATTGAATTTCTTCTATTTATCAAAATTACTAGATACAAGACAGATATAAGGAAATAAAGAAAAAGTCTCTGCAGCCTCCCTATTATCAAGACCGCAGGAATCATAGAGAAAATAAAGATTAAGTAAGGTTTGATATAAATAGTATGTAAAGAGAAAGACAGAAAGAAAGGTCCAGCCATACGGCCAACAATCACTCTATTGGCAACTTGGATCACGATTTACAATAAGGACCCTTGTCTATGACAGGAATTATATCTGTAGGTTTATCAACCCAGAAACCCCAAGCGTTCACCATGTGACTTAGCGACACCACCAAAATATATGGTTATAACTGCTCAGAATGACCCAAGTCGGGAAATTTCTTAACCAGAGAAGAGCCATAGAGCATGTCTGCGCCTGACCCTGCATCATGAATGACAACCTTTGATAGCCATATGAACGATTCATTGGGTAGCTCAAATGGTTTCAGACAATAGTATTGGTCTATGAAGACGCCATTCTTGAGAAAAATTAGCTCCTTCATACCCTCGTCAAAGACTCTTTTGTATATGTCCTTGCGCTGAGAATCCGTGAGCACGCTCCTAGATTTGTCGCGGGCTATGGCTTGATTATACGAAGGCACGAGCATCCAGCAATACATTGTGTCAATCGGTTTAGATTCCCGTCTGCTGTCTTGAAGCATTTCCTCCGCTCTTTTCCTAATGCCCCTGACTTGCTCTTCTGCCCTTTCGGGGGTTTCTTGAAGCTGAGGGCGCACCACAAGCAACCAACTCTTGGTCATGATAAAGACAATATCCCAAGGGGAGTCAAAGATCGTGATTGGCTCAGGAAAGGGTGCGATGATGCGATCCTCCATGCGCAAGTAGACTTTCCTTGAAATTTTGTTGTCTTCGTTGAACTTGATAGCCAATAATTCCCCTTTGGAAACCACTTTGTCCCTGTAAAAAGCAGGGTCACTCAATACGTGTAATTCTGGAACTAGCGGACGACTCATGGCTTTTGTGGGGTTGGTAAACTATACTTTTGTGTTAATTCCATCCAAGAACAGGAAACAGGACTACGCAATCTCATACCTACCACAGGCTTTTCTAAGACTTTCAGGTATGTAGCCAAATATTCAAAGTGATGAAGAATAAATAGCTAGTAATGTAAAGCTAGTGTTTTCATGAATCTCGATTGGCTACGCCTAATGTTGTAGCCTGATTCTATATGTTGCAAGTGAAGATATAACATTGAAAAAATATCTGTTGGTTATTTACTAAAATAAGTCTGTTAATACATGTAGAAACATGAAAAGTGCCATATACACTGCTAAATGCTTCCACAGCAGCTTGGTGCGGGTTCCGGAATGACTGGTAACTTCAATGAGTCAGTGACATGGTGTTCTGTAGAATTCAGATGCTTTTGTCTCACATAAAGCCATGTACACAGTCATATAACCTAGTCATCCGAATAGTCATAGCACGGTAACACAAATCATCTATACAGATAGATTTACGTACCCAGTCATAGTCCATCACGTAAATTGCAGTCTGCAGACATACATTCATAGTATCTTCAAGATCAATGCAATAGTATGTTCCAGATATCTAAATAATGACATCATCTTCTATTTCCCATTCTATCATGTCGTTTACGTGTACATCATATCGCCCTATTCACCCGATCCAAGCCGAATTCTTAGTAGAACAACCCACTTGATAGTACTGGAAACCCAGTAATAATCGAGACAATAGAAACAAAAAGGCTATAAAATTCCAATGTAAATTATATTTTTTCCATCCGGCGAGACGTCATCGTTTCAATGTTCCCATGTTCAGCTCATCAGCGCCAATTAAGCGTCATTTCCACCGGCCCCCACCTCCGCTTTTCAAACATCCCACTTTTCTCGTTTCGTCCACCCAGCCATAAGACTAACATGGATTGGGGGAGGCTCTTTTCATTTTTCCACTGCAATTACTAACCTAGTCTCTACCCTAGTCTGTGTTCAGTTCTGCCCCCGTCCGATCACACTTGCATAGTGTGGCGGTGCTGGAGTACTGGAGTCAGCCTCGCCGAGAAGGATTGCTGCCTGCGAGGTACAACAATCGATCTGCCTTATTGATCCATGTCACGGGCCGATGAGGAGATTTTCTGATTAGTTATCTGTTTCTCATCTGTCCTCTTTTCTCGCTTCCCCGAATCCAATCACCGGTGTTGCCCCGATCCACTTCCTCGCTCTTTCTGACTGGAACGTCATCAACAGAGACTTTTTTTTCATACCTTTCTCCTCTTTTCTGTTTCGTAGTAACCTAAAACCTCAGCTGATTGCCCAGTCTTGCGATGCTGCCTTGTAGCGTCTCATATGTGCTACTCTTGTTTCGTTTCGTCTTGTCTTTGGTATCGTTACCTGTCATGACCAGAACATGTCAAATACCATTATTCTTCCCCACCCACCCATCATGAAGCAAAAGCAAAAAGATGCCTCTAGTATCTTCTCCGTCCTTCGCCTCTTTTCCCTTGGATATGACGCCCGAGGGCTGATTTCTAAGGTTGTGAAGTCGGGCGATCACGGGTCCGGGATATATCAATTGATAGAATCATCTCACCGGATGGGACTTGATTGCGTGGCTCTTTCTGTCAAGGTTATACTTCTTCGGTTATTATTACTCTCCTCGTCCCTTTACCCAAGGCTCGATCCTTCATCCGGGTTGAAGCATTTAGGGTTCATTCAAGGCTGCCTATGATCATCACAGGTTACATCATTCAGTTCCCCGCTCTCAATGTGCCTTGTAGTCTCTGGCTTTTGTGTTCTTTAGTAATTGTAACATGTCTTTCTTAAACTTAGTCTTGGCAATAGTCGTCATTGAGACAAAAGTGTCAATCCTCTGATGCATATCCACCCTAGTAGTTCACCTACCTGATACACCGACAACACACAACACAACACAACATATACTTTTAGAATTACCCTCGGTAATAGAATCCAAAAGCAAGCTCCATCGATTCAATGTCGAAAGGTGTCGTCTATTATAACTTTCTCGCCCTCTCCACTTGGTGATGCGCTGGCTTCACCGCTGGACTGAGCCTTGCCCCCACAAATCTCACTTATGCACGCCATGAACCACGGTACGCATTCTTGCGTCCACCTCGCCAAGTGGATCTTCAACGACGTTGGATAATATCCTAAATTAACCGCATCTTTATGCATCATTATCTGGACAATAATAATTGCAACAAGAAAGAAAAATAAAAACAATGCCAAAACTACGTGCATACCCGCCCGAAGACCTCCCCGAGGCCACAATCGAGTCCATCATCGGCCACATCAAAGACTACCAAGCCAACCACGGCTCACTGATCAAAGTCATTGACTCGGAAACAGAACACAGCGTGCGACTGCATCCCGTCGGCGTCAGCCTGTTTCCGACACTGTTTCCGCGGGAATTATTCGATGAAGCGGTGGGGTTGCAGCGAATATATAACGAGTTGTACTGCAAAGTAGCAGAGGATGTGCGGTGGTTACATGACGTAACGAGCCCCCTCAGAGATACAGAACCGCTGATTGATGCTCTGTGGACGGTGTATGAAGAAGTGCAGAAACGGAGATGCAATGGATCAGCTCAGTTTCCGCCTCAGAATGTGTCTGGTGGTGTTTTTCGGTCTGATTATATGCTCCATTGGCAGGATGACGACGACGACATAGACGAAGAAGACACAGACAGCAACAACACCCCAAACAAAGAAGAAGGAGAAAGCGAACTGCACTGGATGACCAAAGTAACTCTCAAACAAGTCGAATTCAACTCATACTCATGCGCTGGCGGCGCTCACGCAAACAAAGTCGCTGAAATGCACCGCTTCCTCGTTCGCAGACACGTCTACCACGATTTTCCTCTCGGTGAAGATGACATGAACCTGCAATCAACACGCGAAAACCCTATACGGCAAGACGCGCTGCCCAAGAATAAGACGATTGACAAGATTGCATACATGCTAGTCTCTGCGCTCAACGAGTATAAATCATCATCACTGACAACACCATCATCTCACGGGCGGCCGACTGCCGTCCTGATGGTCGTGCAGCCACACAACTTCAACACCACGGATGAAAGACCCATCGAATACGCCCTATGGAACTGGGAGGACGGCGGCTCACCCATTCCTTCGTACCGCGTCGAGTGGCAGAATGTGTTGCGATACACGACTCTGACCGAGACGGGCCAGCTACTCTTCCACCCAGAAGAAGGCCTCGGAAAATCGATTGAGATTGGCGTTGTCTACCATCGCGCTGGCTACGAGCCCAAGGAGTATGCCAGCGACCACGGCATCGAAACGCGCATTAGGCTCGAGCTCTCGCGCGCCATCAAGTTTCCTTCTGTCCTGGGCCATATCACCACTACCAAGAAAGTCCAGCAAGCCCTGGCAGCACCTGGAGCATTAGAGCGCTGGCTTCCGCCCGAAAGCGCGCACAAGATTCGTCAGACTTTTGTGGAAATGTACCCATTAGACGACGACACACCGGCCGGTTCCAAGGGCATTGAGCTTGCGACTAATGCCGACACGGCAGAAAACTACATACTCAAACCGTCGCTGGAAGGCGGAGGTCACAATATCTATGGAGATGATATACCGGATTTCCTAATTAGTATTCCCCGCTCGCAATGGTCGGCATATATCCTGATGGAGAGGATTTGCTCGCCGCCGGGTGTGTTCAATGTGTTGATGTCGTCCGAAGGCATCGACGCCTGTGATATTGTGTCGGAGCTGGGGATTTTTGGTACTTGTCTTTGGAGATCCGTCCCCAATGAGGACGGTGGTCAGTCTACTTGTGAAATGATCAAGAATAAAGTAGGTGGGTGGTCGTTCAAAACAAAAGATGCCTTTATAGACGAGATGAGTGTCGTCAAAGGGTTTGGATGTTTCGACACACCATGTTTGGTTGATCAGTAGTTGACTTTCTCCTTGGTAAAATAACTGATACCAAAAAATAATAAGCCCAATAATGAGATATTTAAATAGGATCGCTATGAATATTCTGTATAATGGAAATATGTTTCACAAAAAAAAATGCTACGTGTCAAAAATAAAAAAAAAAATACGATGTGGTATACCCAACTCCCATGTATGACATGTATGGCTACCCTCAAAAACGCCTGTCAAATGTAAAATAATCATTAAAAAACATAACTCAAAAATTCCTGCCCCTTCACGACTGTGGCAATATGCCATGGTAGCGTGTTGTGCTGGACGGCCAATGTGCCCTTAGCTCGGGCGAGAGTCGCCAGATCTCGGTAGCTGCTCAGAGCTTCTCTAAGCACAGCCTCATATGCTCCAGAAGGTCTCGAGGTGTGGACCAGGTTCACAGACATGGCTGCAACTCCTTGACTGTCATTCGCGCCCTTTCGGCGCAGTAGGTACCCGCTGACAAGCGCGGGTCTGTATTCGGTCATATAGGTTGAATTGTTAAGACGGTGTGATAGGACCACTGCCCAAGATTCGTCATGTGCATCAATAAGTACTGCATCGGAATCGGGTTCAACAGACGCTGAAAAATCTGTTGGGGTCATGGCAGTCATCGGTCCCTGACCACCGCTTGCTGGAGTCCCAACTCCAAATTGGTCTGGCGAGGCGACCCCGCCGTATGGAGTAGTCACTGGAGTTGACGCTGGAGGGTTGATCATGTTGGCTGAAATTGGGGCTGCCGGAAGTTCCAAATGTAGCCCAGGTGCCACATTGACGCTGAGAAGCGTCAGTTCGACTGGCATAGCCTTGGATTGATTATAGCGTGCAGCAAGTCCGTTCCACGCTAGCAAATATATTAGTTCCAAGCTTTCTTTTTTAGTTGCAGTATAGACATACCTTCAGCCTCTTCTTGGTCAATCGGCTCCGTCCTTACAAGAAAGACTTTTGACCTGGTTTGTGTTCGCTCCATAATATCTTTCGTGGTTTCCCATATCTCTTGCCGGACCTCTGCAAGAGTTCGGTTAACATTTGAACCACGGGCTCGTAGACAGTACGACATCAATATTTGAAAAGAACCCGAGCTGTCAGACCAGGCTGCGCTAATCCAGCGCTGATCGGCACTTCGCGAAACTGCCAAATGGAGGCACCGGCCTTCTTGAAAAGGAGAAACGCGCTCCGAGGTAACTCTAAAGGGAAGACTCTTCGGAGCAGCATCTGCGAGAACAATTGGAGGTGCATATCCTGTAATGCCATCACTGGCATCCTTCGGTGGGCATCGACCATAGACTTCAAGAGCCAGATTGAGATATTGCCACTGCGTGGGCACTGCCAACAATGTTGGAGAATAGACAAAGTTCATCGGAATTATTTGTAAAACAAGTTCATTCATTTGACTCCTTGCATAGTTCCGATCGACATCGCCAATGTACTTGTGAAAAAGATGCAAAAATGCAGCAGAAATGTCGGCAAATGCTGCTCCATGTGTAAAGGGGTTGATAACATAGATGACAAAGTTCTCATTGGCAGAAGGGGCTTTAGACAATGCGGCTCCTGGAAAGAATTAGTCAAGTTAACATATAAAAATAAGTGAGCTGCATACCAAGATTTTCGCAGAGATTTTTCAGCGACTGCATTGTCCGCACATATGCCCCGTCTCCTTTTGCGATACTCCAAGCCCCTAAACCATTTTCAAACGCCTTGGATCGATCTCCTCTAACGTGCTGACCAAAACTGCAACTAGAATAAACTAGTCCCAAGCGTGTCATAAAGACATCGGCGCCTTCGGATGCGAAATGAGGATATATGCAATAAGCAGAAATGTCTTTGGGTCCATTGGCAGGTTCCAAACCAAAAGTTTCCCAGAACGACATAGATGATGGAAGAACATCCAAATAATCCTTTCCACGGTGCACATGCAGATGAGGAAGGGTGATTCTAGTAATCGACCCTTTGACATCTTTACGTTGCATATTTGGCCGAGCTGAAGGCGTGTCCATTGTCATTTGCATGTTGTCGTGTAGAGAAACTAGGGTCTTCAAATCCAATTTTTCATTTCCCTCTAACATGGGGCTATCATCCAAGGGCGTATGAAGTGTTATCGTATCGTTTTCGAGGTCTGGCGTTGTTTTGCAGCCATCGATTTTATGAGAAAGCGATGATTGAGTAAGCTGATCCACCATCAGTTGTGCCAGTTGAACATGGTCCTCTCTTCGAATCAAGACAGGAGAATAATGGTTCTGTTTAGAGGAGAAGTAACCAGCCAGCGACCAGTCAGTGATGACAGAGAAGAAGTTCCCAAGGAACACGCCACAATCTTCTCTTGTCCAGCCGGTGTCTGTCTCAGACGCAATAGATAATCTTTCTAGTGAAGATGTCGTGGATCGTTCAGCTTCAGAAAGTGGACGTTTTCGTTTCAGAGTTGCCAGTCGTGCTGGCGACGACTCTCTTTCGTACTCGTCATCGCTAGAATCAAAGCTTGATTCGCTGCTGGAAACAGACGCTGACCGTGAGATTCGTCCGGTTGAGGGGGGCTGCTTTGTCCCATTCAGTTTTTCGGAAAGATGGGAATGAATTGGTTTGCGACCTTGAGGGAATCCTACTATTGGGATTTCTGATGCGGGATTTGCCGTTGAGGTTTCATTTTTCCGAGCCGCAAAGAAGAAATGGCCAGAGTTGGAATATTTCTGATCGGAAATAGTGAGGCCTTGCTGGAAAGAGATTGAATCGTAACGACTTTGCTTCTTATCGATATCAAGGTCAATATGTTTGGAATCTTTGCCCGCCTCTGGTGCATCCGTGTCTGCGGTTGAAAAAAGAATTTTCTTCACTTCGACTGGACTGAGAGGAGGACTCATAGCTTGCTCTGGGAGATCCCAATATTTTTCATGGGGAGTAGATGCAGTAATGATATTCTGGGGTTGCTTTGTTTCGATTTTTTCGACGTTCAAGACAGACTCGGGGTCCTGACCGTCTGGGGGGTCAGACTTTATAGGGGGCTGCATAATGGCATCATCTTGCGTTTTCCCTATAGAAAAAGCTTCATGCGGAGTTTGAATGTCGGCTGTTTCTAATTGAGGTTGCTGTGGTGTTTCGAGGGCGGGTTCAGCGATAGGTTTGCCCATGTCGAAGTTGTCCATCCCGGGATCATCAAAAAAGTTGAAATCATCGTCCGTAATCCCTTTTGGTCCAAAACCTTTATCATCTATATCTCCGAATAAATCTTCATCGCCGGTAGTATCGTAAAGACCGGTTGCAACTTCCGATTCGCTCTTAACTCGAGGGGCAGTGGCATCCCCCGGGTTCCTGGCCATTTGCATCCCTCGTCTTGGAAATGCGCCGGTTGACATACTAATGTCATGTGCATCGGATCCAAATGCGTCAGAAGTCGTCTGGTTCATGGCCGATGCTAGAGCGCCATCTGGTGGCGTAGGGTACACTGTACTGGCACTTTGAAGGTCTGGGTATTGGGCTACCCTAGCAAGACTCTCGATCTGTTCGGAAAAGTCAATCCTAGGAGTTGATGAATCTTTGTTCTGCGGCGTCTGCTGCATATGTGAGGTGCTAGGTATGGGCTTTCCCTGTCGGGCACCCGCCGTCCCGATCCAATTCTCAGCAAAATTCACAGGGTCATCGCAATCTGTTACGAGAGGGTCGACGTCATCAATCAAGGATGCAGAGGTGAGCTTGGTCCTCTTAAAGCAAAAGCTGGATGGCCAAAGGATTCGTTTGAGAGGAGACACCGATTGAATGTCATCCATTTGACGTAAGTAATCAGCTGCAAAACGGGCATAGAATGGTTCCGACACTTCCACTTCCACCCAATGCTCTTCCTCCGACGAGTTTACCGATAGGCCAACATCTCTCAACCATTCGACAACTGTGTCTTTCCAAAGCTTTTGTCTGGCTTCCACGAATTGACGCGAAGTAACATCGTTCTTTTGCCTCTCCGCAAAAACATTGGATTTTTCGGCGTTGAAAGCTATCAATCGAGCAACTGTCCCATTCGGGGCGAGCCATATATCCGTGTTGGGCCTTACGTCGACCGGATTCACTTCTGTAAGGTCATGCCCACCCAGCCGCGAGATTCCTTCTTGGTAGACTGTGTGCAGAGAGACAATGGCCTTCCCGGTTAAAGAAAGTTCTATTCGTAGGGTAGTTAAAGCAGGAAGGGCGTTTGCGTTGCCATCGGCTATTGTCGGACCGCTGAAAAAACTCGGTTCAATTGGCGTGAATAACGTCCGAGCACCCAACGGGATCGCGTCAAGACGGCGGACAAGTTGCAAGCTGACGAGTCCGGCAACAGCGGATATAAGTGATGCATATAGGACTGTATAATTTGTCCTACCAGAAGAATTTGGAGACGGATCGGCAGATAGAGACCTAATGAGGTCTGTAGCCGTTACGCTTCCTGAAGCAGAGGCTGTTGAAATTATCAGCAAAATTTGGACGGAGATATTGCGGGCTGCGATAATTACCCTTGAGCGAAGTGCCTCCAATAAGTAACTTTTCCGGTTCTTTCAAGTCTTGGTTGGGCGATTCCTGGGCAAACGAGTCCACGCTTTCAAAACCTGGAGTAGAAGAGAATATCCATAAGCCGAGGCGCCTCGGATAGTGTGATACTAGACAACCGAGGTTTCTCAGTTTGATCTCCAGGTCTTTGAGTCTGCTCAGGAGTTTTAGGATACTGTAGCCGTTGCTTGCGACGGTTTCCGAAGCCTGAGTGTTAATGCTGGTTTCTTCAATGTAGATTCTCCAGTATATTACAGAAAAGCCATTCTGCACAAAAGTTTAGCTCCAGGGCCTTTCTAAGTTTTGATAATAAATATGACACTCACGATAACACTGATATTAGTGATGGCGTCGCCTGGAAATTCCATCATCACAATGATAAAGGCTTCCCGGCCAGACGATCAAGGCCGTTCGCCAATGAAGTAGAAAAGAAACCGGACTCTACTTGTGCACGTGGTTTCATTTCCACAGGCGCATTTGTTGCAGGCCTTGAGACATGAGGTGAATAGAATAAAAAATAACGCTGTTGCCTCATCGATATCAAGGCCGAGATCAAGAGCCTCTACCAAGCGTCTCCATGCCGGAGGAACATCAATCAGCTTCTGAATCTGTGGACGGAACGAGTGTACAAGAACAACGGAAAAAGCAGTTCCTAGTAGACGTAAATGATAAAGGCGACGCAGATATGGGCTGGACTGACACAACAAGACCGCGCTGGGATGTTTTTATGTCCTGTCGACGTCGCCAATTTATTATGGAAGTTGCCCCGGGGCAAGAGCGCGCCCAATCAGCTCCGGCGCGATTCGGGGGACGAGGTGGAGCGCCCGAGTCACGTGGCCATACCGAGTCCGGTTAGCGCTGCTCCGGTTTTTTTCTCTAGTCTCTGGTTAACTCCGAGCTTTTTTTTTTGGAGAAAGCATTTTTTTTGTACAACCGATTTTCTTGTCCTGATCAATATCCGATGGGAGGAGGTCTGGGCCACCAAAAATGAAACTCTCAACCCAGTCGTCTGTTCCGGTCTATACGATCTCAGGCTCATCGACAGCCCGCCCACTCCCAGAATGGCTTGCCAGGCGGAGGAAGCGCAGTCTGAAGAACGACCCGGAATACGCCAACAGAGTCGAGCTGCTGCAGGATTTTGAATTCGAAGAAGCCAGCCAATGTATTCGCGTCAGTGAAGATGGCCAATGGGTTATGAGCACTGGTAAATTTGCTCTTCACTTTTGAACAAAATCTTGTGTTAAAAGCTTACCCATTTACAGGAACATATAAACCGCAAATGCACACCCATTATCTGCCGCATTTATCGCTCTCATACGCCCGACATACTATATCGCTCAATACGACGTTTCTTTTGCTGTCTTCTGATTACTCGAAGTCATTGCATCTGCAGGCAGATCGATCTCTCGAGTTCCACACCCCTCAAGGATGTCACTACACCATGCGCTTACCCCGCTATGGTCGCGATCTCGTTTACGATCGACAGTCGACCGAAGCCCTTGTCCCAGCAGTTGGCGTCAATCAAGATGGCAGTGGTGAAGTGTTTCGCCTCAACTTGGAAGCAGGTCGATACATGCGCAGCTTTGAAGTTGATGTAGGCGGAGACGATTTCAACTCCACTGGTGGCGGTACTTTGCAAGGCGGCATTAATACAGGTTCAGTTAATACGGGCGCTATCGCCGAAGAGAGTCACAATCTTCTTGCTTTTGGCACTTCAATTGGAACGGTTGAACTATGGGACTCGCGAGCTCGAGGCCGCGCAGGGATTTTGCTGCCACCAACACAGTCCCAACCGGGAGAGATGCGACACGAGATTACTGCTTTGGAATTCGACAGATCGGGCTTGAACCTGGGTACGGGGTCTTCCAACGGGCTCATGCATCTGTACGATCTACGATCTCCTGTGCCGTATCTCAAGAAGGACCAGGGCTACGGCTACCCGATCCACACGTTGAAATTCCTCAACCCATCCTCACGAACACGCGAGCAAACAATGGAACCCAAGATTCTTTCTTCGGATAAGCGAATTATCAAGATATGGGACCCTCGAAACGGGGACCCGTGGACCTCGGTTGAACCAGCCGTGGATATTAACAGTGTTGCTTGGTGCCAAGATAGCGGAATGATACTGACAGCAAACGAGGGACGACAACAACACGCCTTCTTCATCCCTCAGCTCGGCCCAGCTCCAAAATGGTGCTCTTTCCTGGACAACCTTGTGGAAGAGATGGCCGAGGACCCCAATGACCCTCAGGCGTTTACCGGCGGAAACCAGGCAACGTCCGCGTACGACAACTACAAATTCTTGACTGTTGCTCAACTGCGTACTTTGAATCTGGACCACCTGATTGGACGAACCAACCTGCTACGACCATATATGCACGGCTACTTTGTCGCGCAAAGATTGTACGAAGAAGCTCGCCTCATCACAAACCCTTACATCTGGGAAGAAGAACGCGCGAAGCGAGTCAAAGAGAAGATCGATCAAGAGCGCGAGAGCCGGATCCGCGGGAAGAAGAAAGCCGCCGTCAAAGTTAACAGAAAGCTTGCCGAGAAGCTGCTTGACAAGCAAGAAAAAGCCGAGCGCCGCAATGCCAAACGTGTGCTGGACCAAGGTGGTGATGAGAAAATGGAAGACGCTCCTGCAGCAGACACTACAACAACTACATCTGGTAAGGGTCTGCTGGGTGATAGTCGATTCAAGCAGATGTTCGAAGACGAGGAATTCGCCGTGGACGAAACGTCTTATGAGTACATGATGCTCAATCCGAGCAGCAACAAAAACGACAAACCCGCCGACCGCGCAGAACGCAAGGAACGCGGTCTCACCGCCGTCGAACAAGAAGCCGCCGACGATACACCAGGATCCAGCAGCGACGACGACGACGATGATGAGGATGACAACGCCAGCGACAACGACAAACGACACACCAGACCCCAGCCCCAGTCCGCAGAAGACATATCCTACAAACGCAGCCGAAAACCATACACAAAAATGCAAGTCTCGTCATCATCTACTACACGATCAGGCCCCGCCGCTCGGGACCGGTCCTTCGAGTCTCGCGCAAATAAGATGCGTAATAATACTAGGGATAAGACTGTTCGACGAAGCGCTGTTGGAGAGAAAGAGGTCACTTTTACGCCGCATAACGCAAAGGCGAACAAGTCTCTAGGAGCTGCTGGAGAGCCTGTTAAAGTGGCCGAGGACTATCGAAGCAAAGCGCGCCGTAGCGCTTCGGGGAATACATTCCGTCGCATATGAAAGTAGAGCGACGGAAAAAAAAAAAAAGAGAAATCTTAATTAAATTCGTCTCCGCAAACTGTCATGAACATGTCTCAAAGATTCGACGCACGTGGACATCATAAGGAAACTTAGATGTCTCAGCTGCTGTCCCCCGTGATCATCAAATCCTGAAAGTATATCGGTGGAGATATCATCCAACCATCTACCTATGATCGTTTGGGAATTGGGACTTGAGTTGCACCCCAGTTGGTCATCCCCATAGCGAGATATCACACGCTTTCCTATACTGTAATTTACCGGAGATGTCTGTACTTCGTTGGAGAGATGAAAAAAGTTGAGATAGATTGAGATACCCGCTTAGATTCGTTGAAAAATTCATGTAAAGATTCAAACAATTCAACCAAACTGTTAGAAAAGGAACAAAAAACGAAAAGGGTCCTCTCATGCAAAAATGATCACCTTTTTAAACCTCCCATCCGGGTTCCAGTGAATAATCCAAACACCGGCCAAATCAAAAACCATGCCAAAAAGGATATCAACAGTGACAATTGAAACATAGCATGCAAACAAAGTTCCGACCAATCTGATTCAAGACATAAGTGCGAATAATAACAAGTCATCAATCCAAGTAAAAAACCATCATTCTCCAGTAATCAATGCTAAATGAAGACAGAGGCTGGGACTTGTCTGAATGCGAAGTAGTAAAAAAAAGATACAAAACAGAACGAAAAATCAATGGTCTTTCGAATCGTAAAATTCTATGTAGCATGCGACATAACGATCTTCTGTGTGTTGTTTACGCGCCCAATCTATTTGTGTAACCGGGTAAACACTGGCAGACAGAAGTGAACATATAGGTTTTAGAACTGGTGGATGTCCACAGTTCCTTGAATCAGTCCTATGTCCGGGGCTAAAGTATGGGACGAGAAGCACTGTCGGAATCCGGGTGTGGAATCTTCTTGCATTTTGTAAGCTATGCAAGGTCGTGGGCAGTCGGAGTGCGGAAGTCCATTTAGGATAAGATGTCCATTCTTCAAAGCAGCTACAGCCGTTATTGCCATGCATGAAAACTTGGCATGCCAGCACCTCGTCTTCCGCTACCGCGTCTGGATCCTCCAGAGTTTGCACTCGATTCACCACCAACGCTGCCCCGGCGACTTTCTTCAAGACTTCTTCTCGATGAATGGAAATCACTCATCGCAAACAAAAGCGGTTCATCCTCTTCGGAGTTCATATTATGCTGTGCTGTCGATCGTCCGGGGCCGGATCGGTGGCCTGCTCCACGCCGCATATCCACAACTGAGTTCCCGCTATTGCTTCCACTGGCGCTCGTGTCACGCTCACGCTCTCGTTCAGCCAAGTGAGATGGAATTGCACTTCCACGTGATAGGCTTCCGGAGGCAGAACTATGTGATTGTGGCCCCGCAGGCGAACCTCGTCCTCGACTGTGAGACAAAGGAGTCTGATATGGGTGGTTTGACGACGCCGCACCGGACACGAAACCTCCACGTTGAGAACCAAATTCCCGGGCCCGGCTCGGTGTTTGTAGATCATTGTTGGCTGCTTCTTCGGTTGGTGGCGCTGCTTCGGAGCTTCGTTGACCGGTAGTATCGCCTACATCAGCATTGTCTTGTTGCCGTAATCGAGTACTCAGGCTCAGATTAGTTCGCTCTTCCGCACCAAGAGAAACACTTCTCATAGCAAAGGGAAATATTTCTTCCTCGTCACCACCACCGCCAGTGCTAATTCGACGATTCTGAGCAGCGGAGCTCGAACGTCGGTAACTAGGGCCTAAAGGTCTCGGTGATTTGGGGATGTCAATTGCACCTGGACGATTGGTACGATGTGCTGTGTCGTAGCTGGCACTCTCTTCAGGCTGAGAGTCTTGCTCGGCATCTGCTTGTCGCAAAGGTGAGTCTCGTTCCCGGTCGTTGTAACTGATAATACTATTCGAGCTTAAACGAGAGGGAATTGCAGGTGTATGGGGAGTGTGTGGTGAAATGGGTTTTCCTGGAGAGGATGCAGTGGATATTGATGTACCACCAACCATTGGTGGGATACTGGACAATTGTCGACTAGATGACGCCGACGAGCGTTGCATGAGCAAGGAGGAAGACATTGAATCGGAGAGAACGGCATTGGAATCTCGCATTTTCTGAAATCGAGTGAGAGCGGCGGATGTCCTGCGTGTTGCAGCATCCACAGCGGTGGCTTTGACAGGATTCAATAGGTCTTTTCTTAAATCCAAAAGCTTCAGGAAATCAGATATATTTTCGTCATCGGTTTGGAGAGACTCTCCACTGGTAGCTGCTGGTTCTGCCAAAATCCCAGACCCAGGCTGGGCATTGGAAGACGTTGCACTAGCTTTCCCGCTAGATGTGTTGTCTTCATCTATACGTACGTTGCCGCCGGATGATAACCTCCCCCGTCGATGGCTGAAGGAACTACTGTATTTTGATGTAGGGGCAGGTCTCGGAGAGCTGGATGCCGACGACGATATCGCTTGTTCTGAGACTGGTATGCGTCCTGCAGAAGCTGGTACAGCCGGTGGAGGCATCGATTTTGGGTTGCTCACACTCCCTGGCGTCGTATTAAGACGACTCGTCGTTGTGCGCGGCGATGCGCCCAGGGGAGGATCCACTAAAGATGGTGATGCCGACAACGGCGGGGCTTTGAAAGGATGAAATGACACGGACGGACGTCTCGCCATGCTCAAACTGCTTTCGTTTGCCAAGGCAGCGGTACGGCCTCCTTGCCCGACTTTGGCTGCGGGAAGTAGTCTCGGAGGAGGGGACATCGAAGACGGGGAAGGGCTGCCTAGATCACGAGCTGCGCGCAAGGTTGATATGGGGCTGGCACCGGTCGTTGGTCCTACCTGATGGAAGGTTGAGAGACTTCCGTAAGCCTGAGTACGATCGGGCTGGCCCAAGCCTCGACCACTAATAGGCAAGGATCCTTGTGCGAGTGGCTTATGGGTTTCTTCAGACGGTAAAGAAGGCAGAAAATAGGTGTCATCGGCACCCATAAACCGAGAGCTCAAGAGAGCTTCCGAGTCATCAACCCTGAAATCAACATGACGACGGTAGGTCACTTGAATTGAGAAGGGCCCAGCAGGTGAATCGGTGGCGCCAAAGGAGTACGTATCGACAACTTTTTCGCTTCCCGTCTGCAGGGGTGTGCTTAAATTATCGAGAGTAGAAAGATGATCCTCCTCTCGGGCTTCGCGAATTCGATATCGAATTTTCAGCACAGGATTGTTCCGCATGATACCAGGTCGCTTGATTACCTTCCAGGCTGGGAGGAATCTGGAGTATGCATGTAAGGACCGGAAGAGAACGATACTCTTTTTATAGACCGCTGGTAAGATTGTGCCCAAATCGGACGGCGGTTTTGTCGATGCCTCGCCCAACTCTACTCTCCACCTCTCTAGAATGACTTCTTTTGGTCTTGCCCTCACACCTGGATCTTGCGAGGCGGCTAGAGCTTCCAATACATCCCAGCGCTTTCCGTTCTCATCTATAAGTACCAGGGTTTGGCTGTTCGTCAATGATTGGGCATCTAGGAATGTCTCGATTACCATTGGCGGCGGTCGATTTTCGATAGCATCGCAAGTTCTCCATTTTCGGATGCTTTCTCGATATTCGTCGGTTTCGTCGATATCAATGTTGAACTGTATTAAGTGAAACGACGAGGTTAATAAAGGCTCATTTTATTTCACAGGGCGGATGGGAAACCAGCAAGAATGTTGAAGGGGCTTACCCAGCGGTTGACTTTTGGTTTGTCCGATCCTTTGCTGAAAAGCGGTGGAAGGTCAGCTCGCGCGCGTAATATAATCAAGGCAGCTTTCGTATAGTAATTCTATTCAAAGAACGAATAGTTAGCCAACATAAAACAATTGTTAAGAAATGCAACGCACAGTTATGATCTGGTTAAGCCTTATTATGGCTTCCTTTCCTGGAGCAGTGGCCTCGACGCCTGAATCGATGCCCAGGCCTCGTGTAGTGTCCAACGCAGTTCCTGTCGGCGGCCTATCGTCGTCCTGATCTCTAGGGACGTCGTCCCTGGTAGGGCCTGGTTGCCGCTGATTAGGCTGCCGCGAGGGCAGCGGTGATCGTGGATGCTGATGCATTGTATGTTTTGGCGGGTGCCTTCCACCCTCGCTGTTGGGAGCAAAAACGACGAGACGGACAACGGTTGGGATCCGACAATAGCAGAGAGAAAAATATGAGAGCAAAAGAGCTATCAGGCGGGACAAGAAAAAGTAGCGGCAGAGTATTGATGTGCCATGCTAAATAAACGAGGCTGATTTGTCGACGATATGCTTTCAAAAAAGCACGGGGTGGTGGGCGGCAGAGTAACCAAAAACGAAAGCGATGGAGGCAGAAGGAAAAAGGATGCACATTGCTATGATACCAGGCAACAGTTGACGGCTGGTGGTTGTGTTTGGCAGAGATCAGTTGCAGGGACGGGGCTAGTCACTCAAGGGCTTCTCCGCACCAGTCGGCTGGTGACCGCAGTCAATGGGGAACAGTGCCTCCTCACGATGCGTGAGAAGCGGCACAGTTCAGCAATCCATGACAGGCAAGGCTGTGCAAAGGCGAAGTAAAAGGGAAGACGAGAGTATTAGTGCTGGGGGGGTGGTGGTGGAGGGGCGTGATGAAGAGATGAAACAGAGAGGAAGGAAACAAACACACGAGCACCGTGGTAGTTAGGGTCGTTGGCAGTTGGGATGGACGACGACTGACGACTTGCGGCCTGTGACGCACACCCACACGCTCACACACACCTGGTGACTCGACTGGGGCCCAGGCGGTCAAGTGGCTGCAGAGCGCGGCGCTAGCGGGCAGAGATCCACTTGGCGAGTAAGCTTGAATGCTATCGCTGCATGAGGCTATCAGCTGGGCGCAGTGATGGACAGACTCATTGGCGATAAGGATATATATAATTGGCGAAGCGTGGACTGGGCGAGGGGTGGCGGGGAGGGTGTTGAGCGAGGGTGAGGACGAGGACGAGGACGAGGGAGAGGAAGAGGGGAAGCAGAGAGCGTGCGCGAGGAAGGAGGAGAAGAAGAGAGCTGTGGCGGGTGGAGAACTGGCGATAGCGTTCGTTATCAATTACCATTCACTATTACCGTCACCGGGCGGTAATCCAGTGATCGGGAGCCCAGAACGGGCAAGCGTCGGTGGGGCGGCGGCCATATGGTGCAATCAGCAGCCGCCGGACGCAGGCACCACCCGGCTAGCCCGGTTATCGATGCTGAAAAATACCCGGTATGGTCACGCCGATTCAGCCCAGGGCGATCATCTCGCCATTGTCACCGCCGCCGCTCTCATCGTCGCTCGTCATCGCCTCGAGTTAATACTACTTGATAGCGAACTACCATCGATCATGCGTGATTTTCGTGGTCTCGAGTGATGATAGCCATCGATAACAATGCCGTCAGTCGTCTTTTCGTCACGTAATACCAGTGGACGCCTAGTTCGTCTGCGTTTGCGCGTCCAGTTGCACAGTGAATGTGCTCGGGCAGGCTGCTGCTGCTGTCATGTGGAGGCTCTGTACAGTACTAAGTGCACACATTTCATCAGGCGGCGTCTCTTTGTCGGCCAACAGCCATGCCCACTGCCATGCACGCGCGATTCGCCCGCGGATGCCTTGACCGTTTGCAGCTGGCCATAGGATGCCATAGTTCCGACCATGCAAGTGGCCGCCTCGTTGCGCCTTGTTGCCCGGATAGCCTAGACGATCCATCACAAGCTTATGGTTACACGCTGTATACATGCGCGTCCATTGCCCAATCGTGCCGAGGACGCTTGCCATTGACAAATAGTTGTTGGGAGACTACTGTTGAGAACCGGCCTAGATGCACACTGCCGGCATACACTCTGGCCTATCCGAGAGAATCGGGACAGCGATAAAGCGAACAAAGCGACCCTCTATACACCCCGTGACTGCTGGCCTATCAACAGCGATTCCCCGATGCGGCGTAAAATAGTAATACTGCTAAGTGTACTGACATTAATGTTAATATATGATCCAAATCTAAATCTACAGGCAAACTAATGAGTAACTGCCATAAGAATGGTTCGCCTGTCATCGAACCGCACCGAGGGGTGTGCCTGCCTTGATTGGCTGCCCGCGATCCCGATAACATCGTGTCTTCCATCAGCATTCGCTCCCTTTCCATCCCTCTGCCATCCTTATAACCAGCTGCAGCTCGCCAACCTCGATCCCCTCCAGCTTGCACATCCTCCATCCGAAACCTCGCGCTTTCGTGGTCGACCGAACTGCCGGACTTAGTGACTGACTCATCGCATCGCATCGCATCGCAGCCGATAGCTAACATCGCCACCCCACATTCACCTTTTCGACTCGTCGAGCTTCCAAAAACAAAACAAAACATCAATACGGCTGTTGAAGGACGACATCTGACACAACTCCTGTCCCGTCGTTTCGCATCCCCCCTCAGAAATCTTTCTCCGGCCCAAAGAGCTCCTTTAAACACGCCGTGGTCCTGTGTGATTACAGCGAGGAACTCCGCCTCCGGCTGAATAAAGATTTCCGATCAAACTTGGTGGCACATGAGTAGCACGCTGCTGAAATACTTTCTCCAGGATGATGTGGACAGTTTCAAGCGCTTGCTGGCAAATATCAGCAATGCGCCCGCTGGCCAACGTTCCGTCGGAGGAGGCGGCACACCCAAGATAGGCAGTCCCTCGCTCGGCTCATCCCCAAATCTTGGGTCGCGGAGCAAGAAGGCTGCCGGTACCTCGCCAGCTACTTCGTTTCCGGACCGGTCGTCTCTGCGCGGCAACCCATCGCCATGGTCTCGCGCCCAGGTGAATGCTCGCGATCAGTATGGACGGACCATTCTGCATCTCGTGTCCTCGTCGACAAAACCTTCCGCTATCGATTTCGCAAACGCTCTTCTAGAGATCCCATTCGTCGATATATACGTGCAGGATATGGAGAGTGGGTGGACAGCACTACACAGGGCATTGTATTCGGGGAACGCCGCGATTGCCCATGCTCTGATCATGAGAGACGTGCGAGGCGCAATCGATTTCAGTGCACCTAGCACCGCGCAACATCCGTCTTTGATCAAGATTAAGGATCGTGAAGGAAACAGCCCTTTTGATGTTTACGGTGTCACCATTGTTGATCGGGATATCAAGCAGATTGTTGCTTTGGATGGGCAGCCACTGCAGCTTTCAATCGGGGTAGAAGATGCCGATAATAGTGACCCTTCGTCTGCCAGCAATTCTACATACGGCGGCGACGACTCCGGAGACGGATTCGTATCTAGGGCGTTATTAAAACCGCGCATCAACCTGCTAGCCGACGAGGTTTTCACATTCGGCAGTAACAAGAATATGACGCTCGGGTTAGGGGATGAAGATGACCGACACTTTCCTGAAAGGATCGTAGTGGAACGTCCACGCCACTTGCTGCAACGCTTCTATCGCGAAAGAGAAGAAGCACACCTACGCGCGGGTGAGCCGGAACTGGGCTCCAGTCTGGACTCTGGCTATGAAAGTGATCTCCCCACACTCATAGAAAGTAAGCCAATTGTGTTCCAAGACATATCCATGTCTAAGCTGCATACCGCCATCTTGACAACAGACCCGGAATCGAATCTGCACATGTCTGGCTTTGGACCGGGAGGCCGTCTAGGCACTGGAGACGAAGCGACAAGATTCGATTTTGTGTGTATAGAAACTGGCGGCCTGGCTGGGAAGAAAGTGGTTTCAGTGGCGCTGGGGCAAGATCACTCGATCGCCATATCGGAGCAAGGCGAGATTTTTAGTTGGGGAAGCAATAAATACGGCCAGTTGGGATACAATCTTCCGCGAACTAGCAACAAGAACGATGTCCCGATCCAAAGCACACCGCGGCAAATATTCAATCCGTTCAAACGCGAAGTAATTCTTGGAGCAGCTGCGTCTGCCATCCATTCTGTTGTCTACAGCAACTCCGGCCTCTACACCTTCGGTAAAAACGAGGGGCAGCTTGGTTTGGTCGATTCTGACGCTCGCTCTCTTGAAGTTCAAGTAACGCCACGCCGCGTTGGCGTGTCGCTTTTTAGCTCGCCAATTCGCATGGTTTCAGCCATTGACGGAGCTACCGCCGTTTTACTGGAAAGTCACGAGGTGTGGGTTTTCACCCAGTATGGGTATTCAAAAGTGGCCTTCCCCCTTGACGTCAGCTCCAATTTTATCAGGGAAAGCTTTCTTTCCACGAGATATGGGAATGCTGCGAACAGGATTGTCAAAATTACGTCAGGAAGAAACACAGTCTGTGCGCTGTCGACATTTGGCGAAGTGTACACTGTCCAAGTGAATGGAAAATCCGAAAACGCGTCCATTACCTCTTCGACAACAAATCCGTCCAAGATTCGCAATTCATTGACGGTACCAGAGCGCGTTTGGTCGGTAAGGAAGTCTCACATGGCTGCCGCAGACGTTGATGTCGGGCAAGACGGGTCTATTATTATATGTACAACCTCTGGATCGGCTTGGAGGAAAGAAAAGAGAACCAAAATCAAGGAATCTAGCTCCAAAGACTACAAATTTGTGCGGATTCCTGGTTTATCTAGAGTCACGGCTGTGAGGAGCAACGCGTTTGGTGCTTTTGCAGCCTCCCAGAAAGATTGCGACGTTACAAAAGAGCAGGTCACAATTCCCCCTTCCTCCCTGTGGAATGACTTGTTTCAGCTTCTTCCATTCAAGTTTTTGGCGGACGATGAGACAGATGATATCACTACGACCAAGTACCAGATAGCCGAGATCAAGGCAGCCATTCATTCGTCGTCTGACATTGAAGCTGAACTTCGGCCAACTTTCCAAACAAGCACATTGATAAAATCAAGCAGTGTCGTCTGGATTAAGAGCACGGTGTCTGATACAAGAATACCTACTCATGAGTTTGTGCTAGCGTGTCGCAGCCCTATCCTGCGGGCGGCACTGAGTGAGTTTCGCCGTGTCAAATCTTACTCGATTCTCGACACCATGACAATTGAATTTGATCAGAATGGAGACACTCAAATCACTTTCCAAGGACTTGATTTCCTCACACTGTTGAACGTCGTCTTTTTCGTCTACACCGATAGTGCATTGGACGTATGGCGGGATGCAAGACGCGATTCAGTCAATGCGTATAGGTATCGACAGGTGCGAACTGAAGTCATGCGCATTGCCACCCATTTGGATCTTAAACCTCTGGAGCGAGCAGCTCGCGTCATGGTTGAACCTGGTCGAACGCTGCATTTCGACTTGAGAAGAGTTTTAAAAGACCCACACTTTTTCGAGAACGGCGACGTTGCGATCCAGTTGAAAGACACGACAATCCATGCACACAGTGAAATGATATGCCAAAGATGTCCTTTCTTCGACGGTCTTTTCTATGGTCGGTCTGGTGGCAGGTGGCTTGACTCCAGACGGAGCGAAGACGTAATCACCGTTGATCTCAAAGAGATGGAGTCCCACATGTTTCAATTTGTTGTCCGCTATCTATATGGAGATGAGGAGGAGGAGCTTTTTGCCGATGTCAGATATGACAGTCTCGACGACTTTATTGACTTGGTTCTCGACGTGATGTTTGCTGCAAATGAGCTTATGATTGATCGGTTGGCTCACATATGCCAGACAATACTGGGGCAATTCGGTATGGTTGCTGAAAGAATCTTCTTACTATAAAACTGACTTGGTTCTCAGTGAATACACGCAACGTCTGCCACTTGCTCAACGCCGTTGAGGCATGTACTGTGACCGAATTTAAAGAGGCCGCTCTAGAGTATATCTGTTTGAATCTTGATGCTTTGTTGGAAAATAGGTATGCTGTCCCTTTTCCTCTTCATAGATGGCTATTCTAACTCGTTCAGGCTTCTCGGTGATTTGGAAGAGGAGCTTATGGACGAACTTGACGCCGTGTGTCAAGAGAACCAGCTCGCTCGGTATCCAGTATCTCGTGGGCGAAATTCTGAGCACTTTGTATTGGAGAAGTACCCAGAGCTTGTCACAACGATTGAAGTCGATAAGCAAAGAAGGGTTGATTCGATGAGATTAAGTTCGCGTCGTGACCAAGACGAGTTATATGATGAAAAGATGCGGATAGGTGGATCTGACAAGGCTACTCCATCACCATCGGCTCGTAAAATCAAGGCACTTCAATTTAGCGAGACCAAACCATCGTCAACTACCCCCATACTCAAAGCCAAACAGTCAGCTGGCGACTTGATGTTCCAGATGGACGATGAGAGTGCCATGTCTCCTACGCCTGTACGCAAGGGAAAGACTCCTGTGCTTAGTTCGATTCCCGATGACTTGGGTGACATGCCTCAGGGAACCATTCCTTCATTGTCCTTAAGTCATGGCCATTCCCTAGATGATCCGACGAGTCTAGACGACAGGATTGGGTCGATGGACAGTAGTAAAGCCAGCAGCCTTTTGGGGTCACCAAGCCCGCTTGCATCAAAACTTCATGCAGGCTCTCCTTCAGCATCCCGCGGAGCACCATGGGCTTCTCCTGTGGTATCTGGCAATAAACGCGATCTCAAAGATATCATGACAGAAACAACACAGTCTCGCGTATCGAATCTGACCCTTGGAATGTCGAACCGCTCAGACACTGGTCAACCAGGCAACAACTTTTCACAAAAGATGTCGCAACGAGAAAGGAAGAAGTTGCAGCAAATACAGGCACAAGAACAGTTAGCTGCACAGCAACGGGAAGCCGATGCGAGGAAATCGCCATGGCAGGCTGTCGGCAAGAAACCTTCGCGAGATATCAAAGAGGATCTTCCTTCGCAGTCTTCTCGCCCCTCTAGTCAAGCAAAGATTAGCCACAAGCCATCGATGACTCTTCGGCAGACCGTGGCGGGTATGTCCTCGTCGAATCCAACATCTGAGCCTGGACCGTCAAACAGCAAGCAAAACCGCAGCGTCTCACAACCTACTAATCTTGCACCACCTTCACCAGCAGGAGGAAAGGCCAGCAGTCCAGGCCCAAACAAACAAAAGCCAACAGCAACAATACCACCCAGTTCCAGCCCTAGCTCAAATGCAACTCCAGCACAACCAGTCATCCAATCAATCCGCCACACGCCGCATCCCAAACGCTCCGTTTCTGGTGCGGCCGCTTCTTCCTCCGCCGACCAAGCTTCTTCATCTCTAGCCTCGATCCTCCTTCAACAACAAGCCGAGAAAGACGAGATCCGCGAGGCGGCAACCGCAAAGCACAATTTGCAGGACATTCAAGCCGAGCAAGAGTTTCAGGAATGGTGGGACAAGGAAAGTAAACGTGTGATGGAAGCCGAGGCCAATGCTGCTGCTGCTACCAGTAACAATGCTCGTGAGGGCAAAGGCCGACAGCGCCGCAAGAATCGTCCCCAACCCCAGTCTCAGCAGTCTCAGCAACAGCAGCAAAAACAAGGCCCAGGCAAACAACCTCAACAGCCACAAGCTCAACCTCAAACCCAAAGCCAGCAAGGGGCGCCCTCCACAAATGAAAAACCAAGTCATCATCGCCGGCCGAGGAAATCAAAAGCTCAACCTTCCACCAACCCCGGCGGGGTTTCAAAGACTTGAGCCTTTTTTCTTCTTCTTTCCTCTCTATTCAGAGTTGTTAAAATACATTTTATTTCTCCTCTCGTGGTATATTTATTTACTTATTCTCTATCTAGATTTCTAGAAATAGATGTGTATAAACCTTGGTTTTTTGTATGATACTATTTTTTTTTCTCCCTCTCTCCTTTCTATTTACTGAATAGACTTGTCAACCGGAAGGTTCTATTAACTGATTCGACTTGATGATAGCACATGATTAATCCCATTTTGAATCACGAGTGCAAAATTCAAGTTCAAAATCAATCGATGCAACTGACTTAGCTAAGAACAGATTTTCAGACTTCCACCACTTGACCAAAAAATGAAGAGAAAATCTAGAGCTTTGATAATACAACGTTGAATTATCAATAATATACGTATCTGATACATAGGTAGGTCAAAATTCAAGGTAAGAATAGTGCGTATGTATTAGGTGATTATCCTATATAGAAAAATTCAAGTACACGTCTGACGCAAAAAAGCAAAATCAAAAACAAAAAAAGCCAAGGCGCATCGTCAATCTAATAATACAAAACAACTCCCTATGCAAATAAAACATGAGACTTGGAACCAAAAAGAGAGGACAATAGGGAATGAGAACCAGAACAACCAACCCATGTGCAAAGGGAAAAAAAAGGAACTGCTAGGCACAAAAAAGAGAGAAAAAGAGAAAGTCAAATGAATATGTGTATCACCAACCCCGTTGTATAATATGCAAAAAAGAAAGGGGGAGAGGGACAGAGCGATATTTGCAGAGGCACTTCCAAGTCAATGTTGCCTAGAGAGAGGGTGATAGAGGGAATGTAAGAATAACATCCAGATAAGAATGTTTCCGAGTTCATCCAAAACGATTCAAAAAGCCAGTCTCATTCACATCGGCTATCCAGGACTGGCGATTTCTCCTCGGCTTTCCCATATCCTACGGAGAAGCATTTCTTGCTCCGAAGCAAAGTAGCCCTCGCCGTCTCGATCACCAGAGTTGATAGATGCCGAGATGATATGTTGAACAGGAAGCTGGCCCTGTTGATCGATGTTATTTTCAATGGCCAGTCGATCCGTCGGCTCTGCAGGGTCAGCAATATTGACCACATCGTCGTGTTCCTGGAAATATACACGGCCTGGCTTTGCTGTTGTGTGTCGACTATCTGACTCGACGCCGTTGTCAGCGTCTCCAACTGCACCGCGCTGTCGCCTGTTGGGTGGCGTTTGTAGGAATTTCCCATTTGTCAATGACGGCGCAGATTTGACACTCTTCCCGGCCAACTCGCTGGTGGGCCCGGACTTGGAGCTTGGGCGTCCGATATCATTTGCTAAATGTAGTATTCGGCTGAAACTATTTTTGGTGGGGTTTTGGAAACGTCGAACGACATTGATCTCTGAAGACGTCTTCTCATACGCTTTGCGGGTGTGTTTAGCTTCGCTATCGTGGGTTGCGCCAACTCGAACGCTTCCATTCGCCGCTCCGCGTCCATTTTCATATTGTCCAGTCCTTGAATTCGAGGCAGCCATGAAAACGGGGTCGATTGTGGATTGTGGAATGGCCGGCGAGCCATGTGAATCGGGCGGCGACGTGGTAAGGGTAGCTGTTCGTTGCAGCCACAATTTCTGTTGTGTCCGAGAAGGCGGACCATCACCTGGAGGTCGTGGTTGAGGTGATGTTGCCTTGGCTTTCTTCGAAGAATTGCGACCGGGAGAAGGAGGCGTTTGTGGATGGTAATGCGGAAGGAACGACGACGGGGTATTGGGATCTGAATCCGTTCGAGATGCTGCATGTGCCCCAGCCCGATCATTTGTAATGAAGCGCGATACGCCACCTTCAATCGATGACGATGTAGCCTGAGGGGCGGCCCGAGGAGTAGCCCGAGGGGCCGTCTGAGTTTCAGTTGTTGTAAGTGATGCGGAGGGAGCATGGCGTGTTGCGACATGACTGGAAGCGAGGTTCGTTAGGGACTCGTTTCGACGGGCTGCATCCACCGCAGTCGCAGTGCCGATGGCTGAAATAGAAGACATGGCAGGCGGGGCTTTGGATGTTCGAGATGAACTCAATAATCGATTCGCTATCCCGTCTGGCTCGTAGGCTTGCATCGGTTGTGCTTGTTCGTTTGACGAGATCGAGGACCGTCGCGCGTCGTCTGAATCCTCATTCTCTGGACTCTCGTTATCCCGAGGTATGGTGCTAATGATAGATTCGGGCAGGCTGCGTGCTTGTACCTGGGGAAACGGACGCTTCACGAATATTAATGGGTCGACCAGTACCTGGCTATTCTCGGCGCTGTCTTTGGCTGATGGCGCAACGGATCCGCGTCGTGTGCTCTCTGGCGATTGAGTACTGTCTTCTTCCCACTCTGCTTCCGAGTCCGAGGCGCCGGCCAGCTCAAAGCCAACCGACTTTTTAGGTCGTCCTTTTGCTGACTGAGGGCGATCTGTGACGAGCGATTTCTTGCCGAGGACCGTTGAGGTAGGACGATGGAGAGAAGGGGTGGAAAAGTTCTTTCGTATCGAGGCGGTGTTGGCTTTGCGATCGCCTAGGGATGCATTCGTGTCGTCCCAACGGATATGCGCGCCTGAGTTCCGAGGACTTTCAGCTGGTGTCACAGGAGCGGATTTTTTGCGCTGATGGTGACGAGCACCTGTGCCGATCGCCGCACTTTCGGTGAGCAACTGGACATTTTGGGCACTATGCAACCTCTGCAGCTTATTCAGATTTTTGCCGAATGAAGGGTTACGTCCGTGGGCGCGATGACCACCACCCACGACGTGGGCGCGAGCTTTGTGGCCAGCCGCCGCTTTGGGCGGTTCGATCGCATCTGTCGCATTGGCCGGCGACGTACGTGTCGAGATGATCGCGTGGGAGGACACGGAACGGCGGCCGAGGCCTGGCCGTTTTGCCGGCGACGAGGTATTATTGTTGCTCGCTGGTGGCATGCCGACTGAGGTGGGTGTAGGAGAGCGTAAAAAGAAAGAAACGAGGTGACAGTGCAGTAGAATGGATCCTTGAAAGGAGCGCCGACTAGCACACACGCCTCCCAGCTTTCACGGCACGGTAAACGACCCAGCAACCATGAACAATTCCTGTTGGTGCTGGATTACGTGTAAATGCGAGGTAGCTGCTTCGATTGAGAAATGGCGGGGTTAGTTAGACCGCAAGACTGACACCAACGACGATGATTGATCGGTCAGGATTGACGTCCTGCAAGATAGCGAGATGGTGCAAGGCAATTGGTGGGCCGGGGACCGGCCTTGGCCGATTTGGGCGGGCTTTACTGCATCTGCAGTTGGTGTATGTACGCCAGGTTGCGACCCTCGTTGGACGAGCACGGATAACGCCGCAAAGGTGCCAGTCCAAGGCAATGAAGACGAGCAGTGTAGCTGATTAGTCGCCAATACGAGAAGGATGAGAAGGAAGAGTGAGCGATTATTTGGGCGGTAGAGAAAGGGAAGGGGGGAAACCGGTGGGGCGGCACAATGAAGTCACCGGCAACGGCCGCGGCCCGTGACCTCGACTGAGCCCTACTCGAGGTTTCAAGCGCCTACTTACTTAATTACGTCTTGTCTCGCATGCGGCTGAAATTTATGGCATTCGGCGTTAAATTGATATAGGTCGCTAGCTTCGTACTGTACATGGAAATTATGCTCTCCCTACACGTGAAAAAAAAAGAACGAAGAGCAATTGTATAAGGCTTGGTATGGCACGCGGGATTTCACCAAATACCGATATGCTATAGATGCTGATTGGTATCGTAACATGGTCGGGCAAAGGAAGATCGAGGACGCAAAATCAGAAGAGGGAATCCAAACTGGTGGCTAATATCATCTAGACAAAAACTAGAGATCAATCAAACTTTCCTCCACAATCGGCTTAGGTGGTGCAGGTTCTTGGAACTGCGTGTGTGTTGGATAGCTGGTAGGAACTTGTGTGCCTGCATAGCCTGCATAAGGGCCATTAACTGGAGGAGACGTAGGAGGATAGGCTGAAGCGACAGGCGGCGGAGGTTGGGAATAACTATGAGGGGGCTGCTGCGCTGGCTGCGAAAATTGCGAGACGGGACTTGGTTGATAGGCTTCCTGATGATGGTAGCCTTGCTGTGGCGGCTCGCCCGTTGGTGCATATTGCTGCGGTGCGGCATAAGGACCAGGAGCAGTCGCCTGCTGTTGATATTGGGAATCACGTCTCACTATTGGGGACGGCTGATATGGTGTTTCACTGTCTCTCGGCGGCGCTGATCCGACTTGAGCAGATTCTTGAGGAACTGGCCCATGCCCAGGATAAGCACCCACAGCCCCGGGAGGCGCTCCATACTGTCCTGGGTATACGACAGAATCAGCTACTGAGGGAGGGCGGAAAGCCTGAGGGTTATTCTGATTCCATCCTTGATTTGGCGACACTTCCCCGACACCAGGGTTCAGCGTTGGGTACGGACTAGGGCTCCCTACCCCAGGAGCCGGAGTACCTGCGGTGTAGCTGCCACCAGTGTGTTGTGGTTTTTGTGGCTGGAAATTAGTGTTGTATTGGTCGGGAACAGCGTTTTGTAAATAAAAGTTCTCCGCAGCCCCTCTGCCATCAGGTTGATTCTGACCTAACGGTGGGTAATTACTGTACGGCTGTCGACCAGGGGGTACCGAGCCGTAGGGCCCAATGTTATGTTGCGAGTATGCGCTTGATAAGCGCTCTTCGAGCATCCGGTCATAGGATCGTACTACCGAGGAAAGCTTTGCGTGGAGATCGAGAAGGGTATCTAAAAGGTTCGTTAACACTCAACTCACTTTCTTGAAAATTACTTCATCTTACCATGTTTGCTCATTGTTTCGCCATACGAACGCGCCAGTTTCGGTCGTAGAGATCCTATGCTGTCGTACAGTTCCTGTATTTGCGGTTCACGCAGAATGGTTCCAGGAGGCTGATGTTGAAGACGATCAACAAGGGTGGCAAATAGATTGATATTCTCGGCTTCCACGGGGCTAAGCTCATATGAATTTCTCGGCAAAGCAGTTGCACTGGCGGTATTTTCGCTAGGTCTTTCTGCCACAGCCGAGCTTTTCAAAGCTGCTGTATGTTTTTGTTTTTGCTCTTCCATATCTCTTAATGATGCCTCAATGGCGGCCTTCAAATCGGCATCTTCCTCCTCGGTAGTGCCTGAATCAGGTTTCGTGGTCTGCGCAGGGGTCGACTGAGTGGGCTGTGGCATGTATCCGGAGCTACCGCGGCCCTCTGATTCTTCCAAACTCAATTGTAATGCCCGTCGCAAGTCATCGTCAAATGCTGAATCGACCCGAGCGCTTCGTGGCTCCATAGATGAAGCTGACTTCGTAATTGAATTATTCTTGAAAGCCGAGCGTTCTGAAAGGCCGGTCGAGGGAAAGTTCCTGGATGTGAGTTTGGCGTAGCACCCGTCATCGACTCTGACTGGCTGCAGGATTCCAAGATGAGGTAGAGGAAGAGTTTTGCTAGAGCACTGGGCATCGAAGACGTTGCCACAGTTTCGGCAATGGTGCTTTCTATTCGTAAAAGTAAAAACTGTTCGACAGCGCATACAAACATCCGAATCAATCCACTCCGGCGGCTAAACGGCTACATTAGTATGCTTGACACTGACGAAGTACACATCCGGACTCAAAAACTCACCGCACTGCTGTCGAGCATACTGCTCGCCACTTCGGTTTTGGGCGGGAAATGGAAGCCCTCATTTTGTAGCTTTCGGTATGTCTCTCCAAGATACATCAACTCCAACCTACCCTGCGCGGCCAGGGCCCAGTTTTGTATCAACTCCAGCATTTTCTGATTCACTTCATGGTTAAGCGGAACTCCTTCGGACTTCAAAAGCGATACGAGATTGTCCATGAATTCGCGAGACGCAATTTCGGCGAGGAAATGGGACCCTCCGTTTTTCACACAGGTATCTGTGAGCTAAACACATTGTTATTCACAGTCAGTCGGTGGTTGGTAGATTGGCGTGAAGCGACGAACCTTCAAAGTAGCAAGCTGTATATTCGGGTTCTTGTTCTCAAGGCGTCGTTTTAGGGCCTTCATCGCATCTCGGGGCTGCACGCTTTTCGAGCGAACGAGATCGGATATCTCGAGGTTAAGGGCGATGTCCTCCCTGGAACGAGCATTAGAACAGGCATCCACCAAATCCATCAACGGCAAAGCTAGCTTACAGGGACGATGAAGTCGCCTTTTCGATCTGCTCATCGAGTGGAGAGGTAGATGAAAACCAGCCTGCCATCGTGACGGTAGCTGGGCTATAGCTCCAGAAGCTGTGTCTCGAGTGCAAAGATGGGCGCCGTAAGGCTAATGACGTTATCCGACAAGCGCAGGCGGTTCGAGGGTCGGTCGAGGCGCAAGGTCGTCAGAAAATCCCAAACAGACAGGTTGGATAGGCACAAGAGTGTATTGGAGGCAGCCTGTTGTCGCGATGGTATTTCTGCCGCCTGCGACCTTGCAGTAGTAAAGCTTGGGTGGTGGAGGTGGCGATGGGCAAGGTACCTTAGGGTGCGGTACGCATCGCTGCTGACTGCGGCACAAACAAGGCCCGACTGGGTTAGCGCACGCCGCCCGCAAATAGGTGGCGTCATCGTCCAGGGCGGTGAGCGCCAGCCGTTATGTCCGGCCCAAACAGCATCCAAGGCCACTGACTGTCCATTCCATGGAAACACATCTCTTAACAAGCATTATTTTCTAGATTCACCTGGCTATCCGTCGAGTCCTTGCTCTTCTCGTTGATTATCCTTTTGCCTTTCGTGTTGCCGATTGCGTGTCCCCCGCCACGTGTTATCGATGGTCGTGCCTGAACAGTGAGGGGCGACCTGACAGCCAACGATCATAATCCTGTCGCCTTGGAGGTCCCCGTCTCTCGCTTCAACCTCGCCGAAGCGGGCTCTGGACCATGCCCGGCACAGATTGTTGAGATAATGTCTCCTAGTACAACGGCCTTTCCTAGCGCTCCTGGTGGGATGCTCCCCAGCGGACGGGCAAGTTGGACCGCCCCATACGGCACAGCTGCACCCGGTTCTGGGGACAGGCGAGGGCGGTATCCGTATATAAAGGATCTCCAGGATCAAGCTGCGCGTTTGGAAGTTGACGAACGGAGTCCGGTAATATCCTCTTTGCTATGCGGACAAGAACGAATCGTTTTGGTGCTAATATGAGCAGATCAACCATCTTCTCGCGACAGCTTCCGAAACCCTACAAAAATGTCAAGCATTCGTTAATCAAGGAGACATTGCAACCGCCTATGTACAGTACCTTCGAGCATCTGAAATCATCGTGAATACCATTCCTCGGCATGTGGATTATCAGCTGCTTCCCGTTCAGCATCCGGACTTGTACCGGCAGTTCTCGAATCTCATGATGGTAAGTCATATCCTACTATTCGTCAATCCCTGTGCAAATTTATTATTGTTTTCCCGAAATTATGACCACTCCTTCCTCAGACCCGTCACATGTACTGACTCAGAATTCCACCTAGTCGATCAGTCAGAAACAGTCTACCATGGATGCGATTAAAGAGCAAATTCTCGAAGATAACCTGGCAGTTCAGATACGCCCTTCTATAGATACGCAAAGGGCATCAAGCCAACAAAGTGGCCCCCTTAGGATGCCAAGCCCAGCGGACTTTCAATCGAACGGGACATCGCAGCAATACAATGGTGTTGGGAAACAAAACGGGACGAGATCTGCTGCGGAGGATTTGCTCGCCCAACGTTTTGCTCGGTTGCAAACGACGCAAAGTTCGCCATCTAACGGTCAACATTCCTCCTACGTCAATCCTGCTTTGGCGACCTCGCCGCCGTCCGAGACGCTTTCCGATTATCGTCCATCTTCATCAAGCTCAATGCAAAGCCTAACAGGCACTTCTCTCAGTACAGTTTCATCACGGCCATTCGGCCCACGCGCAATAGGATCACCTCAACATATGCCAGCTGTTCCTCCGAAAAAGCCGTTAAATGTCAACACTGTTTCACTTCCCAGAGCCCCAAGCCCAACTTACAGTCCCATATGGTCAGTGCCGTCCCAGCCGCCGCCGTCTAACCCACCGCGAACGTCAAGCGAAAACTCTCGGGCAACACAGTCGAAGTATGCTCAAATCGTCGGGTCACGATTAAGCAGTCCCAGGCGTTCCGAAGACGACAATCCGTACAGATCCCGCACGCCTAACGGGGTTCACCTTGCACACGAGAATAAGAGTACCTCGAATGAACTGCCATTCAATACGACTATCCGAGCGCAGCAGTTGCTCGATTATATGCGCAAGTACAATGTCTTGGTCATAGATGTGCGTCCTCGTGAACTCTATGACAGTGGGCATATTTACGCTAGATCTATATTATGTATTGAGCCTGTGGCACTGAAGGAAAATGTGTCAGCAGAAGAACTGGAAGAACGGCTAGTTGTTTCCCCAGATCACGAGCAATCACTGTTCGAGCGACGAAATGAATTCGATCTCGTGGTGTATTACGACCAGGGTACAGACTCGGTCAGTTTTCTCGCGGGATCGCCGGTTGGAACATCGGCTCCTCACTTAAGAGCACTTCATGACACGCTGTATGAATTCAATGCATACAAGCCTTTGAAGGACGGCAGACCCCCAGCTATGTTGGTAGGTGGACTCGACGCTTGGGTGGATTTAGTTGGCGCCCAGTCATTGGCAACGTCTTCTACGGCAGCAATAATGGGATCTATACAGGCCAAACGGCCTGTCCAAAAACCTGGACGACCTCTCGGAAGGGTGCCGACTGCAAGTGCGAATTCGAGTCTGGAGATCCGGAAAAGACGACTTCGCGAGTTCAAGCCCTTGAATTCCGAAGAGCTAACAGCATGGATGGAAAGAGCCAAAAATGAGGAGGTCATGGCGCACAGCTACGAAGACGACCAAGAGGCGATAACAGAGGAACCTGAAGAAGAACACATAGGTGCGCAGGAACCGCCATCGCCATTTGTGCACACTTATGAAGATTTTCTCCGACGATTTCCTGAGCCACAAGCCATCCAGCAGTCGATGGTTGCGCCTGAGCCCCGACTGGCCATGCCGCGAATTCCAAATTACGCAGCCCCTGTTCCTGTAGCACCATCGCGACCACCGCCTGCACTGCCGCGGCCGAACTATGGAGGAGTATCAGATGGTCGTCAGATACAACCCACTCTTGCTCGCCAAAACTCTGCAACCAAGACCGCATTATACACATCAAACTCTCTTATGACACGGCTCAAAATGCCACGGACTGGGCTTAAAAATTTCGGAGTGACATGCTATATGAATTCCACGATGCAGTGCTTGAGTGCAACGACAGTGATGAGCAAGTTTTTTATCGATGATCGGTACCGATACTATGTCCAAAAGAACTGGAAAGGGTCACAGGGAGTGATGCCTGGCTTGTATGCTAATTTGATTCGATCGCTGTGGAAGAATGACGTGGAAGTGATTGTGCCGACCTCATTCCGCAACTTTTGTGGTCGATTGAACCGAGAGTGGGCAATTGACCGGCAACAGGATGCAAAAGAGTTTTTTGACTTTGCTGTTGATTGCTTACACGAGGATCTCAACGTCAATTGGCAAAGAAACCAGCTGCGGCCTTTGACTTTCGAAGAGGAGATGCAGCGAGAGAAAATGGCGGTGCCGAAAGTATCAAAAATTGAGTGGGATCGATACTGCCATCGCGAAGAATCGTTTATATCGTCCTTGTTTGCCGGTCAACATGCAAGTCGACTGCGGTGTACGACATGTAACCGGACCTCGACAACGTATGAGGCGTTTTATAGCATTAGTGTGGAAATACCGACAACGGGCACTGGAGATATCTACCAATGCTTGCAGAGTTATTGCAAAGAAGAGATGCTGAGCGGTGACGAGGTGTGGAAATGCCCGTATTGCAAATGTGAGCGAGTGGCAACGAAACAAATCATCATCACTCGGGCTCCGCAGATCCTGGTCGTCCACTTCAAGCGGTTCTCAGCATCCAAAACGCAGTCGGCACGGAAGATTCACACTCGGGTTGAATTTCCATTGCACGGTCTTCGCATGGACAATTTCGTGATACCTTATCCAGCGACGAATGGAGAAAATACAAACGGACTGAATGCACCGCCGGCGCCGGCGTCCCTCTCGCCGACGAATCCGCCGTTCACTTACGATGCATACGCGGTTCTACGACACCTGGGCTCGACGCTGAGCGGAGGACACTATATCTCGATGGTCCGAGATGCACAGCGTCAATGCTGGCGTCGGTTCGACGATGAGCGCGTGGCGGATTTCAACCCTCTCGATCTACGACCATCGGACCGGCTGCAAAATGAACAGGCATACATTGTATTTTATGAGCGTGTCCCTGCCAAGTGAGGGACGTTTCGTTTTGGACTTTGGACTTTGGACTACATATTTGGCATGAATTTTTGTTTTTTGAATAGGCATCGCATCGTCTTGGTTAGCGAAAGAATCAGCACGCATTCATACCCTACTTGCATTGCGAGATTCGTTTTCTATTTCTGCTTTTTGTCCTTTTTGGTTTTGTTCTGGGCCGTCTGTCACCAAAGCCAGTGTTATCTGTATATTGACAAGAGGGGGTGCGGTGAGGGCTGTGTATAGATGCTACGATACCATGATTACGCTAAGAATATATTTCTACAAACCGAGTGCAATATATCAATGACATATCAATCAATGTAGCTGCGTTCGATATTGCCAACTTGAAACTATTCACATGCATTCCATCTACTTCTATGTTCCCCACTGCCGCCGATGCTGACGTTTACCAGAAACGAAAAGAACAACCAATACATAATGTGAAATGTAGCCAATGTTAAATATGTTCGTTACTACATTTAAAGTGATGTACACTCTCCAGCCAATATATCATTTTATTTATTTGATTTTTTTCGTCTCGTGTCAACCCCTTCAGGTCAACCCATCTATCTAGGTACGGATGAGGAAATCGGCGAGCGTGGGGTACTCCAGTCCCCAGTCCCCAGTGCCAGTACACGTAGCCTGTGGGCTCCTAAGTTAGCACTCTGCAGTGATAAGATTCAAAGGCTCCGAAGCCGATCGGGGGTAATCAGCTGCCCCAACGCTATGATCCCGCCGACGAAAAAAAAAAAAAAAAATTAATCATTGGACATGCAGCAAGAAATGGCAATATAATCGCTACACTGGGGTTCCGCGATTAATGGCATCATCTAATTCCGCAGTCAGTGCCGCTCTTCGGTAGTCGGTTAATGGGCCAAAAAGCTTCCAGACCATATTGACAATGCGCGCTCTGTGATTGGCTGTGGGGTACGTGAGATGCCGTGAGACGACCCGAGCTACTCGAGGTCCGAGGGGAGGCGTGTATACGGAATTTATAGTATTATTTCTATTCTACAGTATTTAATAGAAAAAAAAACGCAATCAAGTACAGTAATTGTGAAGAATTGATACTCCCTCGCAGCCAATAACCGGCGGGCGATTTAAAGCTGGGTTCCTGACCGCCCGAGCCCACATACCCAATCCCGCCTAGCGCGCTTGCCTTTCCCTTCCCATCCCAACAACCTTTCTCGCTCTCGCTCCCGCTGACTCTAATTATCATTATCATTATTTCTCTGGACACATCTCACCATCGTTCCTTCGCCTTTGCCATCTCTGACCTGCTTGCCTTCTGTAAGTTTTTATTTTATTTTCTTTGTCTCTGGCGGAGCGCGCTTTCTATCTGTCTCCCTTTTTGCTGGCGCGTTCCCCGGCTATTGAATTTCCGACTGACCTGACCTGATCTGATCTGACCAACAGACTCATCCACCCATCCCTCTTCATTCATCCACAATGGCCGACAAGGAATTCACATACGCCGAGGTCGCCGAGCACAAGACCAAGAAGGACCTGCACGTCGTCATCAACGAAGGCGTCTACAACGTCACCTCGTTCATCGACGAGCACCCGTACGTCTGAACAGAAATACAAATGTATAGGCTACTAGCTAACTGTGTATGCAGCGGTGGTGAGGAGGTCCTTCTCGACGTTGCCGGCCAAGATGCCTCGGAGGCCTTTGAGGACGTCGGCCACAGCGACGAGGCCCGCGAGATCTTGGATACCCTGAAAATCGGTACCCTCAAGAGACTGGTACACCCCCTCCCTTTCTTTTTTTTTAACCCCCATCTAACCACAAAATAGCCCGGCGACCCTGCTCCCCGCGCCGTCCACACCTCGGCCTCTTCCTCCCCTGGCGCTGCCAGCTCCGGCAGCGGTGGTATTGGCCTGTATGCCATCATCCTGATCGGCGCTGCCGCCGCCTACGGTGCCTACCAATACCTGCAATTGCAAGCCGAGACCCAGTAATAATAAACAATGTTGATAAATTCTTTTTGTTTTTTTTTATTCGAGCCTCGGTCTAAATATGATTGTCTATTTTGTGTTCTTTTTTTTTCGATTCGATTCGTGTAGATTCCCGGGAGCCGTCGCTCTTGGTTGCTGACCTCGGTTTATTGGCTGTCATGTGACTTGTCGTGTCCTGACTCATTGACATGGGGAAACTCTGGCTTTTTTTTTGTTTTATTCTTTTATTTCGATCACTTCTTGGCTTTTCCTCAGCTGCTAGATAAGTTGTGTTAATTCAATGGCAAAAATTGCCGTTTGCTTTAGAGTCTTTCCCCAGAGTAATTGACAGAATTATAGTATTTCCCCGGCATAACCGGATATTTGTAAGTTGTCAAATAGTATTTGACGTGGTTAAGCTGGCTGATGACATTAAAGTCACCAGTTCAATCGCTATCTAGGTTTGGTGTTTAGTACCATCATCCATGGTCAAGCGCCGCAAAGTCAAAACCCTCATGCTGACACGTTGACGGATGTGGTTTTGGTTGTTTTTATTTATTTATGTTGTATAAATTGATGTGCGTGTTTAATGCTAGAATATATGCAGAATTCATCAATCGATATCAATTGATAGAGTGGAGTCTCTCTTTACAGAGTAGTGGTATAGTAACAGTTGACTTTAAATCATAAACCAATAAACAAGTAAAAGCCGTATTCATAACCCATCAAAAAACCATCAAAAAACCATCTAACAACCCAAGCCCTAATAATTACAAGTCGTCGAGTACTGCTCAACATTACCCTGGACATCCCACTGCTTCGTGATGTTATGAGCCTCGGCCATCTCTTCCTCACTCGGCATGTTGACGACCATCAGATAGAGTACTTTCTGTGTAGTTGTCAGTATTTCTGCAATAAATAGACGTGGGGGTTGGACATACCTTGCCAAACAAATTCATCAGGTTAGCTCCCCGTTGGAAGTATTCTTGCGTTGTTTGCTGTTGGTTCATTTGTTTCAGGTACTCTTGCTCTTGTTCTGGCGTCATGTATCCTTGTTGGTACTGATGCTGGTACGGATCATTATAGCCAGAGTTTAGACCGCGTCCGTGTTGCATGTTGTTTCCGTACCGCATGTCCTGCTGGTACTGCATGTTGTTCACAGGCTGATTATCGTGTTGCTGGCCACGGTTCAAAGCCATGCCAACCAGCCCAAACAGTCCACCACCGCGTCCTCGTCCGACATACCCATTATCCATCATGGCAGCTCTGCCCCCAAGTCCACCACCAAATCCACCGCCCAAACCGCCAAAGCCGCCGCCCATCATGTTGTTGTTTGCCAATGGGTTGTTGTTGTGCGTTGGATCAGCGTATTTGGAGCTGAATTTTGGTGTTCCTTGTTGCATCAGAGGGCCACCAGGGTTTGCGGCAGCCTGTCAACCGAGTCAGTAAACACCTAACCAAAAGAATAAAAATAGATAAACTGACAAACTTGGCCTGCGCCCTCCGGTCTAGATAATCATCAACAAACGCCTTTCCGCGACCTATCTTCTTTTTAAACCCCTTCTGGTCTCCCGCTGTCGTCTTGCTGATCAGGTCCAGTTCCGGGAAGATGAGTTCTGCCGTCTCCATGGTCTCGAGTCCGTTGGTGATGCCGTTGGTGATACCGTTGGACGACTGGAATTTGTGAGACATGCTGCTATTAGACAGATTGTTTTGGATCGTTGTGTTGAGGTTTGCCGAGGTTTTGTCGTTGAATTTTGTAGGGTTCCATGTCATCACGAGGCAGTAAAGACCGCGAGGGCGGAAGTATTCCTTGTTCAGTCTGTCGAGGGCATGGTTTTGTCTATTTACTTGTTAATTTATGTATAGCCATACGGAATTTTAAACATACCGGTACCGGGTCTGCATCTCAATAGCAATACTGGTTGAAACCATCAGAGCTATAGAAATAGCCTGTGAAGCCACCGTCGGCAGCGGCGACGCAGCAAGACCAGCCAAGTTGATCGCATTGATCCACGGATTTGCGAGACTCGCCTCATTAATCGTCTCCAGAAAATCCAACCACGACTTTTGATCAATACCCACGCCTTCCAGAACGGGAGCATACGCGCCAATGAACCCCCGGTCTTTACTCTTGGGCCGCCGCTGCGGAATCGCAACGGGACATGCCAGCATGCCCACAGGACGAGCAGAGTCGATACCATGAGGCTGCACACGCTGCAGGAACGCGTTGATGACTTTGTCCGGGTTGGTCGTGCCGCCCTTGCTTTTGCGTGGTTTGGTTTGTTCGACGACAGCTTCTTGCGCTTCGTCGAGTTGCCATGTTCGCTCCATGGGTGTGGTGTGCGCGGGGTGCAGCGTGTCGATGGGAGTGCCGTCGCGAGATGTGCTGCTTTCTGCCTCGTTTTCGTTTTCATCTACATAAGGGTTGCTCTTTTTGTCGTCGTGAGATGGTTTGTATGGAGGCGGAGCATCTCCAGCATATAGAGAGTCCTCTGGTACTGCGCGCGAGTCTGCCGAGTGAGAGCGACTGACAGAATGCGATTGCAAATGCTGCGCGTCCTCATGAGACTCATGTTCTTCGTGGTCATTCTCGTGATCGTGCTGGTGCTCGTGCAATGCTTGTTTTCTGGCTTTTTTGTATGCTTTGGCTTCGCTCACGAAGCCGACACCCGAAGCGACGCCTGAAATCAGCAGGCCGATGGGTCCTCCGCTTCCACGTCCACGACCACGTCCGCCGCCGCCTAACATCATTTTGATTCAAAGTGATTGAAGGAGTTGGTAAAAGAGAGTATGTATGAGATGTGGGTGGTGGGGGGGAAAGAGCAATTGACGCAGGATTGACTGGGCTTTCGAGCGAATATATAAACAAAAGACTGGCTTTGGACACGAGTCAATGGAAACCGACGCGCCTATATATATTGAATGTACGCACGTAAGGCGCAGCAATGGAATTGGGGGCTATAATTAATATTAATTAAGTTCTATTCAATCGTTACTCATTTATAGTTTGTAGATATTCCGCCGCATACTCCAAGTCTCCAGATCTCCAACATTTCCGACGCTAAAGTGACTTAAACCCACGTTTTAACCCTAAACAGGGAAAGATCAGCATTTAAAGTGGAGACCGAACAGCATGCCTATTTAGGAAAAGATCACCCCCTCACGTGTATTTATACAAAAAACGTCGGAAGATTTTTAAACTTTTGAGAATTGTTGCGTGAATTAAAGGCCGAAGAGCATACCTATTGAGGTAAAGGATGCGAGTTTGTCCGGCTCAGCCACATTACCTATGTAGCGATTGATCCATGTTTGCTGACTGCCACATAGTATGTATCAATTGATGCACTAGTATATGTATGGCTGTATGTTGAATGCTATATGCAAGTGATATTTACATATGCAACGCGAAAGCACTAAAATTAACTAAAGATATTAAAGTTGTTATACGAAAAGCTTGATTTTTCTACTATGTAGTTATCGTTTCTAGAATGTTCCTTATTATACTACAGATTTATTTCTTGTTTGTGGGAAATGGTCACATTTGTAACTCTTGTATTAATAGATTAATTTATAAGGAGATCCAATAGCCATATACGACGTTTAGTAAGGTCTTAATCGTTATGTTTAGCTAGAAAGCAACCATATATTGACGCCACTGTCAATTCTGAATTAATGGAAATCGCTCCAACGCTTTAAATCACTTCGTGTCCCTCTCTGGCTGAATACAGCAGAAAGTTGCCGCTTAAAGAATATACATTGAATCGAGATTCCTATCCCCCTCCATATTATTTGAAGTCGCACCTTCAGCAAGGAGCTTCTCCTTCTTCATATTTCTGCGCCTAAGCAGATACCAGCTTGCGGTGTAGAGGAGTCCAGCGACACACGTCAAACCAGCAGAGACCGCATTGCCCTGGACATAACGAGGCTTTTGTGTGCTAGGGTATAGTTGCGATGATACCATCGAAGAAATATCGGCCATTGTATATACCATCGGCATGGCAATTGCACGTTTGGAATCCGGCGCAAAGGTATTAGTCGCCCAGGTGACAGCGAGCGTCGAAATCGGATAGAGGCCTATGGCCGGGATTAGATACAGACATATCAACAAACACACTTTTTACTCACCAATAACGAGAATGAACATTCCAGCGTAACCAGCACCAGGGGCTGATGTTCCCACACAAATCAGGTACCCGACCGCAACCGGAACACAGCAGCCGATGATAAACATGCTTCGTCGCTTGAGTTTATCGGACAAGTAGACCTGAGTCACAAGGGAGATGGCACCAAGAACATAGACTGGGATGGTCATATAGTTAGCCTGAAGGGAAGTGTATCTGAACCCAGTCAGCCAAGGTACTCAAAGGTCTCGTCGGAACCAAACACTTACCCGAGGCCATTGATGATAGATGGTAAGAAAACACCAAAGCCGTTGATTGCTACCGACGAGGTGAAGAAAGCTATGCCCAGTAGGTAGACAAAGGGATCCTTCAGTGATTCCGTCGCCCACTTCCAGTCAAACTTTTGATCTCCTCGTAGAAAGTAGTCTCGCTTCCTCTTCAGCCGCATGACCTCCTTCTCTTCTTCGTTAAGATACCATGCCGTTTCGGCCGAATCAGGGATAAAGATCCACCCAATCCCACCAATGAAGATAGTAAAGCAGAACTCGACGATGAATAGCCATCTCCAAGCAGCAAGGCCCCTTCTGGTTCCCATAGTTTGAATTCCATAAGCAAAAAGACCACCAAAAGCGCCAGCAACGCACTGGGCGAGATTGGTCGTCATAATACGTTTTCCTGCTTGTTCTTGGGGGTAGATGGTTGAGTAGACAAAGGCGAATCCAGGAGACAGGCCGCCTTCGCAGGCGCAGAGAATCATGCGGACGGCGATGGCTTGACCATATGTGTGGATAAAGGCAGTTCCGAGGGTGCAGATACTCCACAAGAGAAACGCAGTGCCGAGTGTCTTCCTAGCACCAAAGCGTCTAACAGCCAAGGTCCAAGGAAGCTCGCCGGCGAAACTGCAAAAGCTGGATAGAGTTTGGATGTTGTTGAATTGGTTGCCCACAAGGCCCAAGTCTTGGTCAAAGCCGAAGACTACAGCATTGCCGATCTAGTCAACGGTTAGAGATGAGGAGTTTCTCTCGACGCCAAACTTGAGAAGACTACACGTACATTGTTGCGGTCCAGGGCGGACAGAATAATGAAAATCAGGGACACCGGTACAAGGTATTTGTCGAACTTCCTCCGAGCAGCTGCTTCCTTCGCAGGATCAACGTAAATGGTTGAACTGTCACCAGACCGAACGTCAACACCCACCTCGTTGTCGACGATTGCGGTCTTTGCGTCTTCTGTTTTCAAGTCAAACTCCATCGGGGCGGCTTGTGGTAGGAGTCAATTGATAGTTTTGCAAAATCTGTCTTGGAATCCGGCCATGAACGTCGTCGAGATCACGCACTATATACTTCACGGTCGAATACTCATATTGTGAGTCCGAGATCAATGATATACACGCAAAACACAGTGGCGTTTGTTGAACGGCCTGGTGGTTGTGAAGAGAAGGCCTTAGCCATGGCTACCGGTATTTTGGAAAAAACCTAAGATACTCCATCTGATACCCAAGTTGATGCCTCGATAACAAGTGATAAGATGAGATGTCATCGGACTAAGCCGACGCGATACTAGATCTTATCTACGGTGTTATCGCAACCATACTATTGATTAATGGCTCAACTGATAAGAGATCAATGTGGCGCCCACCAAATCGGCTTGCTCCGAAGAGGTTGAGGCAGTACAGTACAATGTCAACCTACCATGGAAGTCTCGTCAAGGTCATGCTATCCCCAATGTCAGTCGTTTATCCCAGACTCTAGATAGTCGCAAATGCATTCGTCAAGGCTTGCGAAAGGAGCGACTGCATGTTTGAGGTAGGTCCCGGGGTATTGTTCGTAGGGTGGAGGGGTAATGCGAGGCTGACTGATTCGTAGATGTCGTCGGAGAAAGCAGAAGGTGCATAGCCATGGTGTTTACTCTCGGTCAACAGTTTTTTTGCTGACAATGCGGTGACATCTGGAACACGTAGTGTGATCTGAGGCATCCGAGTTGCTCCAACTGCGAAGGCGCAGGCGCCCCGTGCCTGATATATCACTCAAGGAATCACGCCGAGGTAGCATTGAAGTGTACCCAATACTCATTGTGGAATACTGACATGCTTGCAGGTTCCTCGTAACTACGTGTCGGAGCTAGAGGCAGAGGTTGAAAAGTTGACACAGGAAAACCGAGAACTGAGAGCACGAGCCCAGTCGACTTCTATCAATGGTGAAATTAGTATTCCACATGAACAATCCTCCCCGGGAAGCGCCGCTGGTCCCCTTGCTTATCCAGCCGGAAGTCCGGCCACGTCTGATGTATCACCGAACCACGTGCAAGACTTGGTGAAGAGCGTCAGGGATGTTGTTGTTGAGCCGTCAAGACAACCGCGATTCTTAGGACAAAGTGGCGGTATCACCCTTGCGAGATTGGTCATATCAGCAATCCGCGTCGACGCCTTACCCTCCCCTCTGCTTACCGAGCCTCGCTTGAATAACGATTCTTCAGCTTCAATGGCGGTCGAGGCTTCTCTTCCACCTCGCCATGCTGCAGACCACCTGGTTGATGTCTACTTCCAGTACCACACGCCCCATTTACCCATCGTGGACCGTTCAAGGGTCGAGGAGGCCATTGAGAGCGCATACCTGGCAATGGATGGCCGGGAGCTCCAGGGCCGGGCTGTGGAAAGAGACATTTTCATGTCTTTTATGATCCTCGCCATTGCCCTCTGTGACGTTTCAAACCCATCTGGAGGGCGACCAAGCCAGAGTGAAGGATGCTTTAGATCGGCCATGGGTTGGTACGAAAAGGTTGTCGTGAGCTCGAAAAGTGATATTGAGACACTCCGCACTATCCTTCTGTTGGCTCAGTTTATTGCATTGTGCCCTTCCCGGGGGAGTCTCTGGCATTTGACGGGTATCGCCTTGCGATTAAGCATTGACATAGGGTTGCACTGGGAAAGTGAAGATAATGCCCTGAATACGGATCCAGCCATATTATACGATCGCCGACGTCTATGGTACTCTACGTACCAATTTGACCGTCTATTATGCATCACGCTCGGTCGCCCCTTTGGTATCATCGACGAAAGCATACGTGTGCCACTTCCAAACCCATGGGCTGTCTATCGAGGAACATCTAGCAGCGAGCCCACCAAGTTCGATATGCATAGCGCACGAGCTCATAACCACCTATTTATCTTATCAAAGCTTGAGTCTGAGATCAAACATGTGCAACATAGCCAAACCTGGGCACCAAAAATTGCCTACCCAAGGGTAAACTATGCAGCCTGGCTCGAGGATATCCAACCCCGTCTTGAAGAATGGTACGCTACGATTCCGCAGACTAGCAAGGCTCATCCGTCATCCATTTTCGCATATCAGGCGTATTGGGATTGTATTTATAATAATGCAATTCTCCTGCTATACCGCCCCGATTATACAGGATCGCATACATCCCCGGAAGCAACAGTCCTCTCTTTCAACGCCGCTTGTCAGCTAATTACAAGCGTCAAAACCCTACAGCGAGAAGGAAAGGTTGATATACTATGGAAATCGGCCCATCACCTGTTCATGGCCGGCCTCGGGGTCATATATAGCCTTTGGCAGTCAAAAGAAGTCCGAGACCGGAATCCTATCGGGAGTAGCATTTCCACTTTACAGTCCTGCGCCTCGACACTGTCTGCACTGGCTGAGAGCTTCCCGGGTGTCGCCGGTTGCCGTGATGCCTTCGATACTCTATCATCAGCAACAGTCAACTGGCTAGTTAATGATAACGCTGTAGAACCACACTATGGGCGTCAGGAGTTCGAGAAACAAGCGGGAGACCTCCTGCAACAGCTGCAACCATCTCGCGGAGCAAATGAAAATAATGTGATGGATCTATCAAGCATGCTGTCAGCCGATAACTGTTTGTTTAGCGAGATGCTCAGCAGTGCTGCTCAATGGCCTGACCACGAGGACAACGGGTTTGGCGACATGGGCTTTGACCCAATGGCAAGAGGAGCATCTCGTGTATTCTTGTAAAACCTTTCTAGGCTAGTAAGCCAAGGCATTCAATGGCTGTGGCCCCAATAACATTTTACTCCGAAATCATCTACATTCTTTGCCAAATTAGACGTCTCTTTTGGAAACGGTAGCTTCATGATCAAAGGTATGATATGTCTCAGAATCTACCGAAGATGCCTTTCTAGGGACACAGTACATTTTGGGCTATTTATTACAACCCGTAAACCATTTGAATTAGAAAATTTAGAGGACTTGCTTGACCTGAAAGCAGCATTGCTAGCATATCGATATTTTAGTTATGTGCTATAAACCCTGGATTTTCTAACCTTCGTGAGATCACCTTGCAGTCTCATTCCAACCAAAATCCGTTCGCTAATCACTATTACTCTCGGAGCGTCACAATTGGGCCTGCTGCACGCCCACTTCTGTCTTTACCGTTGAGGCTTTTGCTATAATCTGCGCAGCGGCTGAGGGTGCGTTGTCGACAAGGTCCTCATAAACAATCGGCTCCGTGACTAGGCGCGCATCGCGCAGCCCTAGCTGCCAGCGGTCGTAACCCTCGCGGGGCACAGAAGTAGTCGTCCACATACCATTCCGACGGAAGTCATTGGTAACAGTGACAACGACATCGATTGGAACTTTGGGGAAGAGCTGGGCGAGTTCGTCCCGGAACGACTCTGCGTCGTTCTGGATGACCCAGTCTATACCCTTCTGAAGCGCGATGCAGAACCGCTTCTGTGCATCAAGGATCTCTGGAGTGATAGTTGCGGTTTCCCGGTAATAGACGCTCCAGGGGACGTCGCCTTGCGTGACCATCTGCATGGCAATGCTCACGTCTGGGTTTTGAGTGACCATGGCCTGGGCAGAGAGATTATCGGTGACGAAGTAGTCACCCATACCGCCTTGGAACAGGTCGCCCAGCATTACACCGTCAAGGTCTTGGATGTAGTCAACCGATCTCTCATCGATGCCGTTCTCACGCAGCAGCATCTTGAAGAAGAGGCCAACACTGGCCCCGCCACCGGACTTCATCAGGACGGTCCGGCCAGCCACGTCCGTCAGCTTGAAATCTTTATCCCTGGTGCGTTTGACCAAGGCAAGAGGCGACCGATTCGCAATCTGCGCAAAGACCGTGTAGTCCTGTACCCTTTTGCGGTACATCGACGGCACCCAGATTCCACCAAGGCACATTGTGGCGGAACCATCGGCGAGCGCGTCGAGCACGCCGTCCCAGGGTGTAGGGATATTAACCGTTACATCTAGTCCCTGTTCTTGGAAGAAGCCGTGCCGAAGGGCAATGTACTCTGGGAGGTAATTGAGGTTATAGCCAGTAGCGGTAAGGTGGAAGGGTTGCATGATTGGTCTCTTCTAGCGTCGGACCAAAGATTTAGTAGTAGATTGAAGGCACAGACTAAATCAGGGAGTGAGTTGGTATATGGAGTGCGGTATGCAAAGAGCTTGAGAAGTGAAGTCTTGAAAATGTCGATGTGAGGACTGGAAAAGGGTATTTATTATGAGAACTTCCACTTAAATACCGCTTCGCTGAATCTATTAATTTCATACAGAGTTTTTAAATGTTTTTTAAAATCATCGAACCTTGCGAGGCCGATTCCCTGATTTTCGGAGAATGCCGATAGCTGTTTTACAGAGCGGAAGGGAGAATCCCGATGATCTAGATAGCTCTTTTACGAAGCAAATTCTTCCTTATCTGTCTCTGTTAAAAAATCACAATATTTATGGAAAGGGAAAACTCTTGTAATAGGTAGTAGTCGACGCTTCATTCGATTCTTAGATGCTACTTTTGCTCGCGGTGACGAGCCTTGATTTTTGAATTCAAGTGCAACCCTAACCCTAACCCTAACCACCATTTTCTAGACAGACGAAATAAATCATGGCTACTATACCATCGATTAAACTTTATACCAATCGAAACTGCCCATGTACGCTCTTCAAGTCAACTTTGAGCATATAACCATCCTGACAAAGACTCTCAGGGGCACACCGTGCTCATATCGCGCTGGCGGAGCTGGATCTACCATGGGAGGAAGAAATCATTGACTACAGCAAGCCGAGGACGCCCGAATATCTCAAGATCAATCCTCGTGGAATGGTCCCGACACTGACCTATGGCGACCACGTAATTTTTGAGTCAGCTATTATCGCGCAGTTTCTGGCCGACTCAGTCACGTCGACGCACTTGACTCCGCGCACTGGGGATGCCCGAGGAGCCCTTATGCGCGAGAGAATCGCCTTCTTTGTCGAAACTTATTTTTCCAAAGCCAATGTCTACTACTACCGAGCGATTGAAGCCAAAACCGATCAAGATGCCGAAGAGCTCGGTAAGCGCTATGTTGATGCCGTCGTCAAGGAGGTCGAGCCACTCTTGCAAGACGCGAAACCGTTCTTTGGTGGCAGTGACAAGCTGACCATGGCCGAGGTAATTAATGTTAAATTCTTTTGAAGCTTTTTTTTTCTTTTTCAAAGTCTGAATAGTTGACATGACTTGCAGGTCTTGACCGCCTCCTTTATTCTCCGTATTTTCACGTTTCCTTACACTGACAATGCACCGCTCCCCAAAACCATGATCGTTGGCTTGGAAGAAAAGGCACCAAATTTCTATACATGGGCTCAGGTCGTCATGAAGCATCAGTCCGTGAATGGGATCTATAACAGAGATGGCTGTGCGGCCGAGATGCGCGATCGACGAGCTAAGGCTCGTGCTTTGGCATGATTCATGGATTGTTTCTTCCTGTTCGACAGTACTATGTATCAGTGTTCCTTTTTTTCTCAAAAAAAAAAATATAAATTGCACATATATAAAGTGCTATATTCAAGAGTACATATGTATACGAGTATCTATCTATATCACGGTGCCAAATTCCATATAAAATCCACATCCAACCACGACGGATTCAAAGGCGACAAGCACGACTGCGACTGCTCATCCAAGCCTGTAAACGGAGCCATGGACGGATCAAACGGGAGCGAGAACCACTCGTCGAGATTATTGTCCCAGATGGTACTCATTGTGTCGACAGAGGTGTGGCCAAGTTCAAGGGAATCTGTCCCGGCGCTGACTGGTTGATGTTGATGTTGATTATGGAAGTCAGCCGGAATATCGCCCCTTTCTTCACAGAAGCTGGACGGGTCGTGAGAAGACATGCTCTGCTGCTGATTTGAGGAAAGAGATTGACCTGTAGTTTCCCTGGCTAAATCACTACTACTGTAGTGTTCCTTTTTACTCGACGAAAACAGCGCCGACGACTCAAAACTTCTTCGCAGCGCCGAAACTTGAATACTTAACAACTCTGCGTACTGCTCTGCCAGGTGCATCTCGTCGAGATTGCTACTACGCAGCGCCAAAATCGCTCGATCCAGGACATGCAACGACTCGATCAGTTTCACCTTGGACGCACCTAGAGCGAGAGCCTTGAGAAGGAAGATGGATGCACTTATCATGCGAGAAAATAGGCGGAATGGGGCGAAACGAAGTGTGTTTGTTGCTGCGGCTGTCTCACTTGGTGCGCGGCTGTGGATTATTCTTTGGAGAATGTGGCAGCAACCGTCTATTACGTCTTCGACGAATCCGTATCTGTGCTCGAGCTGAAATGGCTGAGGGAAGTCGGGTCTTTGAGACTGAGAGCGGTTTTTGATAATGCGTTGCATTCCCGTCGAGTTTATGAGCACGCGGAGGTGGTGATATTCTATGAACAAGACATCTTCATAGGCAGTGGAACCTGTCGAGCAATCAATATTAACTGAAATTCTTGATTTAGAGATTTTATATCTCGGGACACAAAGTACATACCAGCCGAGAAAACGGCAATGTACCACCGCGAGAGCATATCTTGCTTTTCCTTGAGGCAACTCTGAAACTCATCCTCGTTCTCCGCAGTCATCAGAGGAAACAATGTATCGGTAGCACTTTTTATCAGCTTTGTCAACTCCGTCCATCGATCCATGAACAACTGCCACTCCGGATCGTGGCTTCCACTGAGAGTTTCATTTGTTTCCAATGGTGCGCCACTAGGAAAAGGCGACATAAATGAGGTACACCCTAGTCGAGAAGACATTAGGTTTATAAAACAAAACAAGAGTTTAGGAAGTCTCCCTCGCCGAATTTTCAAATGCTCGGTGTATGCCTTGGCATCCGACTGGTTGCCCTCTGCAACATTACTTGCACTACTATTGAGATATTGACGAGGCAAAGTAGTCTTCTTATCATCAAATACTCCAAGTTCATGAGACAGCGCAAGAGCAGAGCTCAAAACCATCCATGACATTTGCTCAGACCGTTTTGTGGGTTCGATAATATCTCGCTTCCACCGCTCTGATGCCGGAATCTCATCTGCGAGTGGCGGATCACGCGTGTCCGGCATTGTCAAGAGCACATCCGAGTCCCAGCCATCGTTGTCCGGCGGGAAATGGACAGAGAGTGGATACCACTCGACAAGTAACAAAAGAGCTTCCACTGTTCCAAAGTTTCTAATCTTGGCTTTGGAGGCCTTTTCCTGGCCTAGAATTAGGCGAAGCAGTAAATGATGGCAGTGCTGCCATAGTCTCTGGTGGATAAAGAGACTGCGAGTTTTACCCCCGGGTCCGGGGAGGACATGATATCGGGAGGAGATGGTTAGGATAGTGCAGCATAGTAAAGGCTCTTGTGTCACAAGCCAATATTGATTTGAGTGAGTTTTGTAGAAATCTGTTAGTATCGGAGATAGATGTGACATGTTGGTGAAGAATCTGTCATTGTATATCAGCTGGTTTCATGAGTATCAATGTGAAAGTGAAATTACAGATCAACCAGTGTCATTGCTTCACGGGCTGTGAACCAACCCATTTTGACAAATCGACAGGCATTCCAAATATGAAGTATATCAATACTTGAAGAGTTTATATTGACTATGTGAGGAGCAGACCCAACTGATTTTGGCGATTCCTGCGTATTGGTAAACCCATTGAAATTAGTCGAGGCCACCGTCGAAACATAAGCATCCACGGGCTCGGAACGAGCAGCTGCCTCAAACAAGATATTCAAAGCATCATTCTCACTTGACACCATTGTATGAAGTACTGAGTTGTGGAGGCCGTCTGCTCCTTCGATATCATTGACCGAGACAGAGCCAGAAGCGTCGTCGCCTAACGGGAATTCTCGTTGCTGCTCGGCAGTAGATCGAGGAGTTGGCCCTGTCGAAGAGCTGGTAAGGTCAGATCCAGTACCTCTTTGCCCTATATTATAGCCTGCTGTGGAAGAGGACTTCCTCCTGACTCGTCTGGCCTGGGACTCTGCACCATGTATCAGTTGCGCATGACAAGAAATCGGGGTTCATGATGAGACAAACCCTTCTTCTCTCGCGACCAGGGCAGCTTTTCCGAGAACGCGCACTCTAGTCCCTGCTTGCTGCATCTAGTGCATAGTGCAGGTCCATCGCCATCCTTTATCTGGCACTTGACCTTGCGTTCTCGACAGGGGAGACATGCTCGGTACGCCCGCTGGAATTCGTAGTTTAGAAGTGCTCTGCTGCGGGGTGGTCTTTTCAGGTTTTCCATCACTGTTAAGTTCTGTGTGTATATATATGTTCAGTCCAATAATATTTATTTCTGATAGTACCGACAAGATGACGTTGAAGAAACCCCGCGGGTGTTGCCAAATATCCGCGGTGGGGCAAACTGTTCGGCATTTGATATTGCAAGAAATTCCTGACAATTACAAAATCTCAATATGCGGCACAGGATTTAATGTTGATGATATTTATAGAGATTGTTATACATGCAAGCCTGCTTTATTGCCTTTAATCTTTCCCGGCTGCGCCGGTCCTTGCTTCCTCCGCTCGAGCCGATTGAGTATGGCAAATCTCCATTCCCTCACGATCTTCAGTATAAAAGTAGATGACAGCATAAGCAACAAGAAAAAGGCCAAAATCGCAATTATAATGCTGAACCAATAGCAGATTTGGGTCAATGCGAGACTCATAAACTTTCCCTCCAACGCTGCCGCACTTAGAAAGACTTGCATGCAATTCAACAAAATTGAAAAGAAAGCAAAGGCACACAAAATTGGACCTTGGATCCGTGCAAAGTACGCGCGATACTGATAGTCCGTCCGTTGATAATTTGATCTGCCCAGGAGAATGGGTGCATAGTAGTTCAGTCGTGTCAATCGAATTTCTCCGTATTGATATCGCCCGGAAACCTCATTGTCAGTGATATCGTTGAAGCCCGCCGAGAAGTGGCAGAATTGAGGCCACGTTACGTCCTTGGGAACTAAGCAGAGATCGGGCTCTTGAGCAATACGAAGATCAGATTCATACTGGATCAAGTAGAAATAAGTTCGGAGAAAGCCGAGGGCGGCTCTTCTCGGGTTAACATCATCAACAACAGAGTCTGACGAGGCATTCAAAAATTTGTGCCAAAATGAATGTGATGTCAAGTACTGAGGCAAGGGTTTGATGAAAATCCGGTCCTCCCTCCAGACGAGATGAAGTCTTGGTTCCTCTGTGATCACGATCTTTCGTCCCTTCACGATCTGTCGATGGAGCGGGGATATGTTGCCGCTATCTTGCTTGGACATCCACCAGAGTTTGCTCGACATCGTCTCGAGGTCCTTTGGCCAAAGCTCGCGGCAGAGGAAATCGTTCAGTCTCTCCTGATCGCCGAGCTTAATTCGGGGATGGCCTGGTAGACTACCATCGGAACTATTGTCCTCGTGTAGTTGATCGGCTTTTCGGAAAGGACATTGCAATGAGGAAGTTTCTGTTATTTCCGCCATTTTGTGAAAACGCGGGGTTTAGATAAACGGTAGCGCTGTCGTTGGTTGTTGGAAAGTTATTTTCTTTCCCGGAAACAATAGGAATTTTTCAAACAGTTACAATAATGATACCTTATTCAGCCTTGTGGCAATAGTTCGTCTTAGTCAAGGTTGAGAGGGCTGTGTTGGGGCGAAGTTTTACCCCGACTCTTCGTTTAGTCTCATAAAACTAGGAAACAAAAGCTGAAAAAAGTACGCCAAGTCTAGCTTAGTTGCCAATTTCTAGAGTAAAAATTATCAATATTTCTAACTGAATGTCCAAAAACTCTCTAACTCTGAAAACAAAAGGAAACAAGAGTCGCGCACAGGTTAGGGTAACCGCCCCGAACAACGCCCTAAACATAGGGTTAGGGTTACAGGCTTCACCCCTAAAGGTCCAGCCTGGGGCTAGGGCCTTTCCCCCTAAGTTAGGGTTAGAGTGACGGGGTCTCCCCCCAAATCTTAGTTTAATATACAGGTAGGTGTCAACTCCTCACAACTTCTCCTCCGTTCTAGGGAGGGCGTCTTTCCGCAGTAGCTTTTCAAACTCCTCCGCCTCATCCATTTTCTCTTGACCCTTCAACGCGACGACCAGGTCTCCGACCACAGCAAGTGTTGCCTTATTGTCGGGGCCCAACCGCTTCAATCTTTCGGAATACACCTCCCTAAAGCACATCTCTGCTTCTGCGTCACGGTACTGATCAAGCCAAATACACCCTAGCAAGTATCTACTCTTCATCGTGTCAACATGATTCAAACCCAATGTCTCTCGTCTGCTTTCGAACATCTCAATGGCCACTTGCTCAGCCTCTGCGAGTCGTCCGGCGTTGTACAGGTTACGGGCGAGAAGGTGAAGGTTTTTCTGTCTGGTGAGCTGGGATTCGGGGGTTACAATCAATGACAACTCCTCTTGACGGATGGCTTCGGCTTCTTCGGATTTCCCTTGTTGCTTGAGAACTTCGATCAATTCTCGGCAGCTGAAAAGTGTGCTTTCATGCACCTGGCCCAGAACAGCAGTCCGGTATTGATAGGCCCGCCGAAGTAATCCTTCGGCCTGAGGATATTTCTTTTGTCGCTTGTACAAAACAGCGAGCACGTTGACGGCTCTCGTTGTCTCTTTGTGTCCCTCTCCTTTGCTCTCCGAGTTTTGGTAGCCAGTTAATACAGCCTCCCACAGGATTTCGGCCTCGTTCAAGTGGTCTAGCTTTTCGAAATTTCTAGCGATTTCAACAGTTAGATCGAGAAGCTCATCATTTTTTATGCCTTTGTACTTGGCCATGAGAATGAATTCGTTGAGGACGCTCAGAGCCCGATCACTATCGTTGACATTCAGGAAGAGCAATCCCAGGTCGACCCGACAAAACCACGTTTCGTCATGCTCTGGCCCAAATATCTCGATTGCTTTAGAAAGCGCCGCTTGGTATGTTTTCTCAGCCGCGTCGATCTTTTTTTGCTTCTCTTGATAACTTCCCAAATCGCCCAAAGTACCGATTGTCCCGGGGTGGTTGGGTCCGAACTCCACATGCTTCTCTCTGGCTTCGAGGCAACGAGTGGCATATTTCTCGGCGCTCGCATAGTCCTTATTTAAACTGCAATACAGAGCGCAATCAGCAAGAGTATCGATCGTTTGGCCGTGTGAGAGTCCCAGAACCGCTTCGCAAATCTGAAGAACTTCTCGAGCGGTTTCCTCGGCTTCCTTGAATCTGTTTAGGTTTCTCAAAATCGCCGCGCGCATCGTCCGGCAAAGCAAGATGTCCTGGTGGTCAGACTTGTGAAACTTTTCCATCATTTTAAGCGCCTTTTCGTTGAATTCTAATGCGAGTTCACTTTTGTCGTTGTCGGTCAGGATGATAGCATGGTTGTGGAAACTCTCGGCCGTTTTTAGGCTGTCTCCCAAAACTTTTTGTCGACCTTCAAGAGCTTGTTTTGATAGATACTCATCAGATAGGATGAAAGCAAGGTTGTTGAGTGTCTCTAGAGTATCTTCATGTTCAGGTCCAATGACCTGTCGCCGGCTCATCAGGACGCTCTCTGTGATGTCCGTGGCAAGCTCGACGTTATCGACACTGAAGTTGGCCCAGCCGACCTTGTGTAGTGCGGTTAATGTTTTCGGATGCTCGGGTCCATTGATCTTGAGATTCGTCCGGATGGCAAACTCTTCTTTGTATCCTAGAAGAACAGTTTCCCACATCCCCTTCCGCTCGTCGTAGTAGGCCTTTTTAGAGAACAGCGTCGCTCGAACTTCCTCGGAGGACTCGTCAGGTAATTGATAATGTTTGACGGCTTGGAAATGAGGTATGAGTTGTTCGCATTCCTTCCATGTCTCCAATTCACCCGATGGAAATCGATCTTTCAATATCCGGAGTGCCTCTTTTTTCCAGTGGTCCGTTTCCTTCTCGGCAGCGACTTTGCTTCTCGTCACAATTTGGACAAGCCTGTGCATCCCATAGCTTTTCCCCTTTTCAACCGTGATCAAACAATAGCTGGCCAACATTCCCACTGCTTTCGTAAAGCCTAAGGCGTTGCCATTTTCACGTAACAGCCAGTCTGGGATACCGTGTCTGTCAAAGAAACACATGGTATACAGCAGTCTGATTGCAGCCTGTCCTATTGGTCCCTCCTTTTGTGCGATTTGGTCAAATGAAATAAGCCAGGTGTTGCTCACGGCGTTTGGAACATCATTCTCTCGCCGCGTGTTTCCGCTCTCCTCATCTAGTAACTGGGCTTGGTTCGACTGTTCACTGAACAGCGTCAAATAATCCGAAACAGACATCTGCAGGTTGTTTCCAATGTAGGCCGAAGCTTGGGTAATCGCCAGAGGTAGCCGGTCCAAGTCATTAACCAGTTTGATACACGCGGGTCGTTCACTGTCGTCGAATCTGGGGTTCAGCTTGACTTGTAGAAGATGAAGTGCTTCTTCTTCCGACATGATTGGAATTTCAATAATCCGATCGTGCTCGCCCACAACGTTATAAGCAGCTGTCCGAACACGAGTTGTGACTAGCATAGTGCCTCGAGCGCTGTGTGGCAGATATTCCTTGAGGGTCCGCCTGGTTATTGTTTGTTTCTGAGCCACACTAGAACTTCTGCCGTGCTTTACTGTGGCCTGTCTATTCGTAGTTGATGATTTCAAATCATTCAAAACAGCGATATCGTCCAGGTTGTCGAGGATCATGAGCCATGAGGCTTTTGGCCTTTCCTGGTTGAGCCATTCAGTAACAAGAGCCATTGTATCGACCTTAGGATCATCGGCTCCTGGAAGTTCGAGGGTAGTCGCAATTTCCTGATATGCCTTTTCGAATTTTTCTACTGTGCCCGCGAAAACCCAAAAGACCCAGCTATTAGGGTACTTCTCTCGAAACCGGTGTGCATATTCAATGGCGATTTGTGATTTTCTAGCTAGCTTTAGTAGACTCTAACAGTACAGAAGACGAGAGGAAAGCATACCCTACGCCACCGATTCCGTGCAGCGCAACCCGATTGTTGTTTTCGTGGATTTTCTCCAATTGACTCAGAATTCCAACTCGGCCGACGAACTTTGGGTCCCTGTCATACGGCACCAGAGAATGAGGTGTCGGGCCAGAACCTTGGAAATTTATTCATCAGCTACAATACAGACACATATCCAGTATATGGATGACAGTGTTCGTCGTTATTTTTGTTCATTTGGACGTGGTTCGCCACGAAGCTCACCTCCTTCTCGTGACTGCATTTTCTCCGCTGCCTCTTCACAACAGTCTAGGATCACTCTTTGCAGGACCCGCCAATTTCCATCATCCGGGTCAGCAAACTTGTTGAGGGTGTAATGGTCCAATGGCAAAGGATAGGATGGCCAGCTTCGGAGAGTGGCAGATTTCTCATCGACTAAAACGGCCTTTTCAACTATTATTAGGGGACATTCAGTTACGGATGGATCCAGGAACTTGCTTACCTTTTCTGTATCTCCATCAAACATTCTCGCAATGTTCGATATTTTCGTCTCATAAAAGCAGGTGACCGAGATTCCATTGCTATTGGCCATCTCGGCGAAGTGGTTCACGGTGTCTAGAATGCCCTCGTTCCCGGGTCTGAGAGATCGGAGGAGGGAATGTTCGATATGAGTTCCCCCGCTGATGATCCGTTCCAAGATTTCAGGGAAGCCAATGTAGTCTGTCCCAGCATGAGGCGTTCCGAGAAGGATAACAGCTGTAGTGGCAGGAACAAGGTGACGACTTGCTTTATGATGAAGTAAAGCCTATAGCCATGCTAGTCAGCAAGGAAACCGGGCACGCGAAAAATTCACTTTACCTTCTCGATGATCAGGCCGCCCAAACTATGGCCAATTATTATTAGAGGACGGGTCGGGCAATCCTAATGGTTGTCAGCTCTAACCCTAACCCTAACCATCGAGACCTGTGTTGATCGTCTTTACCTTTCGCTCGCTGATGATCGCCCTCGCAAGGGAGACTGCCAATGGATCAAGTCGTACACTGACAGCTTCTTCTCCGTACCATTGACTATCATGGTTGAAAACCATGATCCGGGCATTGGAAACTCCACTGGGGAGCATGGAGGGATCACTCAGCCAATTCACCCAGTTGCCTGTGTCCTTTTTAGCGGTCCATGTTGTGGTTGGATTGGCTCCAAGACCGTGAACAGCCACAATACTTGTACAATCTCAGCATCCTCATTGGGGGGTTTAGGGTATATAAGTGAAGCTTACTCAATATTGTGGTTTTTCGCCGCCCCGGAATGATTTTCGGTTGGGTAGACCGTTTTTATGCCTAACACTTCTGCTGGAATTTTTTGGGCATTTTCGGCAAGCGTCCCTTAAAGGCATCATTGTAGCTGACTAGATATAGTGAGTTAGTTAAGAGATGAATAACACATGAATGAGCACGCACGTAAAATAAACGAAGGAATCGCGACACCGAGAACTGCTGGTACGATATAAAATTTCCACGAAAAAAACTGGGTGTAAGTAGTAGTCGACATCCTGATCAACTTAAGACTTTTAAAAAGAATGCCAGCATTCAATGTTCAGCCTCAGTCTCTTCCAGTATTAGGCATACATGAGCCGGCAGACAGGATCAACAGCTCTCCCACTTGACTTCGACCTGGTTAATGGCGATGCCCTGTTCGGCATCCCGATGGCAGTGATTTTTAGGGAAGATGGATCGTAATAAGCATCGACAACGGGCTAAAAAAATAGAAAGACGTACGCTCGGATGAGGCTGAATTCAGGGGCACTAGCCTTTGATTCACGAATTATATCCAATGGCAAGTGAGATGCCTCAATCAGCATCCGAGTCAATGCGTTCCTTAGTACGGAGAAGTAACCCAAGTTGGCGAGTTTACCGGGCAGCAGCCTTATTTTGCAGGATTTGAAACTTGACAGGAATGACCTATTGAAAAAGCAAAACCGGAATACAATTTCCCGAAACAAGCAGATGTCCGTCCGGAAATTCTAAGTCAAAATCAGGAAACAGCGTCGCATATTCATCCGGATTTGTCACTGTTTTCTTCGATTCTCCCATAGTCGAGAGATACTGTTCCAAATGAATCGCCTGGCTCTTCATTTCTGCGACTATTCACAATCGCGAATACGAGCTCTATAAATAGCAACCCCGCACTCCTATTTTCCAGCCGTGGGCAAAAATTAATTCCCACATCGAAACCTCAATAATAATAGACATGTTGCCATGGATCCAGGTACCGCTTTAGGCGTGATATCCCTAGCCCTTCAAGTACGCGACGAAATCGCCACCTACTGCAAAGCATGGCGAGGCGCTCAAGAGGACATCGAAGAAGTCGCAAACAAGGCTGAGGGCCTTGTAGTGCCACTTGGGGCATTGCGCGACATCATCCAGGATACCCAGCTTACGAATCCCGATATTGCAGAGGACCTGCGGAGCAAATTAGACGTTCTTCGTGTGGGAGTCGAGAAGGTTCAAGCTTCTGTTAAAAAATGCAGGCCGGATTTTGAAGCTTTTGCTGGCGATAGTTTCAGCGATAAGTTGCGCGCGCATCGGAAACGCGCTGTGTATCCGTTTCGCAAAGATGCGTTGCGTGCGTTGGCGACTGATCTCGATGGGATGCAGATAAATTTGCAAACTACTCTTCAGATGTGCGTTTATTACTCTGTGATTCAACTCGGAGAACTGATCGCAATCTAGCTTCTCCGCACAAAATGTGCGGCTTATTCCGTCGATGCTGGCTATGCAAGAACAGTTGCTCCGTGAAGTCCAAGACATAGTAAGAAAGAATCTACTATAACATGTTTTTGCCATGTGCTAAGTTTCTTTCCTGTCAGCGGGATTTGGCTCTGGAACGAGTTTCCAAATCTTATGCCTCTTCGCAGCCACCTCCTGCACTACTGGAGTCTTGTTGCACCCAGCAACAAAAGCAAGAGACAGTAGTTGTCTCTCGATCGGATCCAGCCGCTAAGAAGTATAGATATCATAGTCGTCTCCTGGGTCTGACAGTTGCAGCTTCGTTCTCTCTGACCAGAGGAGCCGGAGGGTTCTCGATCGCCCCGTGTCTCAGCATCAGCGTTCCAGTATCCAAGAACAGTCCTGCATTCCGCACGATGTTTTTCTATCCTCTGATGGCAAAATCCTTGGACCCGGCACAATTTGTAGATAATACGATTGAGCTGTTGAAATATTTGTTTGAAGAACGACAAGCATCTCCAGCTGACACCACCTCAGATGGAGAATCACTTGTGGATGTAGGTGAATTTACATTCTTTTCTTCTCTCAACACTAATTTATATTTAGGCCGCGTGCTTTGCGTTTCGTCAAGGTTCCCAATGGCACAAAGATGCCTATACGCATTTCTCAAGACTGCTAATGTTTTTGATTCACAGTGGCGCTATATTAGATAGATCCCGCCTTGGTTATACTGGGCTGGATAGTTTCGTCGGTGCATTCCCACTAGAGGAAGATGAGCATGGCATATTTAAGCTTTTAATCCAGCGAGGCGCCTTTCTTTCCATTAATGGAGCATTTCTAAGTCCCTTAAGCATACCCAATATGCGGCGGGCACTTGAAGAGGATGAAGGAGGTGTGTATCCATCATGGCCATACTAACAAGTAGCGAAGAGAATAAAAATAAAACAGCTTTTTTATATTGGTACTAACGCAGTTTTTATTTCAGCGGTTCACATTCCCGAAATTGCAAAGAGCATCATTCAACAATCTGAAGTCCACTTGCGGCAAGAGATTCGATCTGGCGCCTCTGTGAATCAAAAGATCGGAACCTCAAATTTACTCCAATTATCTGTCAGATGGAGCCAAGGGATTCAAATCCTGCTCGAAGCTGGGGCGGATGTAAATACGTTCAGCTACAGTTCCCCATTAGAGATGGCGATTCGAGGAAACTACTACGAATCAGCAAAATTATTATTACAGTCAGCCTGTCCCTTGGATCTGAAACTTATCTCCCTTTCCGAGCAACTCAATGATGAAGGGAGAATTAGTTTCCTTTTAATAGCAGAACTTGTTTCCCGACGCAAGAGGTTACTCAAGGTGGCTCAAGCGCACATGCCGCCTAGATTATTAGAGGAACTGTTTACAAAGGAAGATGATTCTACTGTTCCGGATGTCCAAGTTTCCAAGACAATCATCACTCTCGAAGAGCGAGGTACCAAACTTGATCCGTCGCTGAAAGTTGAGTCTCCAGGCTCGATATATCATCACGGATTCCAAAAAACTAGAACGTTGGATCGATTATACGAAGCCGGCTTCAACAGAGTCGATCTTTATGACTCAACAGGTCGAACTCCTCTCATGATTCCATCTATTTGCCAAAGCCTGAACGGGTATAGTCAAAAGAGACTTAAATGGTTGCTTTCAAAGGGTGCGGATCCAACCCGTACACTACCGTGGAACACGGGCGGTACAGCATTTCATCTTCTTGCTGCTTGCATGACCAACACGCAATGGCCGAATATGGTGCGTGCATGGATCTCGGGAACGCCTAATATACGGGAAAAGAACGAAAATCCGCTGTTGTTTACACGATATGTGTTGGAAGCAGCAGAAAGGGACAGTTGTGTTTGCGCTTGCGTGGCAGGGCCCACCAATGATGGTGGTGAGAATGAAAAGAGAGGAGAATTCAGAGGCTGTACGTCGTTTAAAGCAGCGCTTCGCAATCTCATGTATCCCTCACCGAGATTTTACAGACAGAAATCAGCAAGTTTTGGTGTCAATTCCTTTGCGGAGAGTATTGGTTTCTTTATAGACCTGGTGGGAAGGACTACAGAACGTGACCATGCTGTCATCCGGCTTATGACATTTGATGCTCTTGATCTGAGACACACCTGCTGTCGTGATAGCAACTTTGACCAGACTCTAAAGTGTCCGGACGAAGATGAGGTGCACGAAATTCGAGACGAGGAGCAGAAACTTCTAGAGGATTTTGAGCGGCTTGTAGCCGACCTCACGGAGAAGTTTGAGAATAGTGGTCTTCCTATCATGGACTTTTTGCAGGGTCCATGGTATCAAGACGTGGTTGAGTATCTTTCTCATTTGGATCCATGTGACGAAGAGCATGTCAAAGAGACTCAGGGCATTGGGATGAATCTTGAGGTAGCATGGGGCGTACCGGATCGAACGTCTCTTCTTGTGGGTTCGAGAGTAGCAGAAATATCAGATGAATAAATAGTATATGGGTTTAAAAACTAGATATCTGCATTTTTGGCTATGTCAATCATTGTTAAGATGCCAATAGCATGCAAGGACAACTTTGACAACATTTAACCACAACTTTAACCATAACTTTGACTACATTTCAGTATAATTTTGACCACAATTTTAACTAGCCTATACGCGCTTTTTTTTTTGGCCGTGTCAATCACTATTAATATCGCCCATACAATACAAACACAACCTTGACCGAACTTGGCATGACTTTTGACCACCCGCGTTTTTTTAGCCATGTCAACCAACCACTGTTAGATGACCAATAATAGCAAAGGCAAGTATCACTTAGACCAAACCTGGCATAATTTGTAACCACCAATGTTTTTTGACTAGGTGACAGTTTTTTAACTAATGTTAATCACTGTTAAAAATCATCAATAGCAATAGAAGCATAATTTTTGGCCATCCACGTTTTTCGACAAGGTCACGGTTTTTTGGCCACCGTGGATCGCTGTTACGATCACCAATAGCGTACTTTTCAGCCGCTGATAACATCGCCAATGGCATGCAACTTTTACCTGATTTGGTAATTTTTGTTTGTACATTGATATTTGCCCAGGTTAAACATTCTTTGTGACCAAGATGATGATATTAATTATCCCACTAGCCGGAAATATGGGCACTTCCTCTAGGCACATGCTGCAACATAAATACCGCGTTGCTACCCCGCTCGACCCGATGCCACCTAGAGACTACCCTCGATACAGTCAATCTCTGTTCTTGGCCACAAACTGCCAGTGCGTCTTTTTGGTCGCGATGTATGGGACCCCGTGATGAACGAACTAAGGCTTGCCAATGTGTGTGTCAATGCTATCCTCAGTTCTCCACATGAGTCCACATATTTCCTAGAAAAGGCCAAACAACAATTGGAAGCAGAATACAAGGAAAAGCTGCGGGAAAAGGACATGCTAATCGCAAATGTATTGACAAAATTGAACGAAAGGTCAAGAATAAATCGGTAGCGCCGTTGCTCGCCTTATTCAATTGGATTGGACCAGGAAGTTGCAGTTGACCTCAAATACACAACTTAATGGGCAAGTGATTCATCTTGGCAGAGCTGCTTGACACGCGTGGCTGAAGTTTGGCTCCTGGAACGTTATCGCGTTCGAGCGTCTGAATGATGTTTTTTTTGTTATCTATAACCAGTCTCTGGTAGTAGTGTGACACAAAGGGAATTTTTTTCACTGCGGACCACGTGCACTAGCCAGCCCTACATCGATACACATGTATATGTCCTTAAGTGATAAAGCGAAACATCGGATTATGATCCCCCCCATCTGTCACATCAACACGAGCATGCTCATCAATCACTCCATACAACCTGTCTCTCCTCCTATTCTCACGAGCCAATTTAAAATGCAGTCCCAGGGCCAAAACAACAATCGCACCAGACAACGCGCATCCAATAGCGCACCCAGTAACATAAAACGGCCCATCTGAAGCCGGAAACACAGAACTACTCACGAAGCTGGAGCATTGTCCAAGAATAGCCAGAATGGCCATCCCACTGCCCCTTTTCGAGTCGCCGCCTTGGTTGTTCAGTAGCCATGTGATATTGATTGCCAACGCTGGGAATATACCGCACGTAGCAAGCCAAATACCCAAATATCGAGGACCCGTTTGTGTCTCGTCACGCATGCTGACGAGGAGAATGTAGCCTATTGTACCTAGGCCACCGAATGCGCTGATGATATAGCCTCGTGAGCTCCATCGATCAGAGACAAATGCAGCTCCAACACAGCACAGAAACGACGCCAGATACGGAGGTGCTGTCAATCCCTGGGCTTTGACGCTTTCGTAACCCATTTCTTCAATAATGGTAGGCAAAAAATTGGATAGCCCTGCAAATGAGTAATTGCAGCAAAAGTGTATGGCCATGTGCACGTAGTTTTTGTAGTCCACGAGGCCGCCCAGGTACTGGTCCCATGCCAGTTGACTCCTCTCTGTTCGGTCAATTACTTGCAGTCGTTCTACGGCTTCTGTTTGTTCGTCTGTGCTGAGAAAATTTGCGGTTTCGGGGGAGTCGGGAAGAAAGAAAAATACCACGAGGGAAAAGAGGATAGTCGGAGCGCCCTCTATAGTGAACCACGGATGTTAATAACCAATTTTTACTTAGGCTAGTATAAAAACTTACCAATAATAAAAAGAAGACGCCAAGGAGCCAGCGAATGTCTGATCTGGGTTATCCCGTATGCCAGAGCGCTGGCGAAGCAGTTCGCCAAGGGCGATGTACCCAATAGAAGCGACACACGCAACCCTAGCTCTCGTCTATGATAGAAAAGCGAGAGATAATACGGAGCTCCAGCACCAAACGCAGCCTCGAATGCACCCAGAAAGCATCGAGTGATAATCAGTTCGGCCATGTTGTGTACTGCACCGCTGCACATGGCAGCAACGCCCCAGCTAGGAAATCATTTCAGTCATTAAATATTGAAAGTAAAGTATTTTGAGCCTTACCAAATACACAGACAAGCTATAAATATATGAGCAGGCCATATTTTCCATAGAATAGTCGTCCATTCAAACGCAACATAGCAGAGGTAGAAGGAGTACAAGACCCAAGAGAACTGGTGACTACCGAGGTTTAGATCTTTGGCCAGGCCAGCAGTTTTTGCATTGCCGATGTTGCCTTTGACGATGAGTATTTGCCATAAAAAGATCTTGGATGTCTAGAATTACCTCGGTCTAGATAGGACAGCACATATAAAGCACAGACAATAGGAAGAACCCGACGGTCAAACTAAATAGAGATGAAAAATTAGCACTTAAATTTTGTTAAAGGAATGTGTGATACCTTTCTGCAGATATAAGAATGTTGGGTTGGCGAGACCATGGGTTGCGTCTCTTCTCTCTTAGGGCTGTGTTCCAGGTGATGGCTTTCCGCCACTGCTTGCGAGTCCTTTCCATTCATGGTAGTTCAAGGTAACAAAGCAGCATTGAGCCTTTGGAAGGTTTAAACGTATTAGTATTTCTTTGAATATGTAGCGAGGCTCGCGGGTATTTTATAGGCACTGGGCGCCCGGGCCCCGGATTTTACCAGTGCACACAGAAGCAAAATAAGCAGTCCACCTCTTCTCATTTCCCTCGAGTAGAAAAATTTCAATTGGTTAGTGAGCTTCCCCGTGCGTTTAAGCATTCCCCGCATTTTCTTCCTTTAGTTCAAGTGTTTCCGGGGTATTTAGGGGAAACGGCAAATGACAAACATCCGCTATGGCGGCAATTTGGCATTATCCGGTATGAAATATCCGCGATGATTAAATGCATTTTATCTGGCATGAGGTTTCTCATAAATATGTAGCAATTTACCCCTCTCAAAAACAGAAAAAGAAAGGGTATATTCATTTCACACTGCTCCAGGCCAACTACTATCCTTTCAACACTATTCCATCCACCATGGCCTCATCAACCAACACACCATACCCCTTCAAATTCGAGAGCACCGGATACTCCAACGCTCAAGAAACCAACGGATCTCCAGCTCACGATGTGACACTGACCCTGCAAAACGTGCGCGGCAAAATCCCTTCTTTCCAAACCTCTCGCCTGCGTTCCATGATGCTCGAGGCACACAACGACCCTACCAAGATTATAGCACACTGCTGCAGCTACGATGGTCTCTCGTCGAGACTTGTCGAGGAAGCAGGGTTTCCGATTGTTTTCCTTGCTGGATATCCCGTGGCGAGCTCTTACGGGCTTCCGGACACAGGGTATATTGCCATGGAAGAGATGTGTCACAAGATTCAAGAGGCAGTGCGCCAGGTCTCTATTCCTGTGTTTGCAGATGGAGATACTGGGTACGGCAGCCCGATGAATGTGAGACGTACAGTCGAGTGTTATGCTGCTGCGGGGGCTGCTGGAGTTATGATTGAGGACCAGACCTGGCCGAAGCGTAAGTCTACTACAAAGTAGTATCCTATACATAACAAGGAATAACTAAATCGACGTTAGGCTGCGGCCATACCAAAGGCAAATCCGTCGTCTCCCGCGGCGAAGCCTTCGCACGCATCCAAGCCGCCTGCGACGCCCGAGACCAGGGACGAGACATTTTCGTCCTCGCACGTACCGACGCCCTAATCCATGGCTGGGACGAAGCCATAACGCGGGCCAAAGAATTCAAGCGAATTGGTGTCGACGCCGTCTTCGTCGAAGCCTTACCGGACCGCGAGAGCATGCGCGCCTGCGTCGCCGAACTGGGGATCCCGACATTTGCGAATATTATTGAAGGTGGCAAAACAGAAAACTTATCGACTGCGGATCTTGCACAACTGGGCTTTTGTGCGGTGGCCTATCCGTGGACGTTGGTGGCTGCGAAGCTCAAGAGTGTGAGAGAGGCGTTGGAAGGGTTGAAGAAGAGTATGCTTACGGGGGCGCCACCGATGATTCTAAGTTATGCGGATGTGTGTGAGGGGGTAGGGTTTAATAAGTATTGGGTATTTCTTCTCTTCCTCTTCTAAGTGAGAAACTGATGCTGATTTTTTGTAGGACCTTGAAGAGAAGTATAAGTACAATGCTTGACAAACTATGCACTAGGTCAACAGGTTGGATTTTGTTAACAGCTGGCTCTACTTCCACGTTTTCCGTGTAATAGAATATTGATGTATTAGAAAAATAGATATTATGTTGCAACTGAAGTCTGTCTAAATACGCCATCGTCACAGATAGCCACTGCTAATAATAAATCTAAGGTAGCAACTGATAGTATAGGATTCTAAATATCACATTAACCTATAAAGCGGTTCTATAGGTAGTACTAAGGTCTTTAATTTAAAATGTTGCTCTTCCTATAAACTCCAGGTACTGTTCGAGAATGTCTCCTCTAATAGATACTCCTATTTTTTCCCCTAGATTCTTTTCGGAGATTCTAAAGATCCTAAAAACTCCGGCTCACATTCGCACTAAGAGATACTCCTGTTTCTCTTCTATTTTTTTTTTCTTCTCTCATATCAATTCAACTGGGATAATCCCCGTATCATCAAACAGCTACATGTATAAAATGGAAAGAAGTCACCAGCAACATTATATAGATCCAATAAAATATTTTTAATGTTCTAGGTCATCTGTTCTCATCAGAGGCATGAGTTGATCCGTGGACAGCTGCTGGATTTAGACCAACCACAACACGCACCAAATAGCGGCTAAGAAAGCCGGACGCAGGAGCATGCGACGCTTAGCTTTAGAAAGTACGTACTCCGTCTACAGCGTACCACGAGGCTGGGTGTCGGTGGTTGGTAACTCAACTATTGGGATCAGTTGACCTCCACTCGAATAAGAGCATAGGTGAGTCATTTCTCTCTGGGACCACTTTTCCAGAAAATCTCAGGTGCTGTAATGTCATGGGATCATGTGTGCTTCATGAAATGGTAAACTTGACTGCTGACGTGCCAAATAGATTAGCAACAAGTCCAATTCATGCGTAATTAGACTTTTCTGTATAGTTACTCCGAAATCATTCGGACATTCAAATAATATCCACCATCGATTTGCGACTTTACATCGATAGCGCAGACAAAATTTGAATCATAATTGCCTGATCTGCATAATACTTCGTTAGCTCCATAAGATCGGGCACACGCCAATGTATTAGATACTCCGAGCCGACTGTTATCGCAGATCTGCGGTTTCGTATTGCAGGTACCGTAACAATCGGACAGGAACAATTTTCTTGTTGCCCACATACCCAAGACCCCGGAGTATACAATTAACGCAGTGTAGTGCACTTCACTGATCAGACTGTTTTTTCGACTTTCAGGAATCTTATCTTTACCCAGATCAACAATCTCGGTCACTTTGCGATAAAACGACATGGTTAAAATGAAATCGAATCCACTTTTCACTCTCGAAAAAAAAATAACCAGCGATAGTTGGTTTCCCAGAAAGTTGTATAATTCGAAGAACTGGCAATATTTGTGTGTTCTTAGCGGGCAACTTGGTGGCCTAGCATATATATTTTCATTCGTGGCAATAGGAGGATTCCCTCCAGTACCGTCATACTGGGATGCAGATCGTGTTCATGAACACTATCGCAAACATGAGGATGGATGTAAGGCAGGGGCGATACTTTTGATACTGGCTGGCGGTTTCTATCTTCCCTGGGGAGCTGTTATATCCAAGCAAATGAGGCAGATCCCAAAAGTTGATCCTATTCTTTGTGATTTGCAACTGGTCGGCTGGGCCCTGGGAATGTGGAATTACATTCTGCCAGGCACTATCCTTGCTGTACTGGTGTCTCGCGACTACGGGCCGGAATTGACTCTACTACTCAGCGATTTATTTTGGATGGTCACTTGCATCTCAACGCCCTTCCTTTGGATACCGAATTGGACTCTGGCATGGGCAATTTTTGCCGATACATCTGCAGACCCAAAATTTCCCAAACTCGTCGGGGTGATCAATGTAGCCGCGCCTACTGCGATGGCATTATCGACAGGGATACATATGCATTATTACGGTCCGATGGCAAGGAATGGGGCGTTAGCATTCTGGCTTCCTCTGGGTTTATATTCACTCGTATATGCAACAGACACAATTACCCTTATCTGGAATATCAGGAACGAACCTGAGATGGACGCTGAGAGTGAGCGTACCCTCACTACATGCTAGTGGGGGAACTTTTTGCGACGTGGCTAATGTGCAGTTGACACAAACCTAAATCTATGGCTCAAATATCTCACGACAAGAGTGGTTTGCAAAGACACTCATCCATGGGTTCAATAAAATATGGTTCAAGCATTTTCACAACATGTAGGGAGGGAGGGATCATGGTAATTAAAATAGGACAAGATACACACTATTTATATTATGACGTGCTGAAGCATATATAATGTATTTTCACTATCATAATATATCGCTATCTTGAACCGAAGACTTTTATACCATTACGCCAGTTGACGTGTTGGTATAGTTAGGGTTAGGGTTGATTTTATGGTAGCCCTAACCCGACCCTGTCTAGACCTACACAGGGCTCGTAAAATTCAACTAGACAATTATTATCTACGCTTTATTTTCTAAATCTAGGGAATGTTATTTTATTTACTTAATTTAAACTGAAATAGTTTCCTTGGGACAATGATGACTATGGGGCAAGTACCTAGAGTCTTCCTAACAGGATACTGGGATTTATATAACATGAAAGACATTTGTTTTTAAAGCGAAAGTCTCATCCTACTTAGAATCTTTCCTCTTCTTCTGCTTCTTTGAGGGCGTAATTAGAATCTCTCTACCTACTGAACAAACAGAAAGCAGTAGACCGACAGGGAGGAACGCAAGGACGCGCATGACCAGCGTTGCGCTTATTCCTTTATACTTTTCCAAAGCATTCCTATTCCGATCCGGGAAAGGTACAAATTCCAAGGTAGTTCCGGCGTTTAGAATTTTCATATGCAACTGATATTGTATATCGAATACATATTTCGTCATGTAACGGTGATAGACACGATGAATAAACGAGTAGTGGGCTCCTGCTCTGGTGACAATTCGTGAGCTTGTATTGAGCATGGCCAATCTCTTCTGGTAAGACTTCGCCCATTCAGTAAGTGCCTCATCAACCTCTATATCTGTCGGTCTCCTTTTCAAGGTAGTGATATTCGTATTGATCCGTCGAAGTGTGTTGGCAACGGCAGCAGCAACCTCTACTGCCAAATTTGCTCCATGCGCAAGATCAGGAGACACCTGCCAAGGGTTAACCAAAGATTTGTAACGCGCGCGGAATATATCAAACTAACCTTGAAAGCACTATCACCAATACAGGCAATCCGACCAAATGACCTGTTTTGAAACATACCCTCATACACGGGAGTTGACGACACCCTCTCAGCACACTCCCATACATCTCGAAAGTAGAGATTGTCAAATATATGAGTGTCCCCCAATTCTTCCCCGTGAGCTCTGGTTTCCTCCTGTGACCATCTCGGAACATGGGGCATGACATATGTTTTATCCAATTTCGTATTGACAAACCAGCTGACAGTACCATCATGCCCGTGAAGTATGAATATCGCCACATTTTTGGAGAAGCGATTTACCTGCTCCCCAGGTGGGAGCAGATTTTGGCGTGGCTTCGAGATGCCAAAGATGCACATGTAGTCGACAGTCATGCCATCCTTCTCTTCGTCTGTTATATACCCTGGTTGCTGTATATCCGCAATCCGCCACATCTCGGAACGAGCAATACTGTGCACTCCGTCGGCACCAACGACGATGTCGCCTGTGTACTGGGTCCCATCCTCAGTGTCAACAATCAGAGGCGAATCTATGGTTGGATTGACGCGGATTCCGACTACTTTGGTTCCCGTTTTGACCTTGGATTTGTACTTTAACGATGTGTAAAGAGTTCTAAGAAAGTTCGTTCGCGTTAGGACCGTCAGAGGATACCCTGAGCTTTTTTTTCCCGTCTGTTAGCTATCATATTCTGAAGTCCGAATACCGTGATTGAACATCTGAAGAATAATGTAGGTAGGGAAAGACACCAAGACACACCCCTGCGAAATCCACGTAGGAAAAAGACTTGTATGCGTGTCGTCAAGATTACACGTGTGGAACTTGTTTACATCATTTGTCCATTTTTCTAGTCGCTGATAGACACCCAACTGATCGAGGACGCGAGATCCATGTGGTTGCAAGGCTAGGGATCCTCCAATGTTGGTGCAGATGTCGTCGTGCTTTTCGAGAAGAACATAATCGACACCTGCAGCTTCCAAGCAAAGAGCCAGCGTGAGGCCCGCGACCGCACCACCAATGATGACAACCTTCAAAGGAGCTTTTGTATCCTCCATGGAGTGTAGTTAGCCAAAGAAAGCACAACTTGGCTGAGAAAGACAATAGCGGGTTCTGCAGATTTAGGCGCAAACTTGTAGTGATTTTTTTACAGTTCTAACCATGTATTGAAATTAAAAATACGATTCTTTTCGCGTCTGTCATTTATGAGTTGCGTGACCCACGAAAGAGGGGTCCTCGGAGTAACTATTCGGTGTTTCTATACAATATGCCCACAATTATGATTGGTCCAACATCAATTGTAGATGTTGCCTTTCCAAACACGCAATGATGGATATTTCTTCCATAGTTAATGGGGTGAGTAGCGCACAGGTGAGTAAGCTTGAGAGGCTCAAAGTAAGTGATAACTTTATTGCTTTGAGACGAGACTACCTCAAAAAACAAATTCAAACAACAACAACATTACTCAAGGATCTCAAGTCGCATTTCTTGCTATACTTTATACTTTTGTCGTACTTCAACATGCCGGCAGAACCAATTGCAATCGTAGGAACAGGATGCCGATTTCCAGGAGATGCCTCTTCGCCATCTCGCCTGTGGAATCTGCTAAAGAATCCTCGAGTTGTGGCTTCGGAACCGCCATCGACTCGGTTTGACATTGATTCTTTTCACCACAAAGATCCAAGTTATCCGGGGACAACAGATACTAGGGAAGCATACTTCCTCTCAGAGGATCCTGGCTCGTTCGATGCCCCCTTCTTCAATATTTCGGCTGCTGAGGCAGGGAATATGGACCCCCAACAGAGGCAGCTCTTGGAGACAGTCTTTGAGTCTCTGGAGGCAGCCGGCCTGCGTCTCGACCAGCTCCAGGGCTCATCCACTGGTGTCTTCTGTGGTGTTATGGGAGGTGACTGGGGAGAACTCATGCCGATTGACTTCAAGGCTGTCGCCTCGTACGCAGCCACTGGAGGTGCCCGCAGTTGTATCGCCAACCGAGTCTCCTACTACTTCGATTGGCATGGACCATCGGTAGTTATTGATACTGCTTGTTCATCCAGCATGGTGGCTCTTCACCAGGCTGTGACAGCCCTGCAACAGCAGGAGTGCTCCATGGCCGTAGCTGCAGGGACCAACTTGCTTCTCAGTCCCAGCTATTTCATCACCACGTCAAAGATGACAATGTTGTCCCCGGACGGCCGTGGCCGCATGTGGGATGCTAATGCCAATGGATATGCCCGCGGTGAGGGCATCGCAGCAGTTGTCCTCAAACGATTGAGCGATGCTGTGGCTGACAATGATCCGATTGAGTGTGTGATCAGGGCCACTGGCGTAAATCAAGACGGCCGCACAATGGGACTTACCATGCCTTCCAATGTGTCTCAACTGCAGTTAATTCAGGCCACTTACGCCCGCGCTGGATTGGACCCGCGAAATCCTCGGGATCGCTGCCAATATTTTGAGGCCCATGGGACAGGAACAAAAGCCGGCGATCCGCAAGAAGCTTCGGCCGTTCATCATGCTTTCTTCGGCCCTCCTGCGAGCGACGAAAATCCCACCGAAGATGAGGCAGATTTATTATATGTCGGATCCATCAAAACAGTTGTCGGACACACCGAAGGCCTAGCGGGATTGGCCGGGATCATCAAGGCGTCTCTGAGTATTCAGAACGGCTCTATCAGCCCCAACTTACTCTTCGCAGAGCTTAATCCGGAAATCCAGCCTTTTTCCAAACATGTCAAGATACCAACAAAGCTAATGCCTTGGCCATCTCTTCAGCCAGGTGTTCCACGCCGGGCCTCGGTCAATTCATTTGGATTCGGCGGTACCAATGCCCACGCCATCCTCGAAGCCTACGAACCCTCGCAGATCGTTAACGGAGTCAACGGAGCCAACAGAGTCAATGGGGTCAATGGAGTGCATGAAGCCAATGGAGTCAACGGAGTCAACGGAGTCAACGAGGTCAACGGAATTAACGAAATTAACGAAATTAACGAAATTAACGAAATCAAAAGAGAGGAGACTCACTCGGTTCCTGCTGTACTTCCGTTTGTATTCTCAGCCGGCGCAGGACGGTCTCTAGTTGATGTCTTACAATCTTATGAACGATACCTCCAAGAGAAACCGGATGTTAGCCCTATGGACCTAGCATGGACTTTACTAGAACGCAGATCAGCCTTGCCCTATCGCCTGGCCCTATGGGCACCAAACATTCCGGACTTGCTTTCCAAGATTCGGACCGAGCTCGACGCTGCGAGTCAAGCTCATTCTGTGCGATTCATTCACCAAAGAAGCACAAAATCGCCGAAACAGATTGTTGGCGTCTTCACCGGCCAGGGTGCACAGTGGACACAAATGGGGCTAGATGTTATTTCTAGCTCTCCAGAAGCCCAAGACTGGTTCCAAGAGATGCAAGAGTCTCTCGACCAGCTCCCTGCTAAATACCGACCTACATTCACTCTTCTGGAGGAGCTCTCCGATTCAGCGGCTGATATGTCAAACTCCCGCTTATCCCAGCCGCTCTGCACAGCTCTACAGATTGTTCTCGTTCGTATTTTATCAACACTTGGTATCAAATTTACAGCAGCTGTCGGTCATTCTTCAGGAGAAATTGCTGCTGCTTACACGGCAGGCTATTTGACAGCTACGGACGCCATCAGAATCGCTTACCTCCGGGGTCTCGTAACATCACAAGTCAATACAAAGAGTGGCAAAGCAGGAGCAATGATGGCTGTTGGTATGTCTGCTGAAGAAGCAATTGAGCTCTGTAAGCAAGACGAATTCCAGGGCCGCGTCGCGATGGCTGCAAGCAACGCTGCATCGAGTGTGACCCTTTCGGGAGATGCCGACGCAATCTCTGAACTAGAGCAAAAGCTGAAAGAGGAGAAACGATTTGCTAGGCTTCTCCGAGTAGATACAGCTTACCACTCTCATCATATGCTTGCTTGTTCCCTTGCGTATAAACAGGCCTTGGAAGAGTGCGACATCCGTATCCAACTATCAACGGGAACCGCTTGGTATTCCAGCGTCTATGATGGGGCCAGAATTAATTCAGACGAGCACCACGCATGCCTCAGTGGTGAATATTGGGTGGAGAACATGGTGAGACCAGTTTTGTTCTCCCAAGCTGTACATGCTGCGATTGGTGAAGTGGGAGAGCCGGATGTGGTGATTGAAGTTGGGCCACATCCGGCTTTGAAAGGCCCCGCAAAACAGGTTCTTGCTGATGCTTTACCTGATGGAAACGATATTCCGTATATTGGAGTGTCAGCGCGTGGAGCAGATGGACTGGAAACTCTAGCATCTGCTATCGGTGATATATGGGGATATCTCGGTCCCAAGTCGGTGGACATCTCTCGTTACACCCAACTCTTCTACCCATCGCGACGCCTCAAGTTAGTCAAAGACTTGCCTACATATCCTTTCAACCATAGCAAATCGCACTCCGCTCAAAGCCGTGTGGTGAAGCATCATCTACACAACCGTGGTGTCTGTAACCCTCTCATAGGAAGCCTAGAGCCGACAAATGGAGTGGGAGAATGGACCTGGCACCACTATCTCCGACACAAAGACCTTCCCTGGCTTGACGGTCACCGCGTCGAGTCGCAAATGATATTTCCAGCAACTGGCTATATTTCAATGGCGGTGGAAGCTGCTGGTATAATTGCCGCCGGTCGACCGATGCAGCTAATCCAGATCAATGATTTCATCATCCATCAGGCCATTGTCCTACCGGAAGATAGTACAACTAGGACAGAGATTCTTTTCAAGTTCAGCCAAGATCGGTCGGATAGCAAGCAAAATACTGATGCTATGAGTGGTGTATTTCAGATACAGGCAAGCACCGGCGAAGATTTTCAGCTGCGCGCCGAAGGGTCGTTGACTGTAACTTGGGGTCAGCCTGAGAAAGACTCCCTGGCACCGCAAGGCGCCGGTGTACCTGGACTGACGGCCTTGGATGTGGATGAAGTCTACACATTCTTTGCGAAGCTGGGCTACCGCTATACTGGTCCGTTCCGAGGAATGAAATCACTTCATCGCAAAAAGGACGTCGCTTGTGCTGAACTCTCTAACGACCTGTCTTCTTCAAGTATTCTACTACATCCCACAGTTATGGACACTACTTTGCAAACCATGATTGCGGCACTTGGAGTCACTGATGATGGTGAAGTATCCACATTGCTAGTTCCAACTCGCATCCAGTCCCTTACGATCAATCCTATTTTCTGCGGTCTGGCAGGTGTCCAGCTGGCTGGCCCAACGCTGTCTTCAGCCGCAGTTACCGTCAAACTCGATGCCGATGGTATCATGGGAGATTTAGACCTCTTCACCACCCAGGGGTACGGCATGGTTCAGCTCGCAGGGGTTGAGGTGTCATCTCTTCAACAGATACCAAATGACCGACGTCTCTTCGCTGAGTTCAATTGGGGGCCTTATGAACCCGACGCAAAGTGGAAGTCATCCACAAACGGTTCAGCCGACACCTCCCAACTGCTCGAGATGGTCGAAATGGCCGAGAAGACCACTCTCCTGTGCATGAAATTTGCATTCGAACAGCTCACCGCAGAAGACCGTCAAGGGCTAGATTGGCATCGTGGCACAGTTGTAGCCTGGCTGGACCGCGTGATATCGATGACCCGAGAGGGAACACATCCCATCTGCCGCCCAGAATGGCTGGATTCTACGATAGAAGACCTCAAACTTCTGTTCAAACAGGGCAGTGGTCTCGTGGAAATGGAGATAACGGCCAAAGTTTTTGACTATCTAGTACCCTTCCTTCGGGGCGAAGCGTCTCTACTAGAAGCACTCCGTGAGGACAACCTTCTTACACGGTTCTATTGCAACGATACACAGACCAAGAGAATGAATGAGAGTCTCGGTGACCTCGTCGGTCAAATTGCCTTCCGCTATCCGCGGATGAAAATTCTCGAAATTGGAGCGGGCACTGGGTCTGCGACGCGCGCCGTCTTGAGTCAGATCGGATTGGGATACCATTCCTATACCTTTACGGACATTTCCGTTGCCTTTTTTGAGGACGCAAAGGAGGCCCTAGTCGGTCATGAGGATCAGTTTATCTACGAGCCGCTCGATATCTCGCGCGACCCCCTCGAACAGGGCTTCCAAGAACATTCGTATGATTTGATTGTAGCATCAAACGTCCTCCACGCCACAAAGTATATGCAGCAAACAATGATCCACGTTCGCCGCCTTCTGAAGCCGGGTGGATATCTCGCAATGCTCGAGGTGACCAATCCTGACCTTCTCAGCACGAGTTTCATCGTCTCTGGGTTCGAGGGATGGTGGGCAGGTCACGAGGACGGACGAGTCTGGGGCCCGATGCTCACTCTGTCTGGTTGGGACCAGGTCCTGAAATCGACAGGGTTTAGTGGAGTTGATACGTATTCCTCGACTGTGGAAAATCCGAAGCTTAGTAACTATTCAGTTATTATCTCCCAGGCCGTCGATGAGAACATCCAGCTTCTGCGCAGCCCCATGGCCGCCCCCGGTAACAATGTGGTTTCCGAATTGATCATACTCGGCGGTGCTACGAATTGGACAGGTCAACTGGTATCCCAACTGTCGAAGACGCTGGAACCACACTTCTTACAAATTCATCATGCGCAGAGACTAGAGACGTTGGATGTAGAACAGTTGTCCCGTCAGAGCAACCCCGTCGCCGTCTTAAGTCTGATTGATATTGGGTGGCCGTGGTTCCAAGACTTGAATCAAGACCGGCTTCTACCCATGCAAACTCTAGTGAAAATCGCCGAGAAGATGCTTTGGGTAACAGTTGGCTCGGAAAAACAATGTCCCTACAGTGCAATGAGTAAAGGTTGGCTGAAATCGCTGGCTTATGAGAACAAGCATTGCCTCTATCAATACCTGAACATCGAAGATCAAGATGCTGTCGATACTGCTCTGATATCCAGCACTCTCATGCGTCTAGTCCATACAGACAAGCCTAATGACTACAAACTCTCAACCCAGGTCCACACCACGGAATCCGAGCTATACTTCAAGGATGGTACAATGCAGATCTGCCGGGTCCGGCCTGATCAATCTACAAATGATCGATATCTAGCGGCTCGGCAACATGTGAGCAGGCAGGTCGAGCTATCTAGCTCAACAGTCCGTGCGATTCCTGCGTCCGAAGGCAAACATAATCTTCAACTCGTCGAGACTCAGTATAAGCCCAATGCAGGTGCAAATAACATCCAAATACGTACAAGATATTCAACAGCGCAGGCAGTACCCCTCGGAGATGGCATCTTCCTTCACCTAGTACTGGGCGAGGACGAGGCGACTGGAACACGGGTACTTACTTTCTCAGACCAACACGCATCCTTGATTCAAGTACCGGCTACCTGGACTTATAATGTGTCCCCTACTATCCTGGGAAACCAAGAGGTTGCATTCCTCAAGGCCACTGCTGATTTCCTAGTGGCTAGCTTCGTGATTCAAGAGACATCACCCAATTCAACTCTTCTTGTTCATGAAGCAGCAGAAACTTTCCGTCAAGCCATACGTGAACAGGCTCGAGAACAAGGAATTCAACCGTTATTCACTACCACAACGAAATTCTCTTCCGCAGAACAACATACTACATTCTTACCTCCAAAGCCATCGCCTCGTGTACTGGCCGAGTATTTACCTCAGGGAGTCTCCCTAGCAACCTGTTTAGGCACTGCACCAGAACATCAGTTGGTCTTTTCCTACATTGATCGAGTGCTCCCCGCGGACACGCGTCGGAAAATCCCAAGAGATCTTTATCAGGAATCACCCTTCCTCCCCAAGCAAAGTATGGTTTCTGATCTACATATGTACCTCGCCAACCGACTCACGAGAGCCGCTACACTGGCAATCAAGTCTGCGCCGAGCGAGGTGGTCAACCTTGTCAATATCGACTGCCTTCCAACTAAACCAGCGGTGCCGGGCAGCATAATCGACTGGATTAAATGCACGTCCGTCTCTGCGCAGGTCCAACCAATCAACTCCATGGTAGCGCTTTCGAGTGAAAAAACGTATTTGTTGGCTGGGCTAGCGGGAGATCTTGGTCAATCGATATCCAGTTGGATGATCAGCAAGGGCGCGCGTCATATCGTCCTTGCCAGTCGAACTCCCAACGTTGATCCGTTATGGATCGAAGCAATGGCAAAGCGAGGAGCTCGGGTCGTCCCAATGTCTATGTAAGTTGCGAGGTCGTAAAGAAACACCGAAACAAAAGATTAACTTTAATATCTAGGGACCTTACCAAGCGCGAGTCCGTCCTGAATGTCTACCACACCATCCAATGCCAGTTTCCTCCTCTCGGAGGTGTAGCAAACGGCGCACTAGTGCTCGAAGATTGTGAATTCGTCAAGGCCTCGATAGACGTTATCGAAAGAAATGTAGGCCCCAAGGTTCAGGGAAGCATTTTGTTGGACGAACTATCGGGACCCAACGTCGATCTGGATTTTTTCATTCTCTTTGGATCAATGATGGGGGTTACTGGCAACTGGAGCCAGTCAGCCTACTCCGCTGCCACATGCTTCCAGGCCAGTCTCATCCATCGACGCCGCGCACGGGGTTTGGTAGGCAGTATCGTCCATTTGGGTCTGATCAACGGCATTGGCATTATTGCACGCAAGGGTACCGGTTATATAAACTACGTGAAGAACACGACCGGTTCCTATCTTCTGTCCGAAAGAGATGTAGATAAATTCTTCGCCGAAGCTATTTTCGCTGGACACCCTCAATCAGGCCGCAACGCGGAGCTGATGAACGGCAATGCCATGGTCGACCCCGAGGAATACCCGGAGATAGACTGGGTCGGAAAACCTTTGCTCTGGAACATGATCAAATACCATGCCACGTCCAACTCGGACCGATCTGGTACCACACAAGGAGGGCCGAGTTCGGTAAAGGCACAGTTTGAGCTCGCCACCACCATGGACGACGTAACGGAGATTATCGAGGCCAGTCTGACCGCCAAAGTCCGCAGCAAATTCAGCATTGATGCAGATGTCAACTTGCCAGCATCTACCCGGCTGCAAGGTCTGGGAATGGACTCTCTGGTGGCTGTCGACCTACGCGCGTGGATAGTCAAGGAGATGGGGGTTGATCTTCCACTTCTTGAGATTCTCAGCGGGGGCACTATTCGCCAACTCACCACAGAGATTTCATCCTTGCTACCACCCACGTTGATTCCAAATGTTTCCGAGGCAGTTGACTTGGATCGCAAGGAGTAACTGCAACGGGGAGAGTCCACGAATTTGGATGAAAGCATACCGGTCCTTTATAACAAATGCTGTAGTTATTTGTATATAGATGTGGACACCTTTCGCCGAGTCCCAGTTAATGAACCCACGACGATTTGTCAAATTGCTATCCAGAAACTACGTCCGGACGTACGTGTAGTAGGACTAGGGTTAGGGCTATCCGGCCGTATCAACTATCGCCAGTGACAACACTATACTTGAACACTGACATTGAAGGTAAAGCCTATTAGTTTCATCAGCCTAAAAAGGATGTCCAGTTGAATAGATCCCGTCTCGAGTTGTCATTCTGTATATATCAAGTATACTATGCCCTCTCCATCAAGACCAATGCTAGAACATCTCAACTGGTATTGAACAATTATTCCAAGAAATTTTTTTTTGTAATAATAGATAAGAGAGAAGAAAAAGTTTTACAAAGAAATATGTATCCCTCCCATTTTCCCTCATGAGTGGTGATGATAAATTTTTTTGGTTTAATATTTGCTTTCTCCCGTCACATTTAAATCATCATGATAAGAGAAAAGAAAAATTTTTAGGAGCGAGATCCCAGTCCTACACGGACTGCTTCCAAAATCATATCGCGGGCTTCGTCCAAACCTTCCTTGGAGCCCTTGATTTCGATTGCCTCGCCCTTGGCTTGTCCCTTGGGCACTTGGATGCGGCAGCCGGTCTTTTTGCGGATCGTGTTGATTTGGCTGCCGCCCTGACCGACGACGAATCGGTAGGTCTTGGGGTCGGGAAGGATGAGGTAGCCGGTGGCACCTTGCTGCGAGGCAGCTGCGATAGCTTTCTCCAAGGCCGCCTTGGCCTTGCCGACGTTGTCTGTCGCGCCAGAGAGAACCCATGGGATCACAGCAGACGAGTCACCAGAAATTGGCGCGTTCTCAACGACTTTCCAGGAGTGAGTGTCGGCAGCCTCGTTCGGGTCATCTGTGATGAGCGGAAGAGAAGTTCCATTGGCTGCCTCGCGCGAGTCAACTGGGCTGGGTTTGGCTGGCGGTTGTTGGCCAGCATGGTCGACCGTCACCTGGTAATCATTTCGCAGACGTCTGAAAAACGACCCGTTGTCGGAAACAACATGGTGCAGGTGTTGCGGCACCTGAACAGTCTCGCCTTGTTGTCCTTTGAGGAGGCCTTCGATATGAGCCTTGGCTTGCTCAACCGAGTTGCTGGGTCCCCTGATCTTGACTTCGGTACGTCCAGACCCTTGCTTGGGAATGTCTATCGAGACATTAAACTGGCTTTCCAGTCCGCGTTTTGTATCGCCTCCTCGTCCAATGAGCAGTCTGTGTTGTGTCTGAGGCACTTCCAAAGCGACCGTGACTTGGTCCTCACGCTCTTTGACGAACTCGTCGATTGCCACGTAGATCTTGTCAACGACAGATCCGTTGCCTTCAAGTCTAATTGTGGTTTCTTCACTCTCAGGGCGCGGGAATTTGACCACACGAGCAGCCGTGCTGTCGTCTGGGCCACCGGCTTCGACGATAATCTTGCGAATATTGGCACCACCGCCGCCAATCAAGGCCTTGTGGTACTTCTTGTCAACGTCGATGGTCTTGGTGACAATCGCATCGAATTCCTTGGCACGCTTCTGGAGTATGTTCTTGGCCTCTTCGACCTGCTTCTTCGTACCCTTGATCTTGATCTCAACGCGCCCAGCAGCATCGGGGGCATCCTGAGCGCTAGGAACGTCAATCTGAGCACCGGTATCAGCACGAAGCTTGTCCATTTCACGGCCACGCTGGCCGATCAAGGACGGAATCTGGCTCTGGGCCACGGAAACAACGGCAGAGTGAGCGTGGTCCACAACCCATTGAAGCAAGCTGAGGATTTCATCCCGAGCAGCATCTGCACCTTTGCTGGGTCCTTTGACGTGGACCTCGTCAGGGGCCTGGGTGTTGCGCGCAAATCGGCTGCCGCCGACCTCGCTTGCCGTGTCTGCAACCGATTGATCGTCGTTGACAGGAGAAGCCGCAGCGCGGGGGAATTGGACACGGACGCTGTAGCGGTCCTGTAGTCGGTTCACCTGGCTACCCTTCTGACCGATCAAGTCGCGATGGTACTTGGCGGGGATCTTCAAGATGTGAGTAGTCTCATCTTCCAATTTCTTGCCCAGGGCAACAATTCTGTGCTTGGCCGCATCGGCCTTGGCTTTGGGTCCCTTGACCTCCACCTTTCCGTTGTCGACTTTGATATCGACATCAAATTCCTCTCTCAACTTGTTGATATTCTCGCCTCGTTTGCCGATAAGGAAGTTGGCAAACTTTTGAGGATAATCAAAGCTGATTGTGTAGTCTCGCTCGAGATCGTCCTTCTGCTGCTGCTCGATAAAGGCGAGAATCTTAGCAGTAAGCTGATCAACATCCGTAGAGCGCCCACGGAGACCAATTTCGCTCTGAGAGTCAGCATTGCCTCTCTGGCCATTGCGAACATCAGTGTCCTGGAAGATAGCCCGCACAGGAATGCGGTCATCATTGCCCTGTTGTTCTCGCACAATGAACTTGCGGGCTTTGTCGGTGTACCTGAGAGCCGTCAGTTTAGTTACGCACGTAGAATAGATTGAATACATACTTGGCAGGAATGGGCACCGAGTTTTGAACGATATTCGTTTGGTCACCCAAGGTGCTGAGGAGGAATTCCTGTGCGGATTGAAGCCCTCTTTCGAATTGTGCGAGTTCCTCTGCTGAAGGCCTCTGTCTTGGGATCTGGAATTCGACTTCGGGCTCCTGTTGGCCCTCATAGACCAAGACGACTTCAGGGCTGTTGATGTCGTCCGGAACAATGAGATGAACTCCGTATTGGTCCCTCAACTGAGGGGCGCTTCTTGAGCTCAGGAAAGGGTGGAAGAACGGATCAACCGGAACGGAGCGAAGTCTCGCTGCTGGATGAGCTTGGATAAGATTCATGATATCGGAACGAGCCCGAATGGTATTCTTTCCGTCGCGAGAGTAAACTTCCCAAGTGACTGGGCGATCGGTGGCTTGGGGAAGCACAATGCGGGCATCGTATGCACGCTCTAGTTCGCGAATAATTCGGCGCTGCTGAAGGTACGAGGTAAGAGCCTTGGCGTGTGCGGCCGAAAGTTGGCGAGAAAAGTCAATGCTGGCCATTTGCATGCTTGTTGCCAGGTCCATTGCTTTGTTGATACCAGCCTCGATGTGCTCCGGTGGTCCAGTGATAGTCAAGAATTCGCTGTCGTCCGATGCAGGAGGCAGAATGATGGCACAGCCAGTATCAGCCAGGAACTCATGAAGAGCAGCGTGGCTGTCTCCGAGAATAAACTGATGTTGACCTCGGTTGATAGCCAACTGACGCAAAGTGAGTTGACGTTGCAGCTCGGCAGCGCGGCGCTCGATTTCGGCGCGCGCAACTTGCGCAGCATTGCGTTCACCGGAAATGTGAATATGTCTGTCTGGATCGGGAACAAAGCGAATTTGACCAGGTCCAGCTTCTTGTGGAGGTGGCTGTGTCAGCCAAGTGTCGTAACGAGGCACTCGGATTTGTGCCTTTGTGCGTTCTTCAATGTCATTAATATGCGAGTTGTGGGCACCCGCAATGAAGGGGAAGAATTCAGGAGGGATCGATTTCAAGCGGAGGCTGATGTTTGAAGCACGCTCCTTCACAATAGCCTCGATTTCGCGGCGGGCCATTTCCGCAGCAACGGCATCACCTTCAATCAAGACATCGATTGTGATGCTGTCGTCATCCTCTTCCCCTGGAGCAGACTCGTCGGCTCTCGGCACCTGGACTCGAGCGCCAGTTCGCTGCTGGATGTCTTGCACAACGGCTCCTCCACGGCCAATGATATGGGCTCTCGCAGAGGCTGGGATTGGCACTTTGACGGATTGCTTGAAAACGGGTCAGCAAGTCGGCCTTGGTGAGTATGGACAGTGCTAAAATTACCTTGGATCCAACTTGTTGAGCAACCTCTTTCAGAGCTTGACGAACAGCGTCAGCCGAACCTTTTCCTTCAAAGATAATTGATCCGTTGGGACCACCGCGCATATCCACAGTAGCCTTGGAGCGTTTCGTGATATCACGCAAAATGTCCCTGACTGGTTTCTTGAGCTGGCTGCGGGGGAGCATCTGGGATGGAGCAAGGCGGAGTTGCTCAGCATATTTTCCGGGCAGGCTCATAATCTTTGGCACACTGGAAAATTCCGACGGGGCTAGATTGAGAAGAGTGGTCATGTTAGTTTCTGTCACCGGCACCATAATTGTCTTGAAAGTCATACCCGATGGCTGCGAGGCGGCAGCAGTTCCATTGGACGCAGCAGCAGCCATGCCTGGCTTTTTGGCACCCCATGCTGTAGGCACATTCGCAGCAGCTTTGGATTTAGGACCGCCGCCAAGTGCCGGGAACAATTCTTCCGACTGGACATCGAACACGGGGGCCTTCTTCGGCGTTGGGGCAGGCGCAGCGGCAGTGTCGGAAGATTGGCTGGCAGACGGCTTCACTGCAGACGATGGGGGAGGGTGCTGGATGTCGTCTTCGTCGACCACATCCTCAATGGTGACGTTGTGCTTTTCGTGTTGCTCTGAGAGCAAGGCAGCGGGCGACTTTGACGATTGGCCGCCGTTGACAATAAGACCGGGTCCTTCAGAAGAAGCCATTGTGACTCGGGAATATAATAGGGGTTGCGTCGCTGGAGGTGACACGGTGACACGATGCCGAGTCAAACGGTTGGGGTTGCGCAATTGGCGTTAACTGGTCACAACTATTTATTTTATCCACACCTCGTTAGCGATTGCAGCGGGCTTGCGGCGGAGAAATGTTTACCTTGACGGTTGTCGTGAGGGCCAGTCGACTGCAATTCTCAAAGAAGCTGCAAGTCAAAGCAAAGAGAGAGCGCGGCGATGGCAATGGCAGGGGCTGATGATAAGAAGGTGGAAGAGCGCAGAAACGCAAACTAATGCATCACAGCGGCAACCAACGCAGCAGCAGCAGACAGAAAGAAAAGGGGGGGGCGGAGGATAGGAGAATGACGCCCAGAAGGAGGAGGAGGGAGAGGCGTGGTGGTGGTGGCGGTGGGAAGAGAAGGAGAAGAGAGGGAAGAGTGGTGACAGGGGAGAGAGAGAGAGAAGAAAGTTGTGAGGCCGCAGAGTCAGACAACAATCGCACGCAGTCTGGACGCTCGAAGAGGCCACCGTGAGGGATCGGGACTTGGCGCCGGCTGCCCCAACCGACGTTAGCGCCTCGTGGAGAACTACATCTACATTTTTAATTCTATTTTTATTTTTTGGTTTTTGTGTTGATTATTAATTTCTTCTTTCTGGAATATGTTTTTGCTCGTGGCTCGTGCGGCCAATGTGACAACACTAGGTGACCGTGGCTGCGTGCCCTGGCTGGCTGCAGATGACTGCTCCAGCCTGGTGTACTGACCATCGAGTCACATGATGGCTGAACAATATCTTTATACTTAAACGTACCCGTGGTGCACGTCGTTTGACAGGGTGTTTGACCTTGGCTCATGAAAAATCGAGGAGCCTCTGTCATAACCCAGAGTATCAGTTGATTGTGGATCGACAGGCATGAGACAGTCAACTGTGGTAAACCTGGTGTTGATTTTGATGTTAATAGGACAGAAAATATACATGTATCCAAAAATCATATTGCAAGTTTTTGTAGATTCTAGGTTAAACGAGAAAGTTCTGGGGAGATATTCTGCGAGAGCAACATGGAAATTGCATGAATATATCAACATTGAACTACCAAAAAGCAAAGTATATGCGGTAGATATATGTACCAGTTGACATGAGAAGAAAAGTGCCGTATAGTTTCCAACAGAAACAGTGTCCAGGCACATGATGGACAAAGTCGCGGGATGATATCACAGCGTGCAATCGTTGGATGAACAAAGACTGGACCTGACCACGCCGCACAAGACATACACAAACATGCTATTTATTCGACGTCGGCGTCCCTCACCGACATCAATGCATATTTACTTGTCTAACCTTATATCCCTACCTACTGATTGACAAACAACTACTACTTCAATCCGAATTGCCAAATTTACCTTTGAAAGTTGACCAGCAACTCTATCAGAGGAAGTATCACTACAGTCAAGGCCAGCCATATGACGACCTCACATCTACCCGAATTCGCCATGTCCACCGGAAAAGCCCTAGACGCACTGCAAGCGCTGCGAAAGAGCTCGACCGTAGACGAGGCAGCGAGATTCTGGTCGAAGATCTTGGAGATGTTTTTTCCAGCCGCCCAGGGGTTTGAGACGACGACTTTTTATAGTACGCCTAACCGAGTCATGCTCGCACTCCGCCGCGTCCTGGATGCAGACGGGGATACTATTTTCGACGACGGCGAGGTCACAGCAATCCTCGTTGTTGACTGTCGTACGCCGACGGAATCTGAGGCTCAATCCGAAAATAACTCGCCGGGGAAGGACGAAGCGCAATCCCAGGATGGCGATGATGATAGTGATCGTGACAGTGATCGCGGGGAATCTCCAGAACCAGAATCGTACGAGGAGAGATTGATCTCCGAATTTGGGGTCATTTCCAAGGGCCTGCAGGCTGATCTGGTCCGCGACGTCGAAGTCTCCTGCAAATGTGCGTCTCAACTGTCAATCCAGCTGCTGCCTGGCTCGGAAATGGGCAGCGCAAATCTTGCCAAAGCGTCAGGCCGAGACAAGACCGAAAAATGGCTGCGCGACATGGCGAGTTGAATAGAGACCCGAGAAGTTGAGTTTGTTCCAGCAATAATGTACTTTGGCTACCGTTTCGTTGGCTGGGCGAGTTGGAAATGCATCTTTTCGCGGCGCCAAGTGACACATTAAACATACACCAGCAACGCCTGCACGCCAATCGCTGTCTTGCAGCAGGGCGTGGTTGAGGAGGGACAGATTACTGCATAGTACTACTGCGATTGGAATTCGTCAAGCCCCAGTGGGGCCGCCGACTCTTTGTTGATAGTTGAGACTGTTTCAGCAGGGTGAAACATGCACATCCCCCATACATACCGATTGGGCTAAGAGCGTTATCTGCCATGCACGATTCCTGGAGGAGTGATCATTGGGGGGCATGGGAAAGATAAATTTCTGTCCAGTTGTTTGTTATGTCGGGGGGCGATTCCAAACAAGACTGCAGCTCAATGGCTCGAATTTGTAATGAAATGCCTTTTTTTTAATTATTGAGTCTTCAAGTTGCAATGCCAACTGGAGCGACAAGCCGACAAAGAGATAGAAGAGAGGGGCCTAGGTCCAGAAGAATATACCAGAAGCATACAATTAAGCTTCGGAGCGTATCTACGAGTTGATGACAGTAATATAATCCGTTTGAATGGGGAAATGAGCATGGCTTCCGCTAACACGCATTAGGATTTAGGAGTGTTGACTGCGACGCCGTTGCTCTTGGCGATGGCCTGCGTTTGGAGCCCTGTACAGCCACCATGGCTCGAGCTCGGCATTTGATGCAATTTGGGTGGATTGGCACGTTGACAAGTACGTATGCGACTGTCAAACGGCGCGTTTTCCAGGCAAATTGTTGTTTGCACGCGTTTTGGACAGAGTAGTAGTATGTAGAGTCGTAGCATTTGTGTCGATGTCCATCCAACGCGTCCGACGCAGCAACACCGTTTCGTCATGCCGACGATCTGGCTCGAGAGCAAGGCCAGTATGACGATTGGCGTGGCGCTAGTTTCAAGCTATTGGCAACAGATGTTGCTTGGATTCAGCACTCGAGCTGGATCGTGATCGCAAAAAGTCGCGGCCTAGGAGGATGGAGGATGGACGAAGAGTGGAGGACGGGAAAAAACGGCCCAATGGAGAAAACCGCATTGTCGAATCCCCTGTAGGCCGTACTCCGCTGTAGTCCTGGTGCTCGATATTCTTATTAGCATGGCCCTAGGCGATAATGCTACTGCCAGCTACGACTAGCGGCTGTTAGCAGAGCTCCAGGGCCCAAGGGGGAGGCGAAGAGTTAGTTAATCACAATACAATAAAAAGTCAGCACGGCAGCAAGCTCGCTCTCTCCGCACACTCGCAACTCCAACCGCAGAGTCCAGGCAGAACATTGCAGAGACGAAGTACTGATATCCCCGCGTCACTCGGCGGTCGTACCACGTGCCGGCAAGCCTCTCCGCCCGCACCTGCCGCCGCCCAGAAAACAGCGACTGCGACAGAGTCTCGTCTCTCCTCTCGCCGGGCTCAGTTGCTCTGCTCTCGTCCTCCCTTGCGGCCTGCATCGCCCGATGCACGCCTGAGTAACAGCTTCGCATCACATCGCATCACATCGCATCGCATCGCATTCTTCCATCTGCTCAATCCCACCGCCGCCTCGTCGCCCAATCCCCGTGCTGCGTGCGAGCCTGCCCCTCAGAAAGCCACCAATCGAACGCTCCCCCGTCACTGCCATCATTCCCTCGTCGTCCAACACACGCAATCTCACCTCTCGCCAACCAACCAAAAAAGGGTTCTCTTTTTATTGTTTCCCGAGAAAAATCACCAACCAGCATACCCTCCCCCCCTTTCCTTTCTCCCTGCAGCAGTGGCCGTCGTCGACCCGCAGTAGCAGCCTCGCTGCCACTGCCACTGCCGCTTTTCTATCGCCATGGACCAAGAACGCTCGTCCGGTTTTCGGTTTCGTCGCCCAAACAGCAAGCTCCACAAGGATCCGCCGCAGTTTTCTCGCACATTGAAGAGCCAGCAGAGCAATCCGTCGCTCAAACGACATCCTTCCGCTCCAGTCTATCCTCGAGGCCACGCTGGCAGGGGTGAGCACACGCGCACCCGCTCCAACGCCTACGGCTCGTCCTCGTCGTCCGTTGACCAGCAGAGCGCCAGCGCGGGCCACTCGCCCGTCCTCGCGAGCGGCGAATTCGCCAGCAGCTCTTCTTCTCACCAGACCTTCAAGAGTCGCATCGGCCGATTCTCTTTTACCAACGGGAAAAGCGCTGATGAATTAATCAGCCCGCCCTTCGACACGCGGGGCATGCTCAATGTCCTGGAAGAGACTGATTCGTCTGAGGTAGACCATCAGGAGTCGTCGTCCGAGACGTCTCAACAGCGACCCCCGAAATTGCAGTCTTATCACACCAGCCCACCCGGCGGCCTGCAGACTTTGAGACAGTCGGCCAGTTACTCGGCCTTGCAACCGCGGATGGACACAGCACTTCCCCAAATTCAGGATGCCTCGGCTGCGAAGCGAAACTCGGATGATGGAAACGGATCCAAGTCGCGCCGGAAAGGGACCTTCTCGAGTTTTGTCAACAGCGTTTTGGGCTCTCCCCGCAATATCAAAATCTCTGCGCCTGAGAATCCCGTTCACGTCACCCATGTTGGTTATGATAACCAGACAGGCCAGTTCACGGTATGGCATTTCTACCTCTTTTTGTCTATTTCGACTTTGGTTTTTCCAAAGGCTTTGCTAATCAAATATGTGTTTTTTTTGTTGTTGTAGGGACTACCTAAGGACTGGCAACGAATGCTTCAAGCAAGTGGAATTTCCAAGAAGGAACAAGAGCAACACCCACAGACCATGGTCGATATTATGAGGTTCTATGAGAAGAATGCTGCCGGAGCAAGTGATGATGAAGTTTGGCACAAATTCGATCATGCGCATCCGCGAGCAGAGTATCCTGATAATGTTAGTCCAACATATAGCCCCATAAGCGGAGTAGCATCAGCGCTGATGGGACCCCGTTTCCCCCAGAATCATGAGGGAAGCTTTGAAAACCCTCGTCCACCGCCGCCGGTGCCGCCTTCTGGTGCGCCTGGAATGATCTTTCCAAGCCGCGCAGCGCCAAAGCCACCGACGGCCAGCAGTGGAATCGTGCCCTCTCGCCCTCCTCCTCAGCCTCCTTTGGCTATCAAAACAAGCCCCATTGCGCTAACCCAGGAACCATCACTAACACCCTCCATACCCGAGGATGAACCAGCACCCATTGACACTCCAACCTCGCAGCGCGCCGGTTATGGTGCGATCAATTCTCCCACGCAGTATCAACAGCAACAAGAGAGAGCTATGGCCGCTGCGCAGCAAGCAATCACCGACAAGCAACTCGACCGAAGCCGCAGCCAACGCCAGCAGCAACAGCAGCAGCAACAGCAGGCGCAACAACAGGCGCAACAACAGGCGCAACAACAACAGCAGCAGCAGCAGTACCAGCCACAACGACTAGAGCAACAGGTCTCCCCCGTTGCGGCAACCCCAACGCCTACGACACCACAGCATCCATTTTCGAATGCGCCAGCTGCGGCTCCTCAGCCGCCCCAGCACCAGCACCCCGCAGCCACCCCTCGGCCTCGACCTCGTGCCCGACAAAGTACTGCTTTCGACGTGCGCGCCAAACTGCAAGCTATTTGTACGCCAGGCGATCCTACAAGACGATACTACAATCTCAACAAGATTGGACAAGGTGCATCTGGTGGTGTCTTTACCGCATACGAAAACAACACCAACAAGTGTGTTGCTATCAAACAGATGAATCTCGATTTGCAGCCGAAGAAGGATCTCATTATCAACGAAATCCTTGTTATGAAGGATAGCAAACATAAGAACATTGTCAATTTCCTGGACAGTTATTTACATGGACTGGATTTGTGGGTGGTGATGGAGTACATGGAAGGGGGTAGTTTGACCGATGTTGTCACATTTAATATGATGACTGAAGGCCAAATTGCTGCAGTGTGCCGCGAGGTAGGATTTCCTTTTCCTGGCACTTGACCCTGGCACTTGACGCTAAAACTAACTTGTATAGACGCTCAACGGCTTGCAGCATCTGCATTCAAAGGGCGTGATTCACAGAGATATCAAGTCCGACAATATTCTACTTTCAATGGAAGGAGAAATCAAGCTGAGTGAGTGCAGCAGTGGTATCTATTAACTAACATATGCTAATGATAAAAAAAATAGCCGACTTTGGTTTCTGCGCCCAGATCAACGACTCTCAAACCAAGCGCAACACAATGGTAGGAACTCCTTACTGGATGGCTCCTGAGGTTGTTACCCGGAAAGAATACGGCCGCAAGGTGGATATCTGGAGTCTGGGCATTATGGCGATCGAGATGATCGAGGGCGAGCCCCCCTATTTGACCGAATCCCCGCTACGCGCTCTATACTTGATTGCCACGAATGGCACCCCCAAAATCAAGGATGAACACAATCTCTCCGCTGAATTCCGAGACTTTTTACACTTTGCGCTTCGTGTCGATCCCGAAAAGAGAGCGTCTGCTCATGACTTGCTCAAGGTATGTCTATGGCTCGAAGTGAAGTGAAACCGAACTGGATTAACATTATCCATAGCATACTTTCATGTTGTCGTGTGAACCCCTTCCCAGCCTTGCTCCTCTAGTCAAGTCAGCTCGTATCAGTAGAGCTCAAGAAAAGGCTCAAAAAGGCGCTTGAACGGTGCCGGATCACAATTCTTTTGTTTCTGATTCTCACGACATGATAATACCCTTTACCCAAGCGCGCGATGATTTCATTTTCAATTTGTCCCTACCTTTCCCCCCGCTCCTTTATATATCGATCTTATGGCTTTTTGTTGACGAAAAATGTTACCCCACACGCAAGCCCATGGAATCCCCTATTGACGAGATCTCGGGCAATCTTTTTTATTTCTCCCTGTTTAAGCTTCATGCTGTGATTATTTTGATTCTGGATATATCTTTCGGATGGGTTGGAACCGCACCCTCCGAGCAAAGTTTGGTCGATGTTGTGTTGTGTGTAGATATAGATTCACGGCGTCTCTGTGGAGTTCAGAATGAATCACGGGGCTTGACTCGTTATGCCATGCCAATTAGTAGTACAAGTCTACTACGTACTGATTTACATACTTTTTTTTTTCACTTTTTCTCACACACTGAATGTTGATGTTGCTATTAATACTCCAGTAAATAATCCGGAGTGGATGGCATGGGGGCTAGCCTCCCGTGGCTGGAGAGCCCTGCGTCATAGCTTGCCGAAACGAGGCCTGCTAGTGGCTGTGCGCTACGACTGCTCCCTCTGTCACTGTCCCTGCCCGCACCTGATTAGGTTGCAGCATTTCGACTCTCCAGCTTTTTAACCCACCTGTCGCATTCATCTTGCTCTTCGTTTCACTTACCGGCTCTTGGAGTTGAACTGCTGTCACATTCGCGGAAATATATCGCCCGCAATTTACGCCCCTCCATTCTCAGTGTTGCGCGCTGTGTCCGGACTCCGCCAACACCTCAACACCCAACCGCAACTACAACTACAACTACAGTCGATCCGAAACGATATCGTTTACAGGAAGAAAAACAACCCGAGAAGAAGGGAAACAAGTGAACACCTGGTTCTGGTTCTTCGCGGGCATAGCTATACACCATGTTTCGCGCCCAGCAGAATGCCTTTGACGACGCTGTCGGTGGGTCTTTCCTGCTTCACCTGGACCAATGCTCTGCTCTGGTTTACAGGAATACATTGTATCACGAGATGCATATGATGCTAATTGTGGATACAGCCAAGGCGACGGACGAGAACTTGACCTCGGAGAACTGGGAATTCATTCTGGTGGGGGATTAACACCTGTTGACACTTTGCCGAGTTGTTGCGGGCTAACTATGTCGGTAGGATGTTTGTGACAAGGTCAACAATGAGGATTCAGGGTAGGCGATTGACGGATTCAAGTTGGGGTTTATCTCAGTGGTGCTAATTTCATACTGCTAGTGCCAAAGATGCTGTTGCAGCGTTGATCAAGCGACTTGCGCATCGCAATGCAAATGTACAACTATATACACTCGAGGTCCGCTGGTTCCTTTCCCTGGAAGCATTTTCCTCTTACTGACGTCGTCTTTCTCTCAGCTGGGAAACGCCCTTGCGCAAAACTGTGGACCCAAAATACACCGCGAACTGGCTTCCCGGAGCTTCACGGAGGCATTGCTGCGCCTTGCCAACGACCGAGTACGTACTTCGACAAAAGCTTTTGTGTTATTTTTGCAGCGTTGACAAAAGATTAGAACACACACCAGCAAGTCAAGTCCAAAATACTTGAGCGTATGGAAGAGTGGGTAGAGATGTTTTCCAGCAGCCCGGATTTTGGCATCATGGAGCAAGCCTATATGAAACTGAAAACCACAAGTTAGTATTTGGTTCTCTTGTAAAAACTGGTCAAAACTCACTGTTATAGACCCCAATTTACAGGCCCCATCAAAGCCGACAAAGCGTCAAATCACGGAAATCGACCGGCAAAAGGAAGAAGAGGAACTTCAGATGGCTTTGGCTCTGTCGATCAAGGATAACAAACTACCAACCGATCCCAGAGCTCCGGTGGCTTCAAGTAGCGCGTCGGCAGCTGCCGGTCAAGCCCAACCTGCGGCCGAAGCAGGGCAGCCAATTCCGTCCGGCACAACGGCCGCAACTGTTTCTCGAGTGCGAGCGCTGTTTGATTTTCAACCATCCGAGCCGGGCGAACTGCAATTTCGAAAGGGGGATGTCATTGCCGTGCTGGAATCGGTATATAAAGACTGGTGGAAGGGCTCTTTGCGCGGACAAACTGGAATCTTTCCCTTGAACTATGTCGAGAAGCTGCCAGACCCTACAGTGGAAGACTTGCAGCGTGAAGCGCAAATGGAAGGAGAAGTCTTTGGGCAGATTAAAAACGTCGAGAAGCTGTTGACGCTTCTCAGCACGAGCAGCTCCGAGTTGAACGTTCAAGATAACGAAGAAATCACGACTCTTTACCACTCCACGTTGTCTATCCGGCCGAAGCTTATTGAACTCATTGGCAAATATTCTCAGAAGAAGGGTATGATTTTTGAAATATTCGGTTTTTGGGTTTTTGCTAATTTTGTTATAGATGAATTCACGCAGCTCAATGAAAAGTTCATCAAGGCACGGAGAGACTACGAGTCTCTTCTAGAGGCTTCAATGTCTCACCCAGCACAACCTCAGTACGGCAGACCACCTCAGCAGAACTATCCTTATCCCCCGGGCGCACCACCGCAAGGATTTCCTCCAGGTCAGGCAGTTCCTGCGCAGGCTGATCCTCAGCAGTATTATAACGCGCGGCCGCAAGGTATGTATACCTGTTTGGAAATAGTCGTGATCTAGTACTGACCTCTGCAGAATCCCAACCCGCTCAACTCAATGCGCCAGGCTACTATGCCGGAGACCCTGCGCAGGCTTTCCCCCCAAACTCGCAATCTCCTGATCCCCGCAATCAGACTCCAACAGGCAGCCGGCCGTTCCAGCCCCAGCAGCAGCCGCCATCGCAGCCATCAGAGCCATATCAGCCTGTCCATCACCGGCCTCAGTCCACTTATGACCATCCCCAGGAACTAGGAACTTCCGTCTACGACTCTCCTCTAGAAGGACGCTATACATATGCCGCCCCTGGTGCACCTCCGCCACAGCAAGCCCCGCCTCAGGGGCATGCACAGGGATTCCAGCAGCAGCAGCAGCAAGGAGGCGAACAGTCACCTTCGGTCTACTCGCCAGACGAGCAACGCCCAGGTAACATCCAGTTCCCACCGCCACAGACCCAGCAACAAGCAATGCATCCGCCATACCCGACCTCTGCCACGACACAACAACCGCCCCCTTCCCAACAGCCACCGCCCATCTCTACCAGCAGCCCCCAGCCAACGCCATACCCTGCCTTGAACGCCGGCCAGTCGAATCCTGGGTATAATGCTTACCAACAGCAGCCACACGCCAACTCGGTGAATTCAAACCCTGCTTCGTTTTATCGTTAAATTTTGAAAATTCCTTTCTGAGCGGCGCCACTTGCTTTCTGTATTGCGTTTAGGTCTTTTCTACTGAGTTTATCCATGTAGAGCAAACCTTTTATTTTTTTTTGTTTCTGTTATGATTGTGTCATCGTGTATGACTTAGTAAATATATGACTATGGGTTTAACCTGAATGAAGTTGGGATTTTATATTATCAATACGTATGTATCATGTGTAGTGACTAGTAATAAACATTCATCCATTATATACATATATACAATCATCATTATGTACCATTATGTGTAAAAAATATCTTACGAACACTCCGAAATATACCCCAAATACCACCTATGCGCCTCGACATCATCCAAAAGCGTCCCGTCATTGCCATCCGTCGAATCAATGCCCACCACCTGCACAACATCGGCATCCGTCACACTCACATTATTAGCGCTTGTAATCCAGTATTCTGGGCTGAAGTGATCGAACCCGAATAACCGTGGGGGCAGTTTGGGCACGGGGTCGTCGGTGTGTGTGACGCGGTAGTTGTTTGTTTGGGTCTGGTTGGTGATGTACTGGGCGAGGGCGAGGTTGCCGAGGCGTGGTTGGCCGTAGTTGTACTGATCACTGTTTAGTGTTTGCTTTTTATAAACAAAAAAAAAAAGAATAAAGGGGGGAATACCAGCTCAACAGAAATCCCCGCGTTCCGAAACACCGTTGCGCCAATAGCAGCCAGCGCAGCGCCCAAACTGTGGCCTGTCATGACGAGTGTATAGTCTGGGTACGTCTTGAGCGCGGACTCCAACTGCGCCGTAACGTTGTCGGCAACAGTCTGCCATGTTTCCCAGAACCCGACGTGCATAAAACAGTCATCACACACACTCGGAACGTCCACAAGGAAGAAATCGAGGTCTGCGATCCAGTTGCTCAGATCGTGGCTGCCGCGGAACGAGAGTACGATCAGGTTGTTGGTGTTGTCGACCGAGACGAAGCCAGATGCGTCGCCGAAGCTGCATGATCTTGACAAAAATTAGTTTTCTACTAGATATGTCTGGAGTGTATAGGGGGGGGGGGCGTACTCGTCAAAGTCCCAGAGGATCTTGGTATCGGCGGCTTCGACTAGGGGGCAGTTTCCGACTGAGCAGGTCAGGGCGGCGCCTGTCGAGTTGAGGTTGTTCGAGCAGTATGCCGCTGCGCTGTACTGTGAGAATAGATCCAGGTCGTCGAGCAGCGAGGTGGTGATTTCGGCGAGAGCAGGCAGCGCAAGGCTGATGCTCATCCAAGCTGAAAGCTTCATTTTCGAGGTGGATCTTCAAGCGGGATCTTCAAGCCGTACCACGGGTTGAGTGTGTAGCAGAGGTACCACTCCGTCGTGGTAGTATATTCCCTCAAAACCTTGACCTCATATTGAGTTTCCAGATCGGATTCCATGAAGCTTTTATATTTTTTTCCATGTTTGGAATCTTTGGATGATCTCGACGGAATCGCTACGCCCCGTGGGTCCGCGACTCCGCAGGCGTGACCCACCGGGCGCTCTTTCCCGGCGTTCAAAAAAAGGTCAACAGATCGCGACTCCTGACCACATCCAACACCTCCAGTGCTGGGAGAACGAGCGAGTGGCTGACGACGCCTGCATGAGTATTGGGCATTACACTGCCACTTACTACTACGTACTACTATACAGACGAAAAGTATTTCCGACAATGGCAAGCAGGCACGTGCCGCCGTTTTTTGATCGATTCCGGCCCCAAAATCGAGGTGTTTATCCGGAAATGAATCTCAGTGAATCGGCTCCACTTGAGCTGCGACTATTAGTTGGCTCGTCTGCAGCCAGACGAACCTGACAGCCTTGGCTGCTGGAACCGGCTGGATCATACGAAGCTATTGGTTGTCAGCACTATTGCTGCTCGGTTACGTGGCGGTACTAATTATATTTGTGCCTGGCAGCTGCACACTAACGGAGGGCTTCGGGGCAAGTTACATTTTGGGTCTAGAATAGACGACTCAATTTACGGTATCCTACGTCCTTGACAAGAAATACCGATGTCTGACAGCAGGCGATGGAGCTACTGTGGGTTTAACTTTTAACTTTGCTGACATACGCTTCCCGACTCAAGTGTATATCAATCGATCCTGAAGGATGCATTCTGTATAGCCCCAAAGATGTCACGTTTTGTTCGAGTCGACAAACGAAAGAACCAATTGATTGTTACTACGGACTTGGTTTTGATACACTTTTGATACATTTTTGAACAAACTGGAACGGAACAACATGACACTTGTCCAATATGCGCGAGAAAATCATTGCAATTGATATCTCTAGATCTTTCAATGTTCAAATGTTATATTTAGCATTCTTGTACATATGTAGTTATATATCTTCATAAAAATCGTCGACTGATTTGAGATCAGCTCTATGTAGATGCTGGCTTTTGACAGATTGTATATTTAATTCTCTTTAATTCATCATTCCTATATCATAAAAAACGATTAGAAGTTAATCTGGATTTCTCACTGTTAGCGCCACCCGCTGCCTTCCTTCACAAACACCGTAGAGCTCTTGCCCTTTGCACTGCACCCAACGCTCCACCTCCCGATCGTCCATCCGATCCGCCTCCTCCAGGACTTCCACCGTCTCTTTCGAGTACACCTGTGAAACCGCCTGCCAGTGATTCCCTAACAATGAATGTCGCGTGTATCGCGCAAACAAGGTTGCAACGATGACCACCGCTACCCAGTGGGTCAGTAACAGGCCCATCCCGACCCCGAATCCAGTCCAACGAGTCGGAATCATCGCCGTGTGCGAGAAGGTGACATTGGCGTGGCCACTCTCCTCGAGCCGTACGAGTTGGTTGTAATAGATCATCTGGCAGATGCGCGTGAGAAGCGCCTGAAGGGCCACAGCGGGACTCTGCGTCTGGTTCAGCGTGTCCTGGAACAAATTAACATGGACCTCGTGCGCATTGAATTCCATGGTGGTCGGGGTTGGAGAAAGGAGGACACCCGGATCGGCGGTCTTGTTTTTATGTATAAAACCCTCGCCGGTGCTCTGTGGGTCTCGCAGGGTGTTGGCGATGGCCAGCGTGAAGACCCAGTCGTTCCAACCGTTGTTAGCAGTCTCTGCCTCGGAGAAGAAGGGTTTCCAGTCCGAGCGGGGACCGAGAGCAAGCACGCCACGCTCGTTTAGTGGCTGTTTGGTGAGGTCCGCTCCCAGCTGGATGCGCGTCGTTGTGGTGTTGTACTGTTGCGCCGGTCGGTCCCAGGACAGGGCGGGCTCCAAACCCTCCCAGTCGCTGTGCAGGTCCGCGGTGAACGTGCCTACTCCAAGATTGGCCATGCAGGCTGTCACTCGTACCGCAGGAGCATCGGTGCCGTTTCCGACCATCACCCAGGGACTACTAGTGCTGTTGTCGTTGTTCTCGACGATGTGAACTTCCTGCTCTGCGCCGGAGGCGGTAGCCTCCCGGGAGACGAGGTCTAAAAGCATGAACATTGTGGATGCCTTTGGATAGCCGGCATTAAGAGATCCCATGGGTTGCACCAGAGGGTCTTCCACCAAGACCTCCCAGTTGCTGCCATGGTTCGGCCAACACAAGCTCGTCTGTCCTTTCGACTGGTCCGGGGAAAACTGGCCGGACAACGCGCACGTAAAAGGGATGTAGGGCTGACTTTGAGTCTCCTGCAGCATCGCATACGTACCGTTCGCGATGGCGATTTGTCCTGAGAGACGCGTGGCGACTGGGGAGACCGCGTCGAGGCGAAGGTCACGCAGTGCAGGCTGCACACAGACAACCCGTTGATCCATAATTGGGGCTGGGCCACGGAAATGGCGCAGTGATTTCCGCTGCGCGGCCTCTGTATAGGGCAAGAAGGCCCGGTATGTGTGGCCGGTATCATGGTACATGGCTCCGGTTACAAACGGGTCCGATTGCTCAGCAAACGTCCAACCAGCTGCCGGAGGCATCGACCACCACCCACTAGAAAATGTCTGGGTATCATTCAGGATCGGGAGATTCGTCGTGAGACTGGTTTCGGGAAATGCGCTATTCCCGAAGTCGGCCACGAGAAGGGTGGAGAGGAACTGTAGACCCATGCTCACTGAGACTTCAATGAGAATGAGGCCAACTACCACGGTTGAGAGACCGGTTCCGCGCAACGGCAGACTCGCCTTCCACAGCAGATTACTTGGGCTCACATAGAGAGCTCGCGTGATGGAATAGAATGGCCCATCCACCAGGGGAGCGCCGATCCGCTCCAGAATAACACTCGCAAACATCGCGGTCGCCATGCTGGCCTGCACCGTGACCACCGTGCGTAAAATGGCTGTGCAGATGGTGACAATTCGCGTGGCCCAGTCCGCTCTGACAACTGCAATCCAACTGCTGCTTGGCTCTCGCCCTCTGGCTGCTCCCATGGACTCGGCCCAAAGCCAGGCCAAAGGCACCACGCATAAGACGAGCAGGAGCGAGCCGAGACTCAAAGTGAGAATGCCAAAGGTCCCCAGCCGGGCCCCCAGAGAGCGCTGCTCTTTTGAAACGGCGGATTCATTATTTGGAGCCTGGCTATGAGCGTTCTCCGGCTTCATGAGAAGAGTGTACGCAACCGCGCCACTGTCTCTGGGGCATGCCATAGCAGGTCAGTAGTGAAATCGAATATCAAAAATGAGAAACTACCCCGGCATTACATCTTGTTGGGCCTTTTAAATACTGATCCAGCGGGATGCCAGCTGCCAAGCCTTTCTTCAGCCCCGTCTTAACGGTCCTAAATATAGCTTTATAGTATACGGCACTCTTGCGTTTGCTAACCCTAATAGAGGCTCTTAGCAAATGGCCCCCGCGGGAAACTTGTTGTTATAGGATTAGCGTATAATGCGTATTTAACTGGCAGTGGTCAGGCAGAAAATTTGACACTATTCAAGAATCAACATAGCCATTCAGCCGCTAAACGCGGCCCTAGTACCTACCCTCGCTGAAATCCTGCCGTCTATTACTACTATGTTAGGCCAGGTCTAGTGCGCTAGTTGGCTGAATCGGTGATCGTCGATAACAGTATTTCTATGAGAATATCTGAGCCCTGTTAGCTGATTCATGAGGGGTTAGAAAATACAGAAGTTGTAGGATTTTTCAATATTAGTGCTCTCTATATATTGAAAAGTTGAGGTTCAAGCCTAAATACGGGGGTTACGCCCGAACTATACGAACAAGGCAAATACGCAAGTCTGATTAGCTCTTTCACCCCAGATGGACCCACCTGTCATTACCCGTACATTGGCCAGCTTTGCCATAACATAACAACGCCGGGAAATACGTTTGACCGATCTGCCGCGATTCGGTGATAGCTTCGACATGCACCGCGACAACAAAGGGTACATGCTGCCAGCACCCGGCGATTCTGCCTCTTGTCCCAGGCAACTCCGTCTATTCGCTCCGGGTCACCCAAATAACCGTACCAGCTCTCTCGCCCATGCCACAGATCATGTCTTTCCTGTAGGCAACAACTGTTGCTGGAGGAGTCGAGTCCACCCCGCGTCCTTTCCCGCATCTGCGCCTGGGCGATGACGCCAGACTGCGACCTTGGCGCTGTGTCGCTCAAGCATCTCCAGCTATAGCTACGAGAACTACACGATAACTCTGCTGTCGAACGAGTAGTTCTGAACACCTTGCGCCTCTGGCCCGATTACAACCATCATGGAGGCCGATTGGGACGAGGTATCGCGGATTGCGGTCCCTCCACCGGGCCCGCATGCCCTCCCTACAGCTGCAACCGCTATTGCATTCGACGACATCCAGGAGCTGCTGTGGGCTGGTAACGAATATGTCAGTATTAGAACGAACAGAAAATAAACATATATGCCTGTGTTCTAACTCATTCGTTTCACATACAGGGTCGAATTACCTCCTTCTACGGCCCCGAGCTTCAACGATACACCTCGATTCGAGCCCATCCCACGTCAGAGGGCTCTGTACGACAGCTTCTTTTTCATGAAAAGGGTGTCATCTCTATATCGTCCAAGAGCGTGCATATGGTGACCCGCCGAGGACTCACGCAATGGCATATCAACCACGCCGATATGGTCGACCTCCGCTGCATCAGTTTCACTGCGCAGACGAACCGAGTCATCGTTGCTGGCTGCCAGAAATCCATGTTTACTATCGATATTGATAAAGGGGTGATAATTGACAAGATACCAACTGAGCACAATTACACCATCATGAAGAAGAGCCGCTATCTCTGCGCTGCCACCGATACCGGCTCGGTGAATGCACTGAGCCTGGCAGATTTCAAAATAGTCAAGAGTTGGAAGGCTCATGGAGCTGCAATTAACGATATGGATGCTCGAAACGACTTTTTGGTCACCTGTGGCTTCTCCGTACGACATTTGGGAGCCCCCATTGTCGACCCTCTAGCAAACGTTTATGATTTGAAGACATTGACCCCACTACCCCCAATTCCATTTCATGCAGGTGCGGCCTATGTACGCATGCACCCTCGCCTTCACACAACCAGTTTTGTTGCCTCTCAATCGGGGCAGCTGCAAGTCGTTGATTTGATGAATCCCAATACCATTAACCTCCGCCAGGCAAATGTCAACTTCATGCTGGGTATCGAAATATCACCCTCGGGAGAGGCTTTGGCGATCAATGACGCCGAGTTTGCAATCCATCTTTGGGGATCCCCAAGCAAGATCCATTTCAATGAAATGAGCAAAGAGACCGAATTTGCAGACGTGGTACACCAACCACAAATGGTTGATTGGTCGCTGGATACGCCCTTGAACGTTATTGGAATTCCATATTATCATGACCGTCTCTTTTCCGCTTGGCCGAGTCACCTTGTCTTTGATTCTGGAAGCCCTCCTGCTCCAGTAGACCCTTCCATCATACCTTACCTTCGACCTGCAGAACTAGGTCATTTTGCAGCGAACCCGAAAAAGGGCCGCCGCTATCAAGTTGAGAATATACGCCAGCTGGTTTCAGCCGAACCAGCTCTGGCAGCGCCAAAATTCCTGAGTGAGAAGGCGCGTGAGTCTCCTAGAACCAGGAGTGATGGGACTGTCGGTGACGTTTCAGACGCCCTTCAGAGTGCCAAAATTGGCGCTGAAGTAGAGGAAGATCCTCTACTCAAATATAGTAACGTTGAAATCAAATACAGCAGATTCGGTGTGGACGATTTCGATTTCAGGTATGGCTTTCTCTCGATCCTGCCGGTTCCTATCAGCTCTAACATACAATAGGTACTATAATAAAACCATATTTTCTGGTCTGGAGACTCATATCGCAAATTCCTTCACCAATTCCCTTCTCCAATTATACAAGTTCATTCCTCTAGTGCGAAATCTCGCGCTGAATCATGCTGCCAGCAGCTGTGTGATTGAAGAATGCCTTTTATGCGAAATGGGCTATCTTTTTGATATGTTGGATAAAGCAAACGGGCAAAATTGCCAAGCTACAAATCTCCTCAAGACTTTTAGCGGTTATCGCGAGGCTTCCAAACTAGGGTTATTGGAAGAAAACCTCACAAACAAAGCCCTCTCAGCGGCTATTCAATCTGTCAATCGGTTTGTGTTGAACCAAGTCGCCAATGACCATCGTGCCATCAGCCCCGAGTCAGACGAACTTGATCAAAATCTTGCCACCATTGCATCTGAATCGATTCGATGCATGTTCTGCCGAAACGAGATCATCCGACCAGGCAACGCCTTTGCCAATGAGCTCATCTACCAAGCTCCAGATATAAAGCAAGCTCGACGAAGCGCACTGATGAAATTTTCTACCATTTTGAAGACCAGCATCGAAAGGGAAACACAGAACCGAGGCTGGTGCAACCATTGCAGACGTTACCAGCAAGTCGCAATTCGGAGGACAGTGCATCGCATGCCTCCCGTGTTGATGCTGAATACAGGGCCCACGAATCATTTCCGTCACCTTTGGGCTACTCCAGGATGGTTACCTGAAGAATTGGGAATTATTGTTGAAAATGGCCAGCTGCACTGCTTCGAAGGCGACGACCTTCGCAATCGCATACAGAACAAGACCCCCGGGCTAACAGTGTACGAGTTGGTTGGTTTGGTGACCGAAATTGACATTACGGAACACCAGAAACCACATCTAGTCTCCTTTATCAATGTCAGCGTTTCTGCCCGTCAATGGGAAGAGAAAAATAGATGGCACCTGTTCAACGACTTTTTGGTCACAGAAGTCACAAAAGAGGAAGCACTGAAGTTTACAGATACTTGGAAGATCCCCAGCGTTGTAGCATACCAAGTCAAGAGTGCCAGGCACAAGGTTGACGATACGTGGAAAGAAAAACTGGACACTACATTGCTGTTCCACGAATGGTCCATGAAGTATGTTTCTTCTATTATTTGCAATAAAAATGCACAAGTGTACTGACAATATCTAGCGGGGGCCAAATCATTGATTCTTGCCACATTCTCACACCGCAGGAACGACCTCAAACAGGCACACCAGTTGCTCTGGACACCGAATTTGTGGACTTGGAAAAAGCGGAGATCGATGTCAAAGCCGATGGCTCTCAGGAAATGATTCGGCCGAGCAAAAGCGGTCTCGCTCGAGTGTCAGTGCTGAGAGGTTCGGGACTACATGAAGGAGTCCCCTTCATTGACGACTATATAACCATTAAAGAAACGATTGTTGATTATGTGACCCAGTTTTCCGGCATCAAGCCAGGAGACTTGGATCCTCGAACCAGCCAACACAATTTGGTTCCTTTGAAGGTGGCCTACAAGAAGCTGTGGGTGTTGCTGAACCTGGGCTGCATCTTTGTAGGTCATGGTCTGGCGTCGGACTTTCGCAAAATCAACATCCAAGTACCCAAAGCACAGACCGTGGACACACAGTACCTCTTCTTCCATCCGGCTAAAAACCGTCGATTGAGCCTGCGATACCTGGCATGGGCGGTATTTAAAGAGTACATCCAAGAGGAAACACCCGACGTGACCGAGGGCCACGACTCAATCGAAGACGCTCGCATGGCTCTACGCCTCTGGAAGAAGTTCCAAGAATACGAAGACGCAGGCATCGTCAACCAGATTCTCGAAGAGATTTTCTCCCAAGGGTTCAAACTCAGCTTCCGACCGCCTCAACGAAACGGTAATCCGGCCGTTGTTGCTCGTCCGGGGACAGCCGTCACTGCTGCTAATAACTCTACAAACGCCAGCGGACGCAACACGCCCGATCTCTCGAACAACAATGTCACTTCTGCGGCTGGGAACAGCACTCCATCTACTCCGCGCCAGGCATTTAGACGGGCGAATGCGTTGACTCCTAGCAACGGGACTTTTGGTGCTCCTGGTCAGCCGGACTTTTTGGGCGGGAGTCCGTTGCGATAGGGAAATTAGTAGTATATATACACATATATACCGGGAAGCAGAAATAACATTGAAGCGATTCTTTGTTAATTATTATTTACTACTTTGCTTTTATGTTTTTTGCTGTTCAGGCGCACATCATTCTTGGATGGCTGTGTTGGTTCTAGCCTCTCGTGACATGGTGATACGAATTGAGCACTAGATAAATCAATCAACAAAAAGATCCTTTTATTTTCAATTGTTACAGTAGAATCTATAGTTGAATTCGTAATTATCCACCTACTTTGACAAGGCGAGGTCCTTGAGTTCCTTGAAGTTCTATAGAGTATGTTAGTAACTTTCTTCTTTTTCAAACTGTAGCAGAATGGGTGCCTTACAAAGGTGCCAAATCCAGTCACCGCATCCCAACCTTCCTTGGCCGGGAAACCAGAAGTGTTGCATCCAAAGGACGAGCCACTGGTAATATCGGTGAATGTCTTGTGGGCCTCGGCGTACAACCATGGGTTGAGGAAGCCCAACGGACGCTTGCCGGCTGCAACCAAGGCATCGTTGACTAGGGTGATTACACCGGCTGCCGCTGGCGTGGCGGCGCTGGTTCCGTCGACTCCATGGACCGTACCGTTCCAAATGACGGCGAAAGCGCGTCCCTGGGCGGCGATATCGGGGTAACCGCGGCCGTGCTTGTTGTAAAGTCCGTGGTGCAGACCCTCAAGCCCCTTGACATATTCCTTGACGGTGTGTTCTTGATACAGGGGGCGCTCGAAGTAGTTGGAAAAGCCACCGCCGCCGACATAGCCATTGCGTTCGTTGAAAGCCACGACTTCAGGCTTGAAGTCCATGGTTGCTCCAACACTGGTGACGTATGGGCAGCCAGTGGGGAATTCAGGGATGAATTCGGTTCTGTTCCTGCCATCGTTCGAGATGCAAGTTCCGTTGCTGCCAACGCCAGAGTCACCGCTAGCGAAAAGGACGGTGACACCTCGGGCTCCAAGAGCAGCAAATCGCTTGCATACCGAATGAGCGTACGAACGTGGAACGGTTTGCTCTTCGTCGCCATAAGAGGTAGAGATGGTCTGCGGCAGGACAGAGTCTGACTGGCTCGAGACGAAGTTCAGCCAGGTAGCATAGGGTTCATTCGTGTCGCTATCACTTCCTACAGATGGCTTGAATGGAGGGCTTCCACCTGTGTTGTATGTATACACTTTGGTGGGATACGAGATACCAATTATAGTTTCGGCATCAAGGTTAGCCTCAATGTCCTTGCCGGAGTCGAGTTGCTCTGGAGTATCCGGGGTTTGCTGGTCGTTTCCGTGGTTGACAATAAACGTGGTAAAGTTGAACCCCTTGGCTTCTGGCCTGAAAGTGTTGATGTAAATGTTGACATCCGAGTGATTGGCTGTCTCGTTTAAGAAATTGTTAATGCCAATCTTGTTCTTGCCATGGGCCTGGGGAGTGTAGTCAACAGTTCCATAAAGAGTACGAAGGCAGAGCGGTGTGACCGAGCTGGCATTGCAGACAGTATCGACGGTTGGGTTCTCTACTTGTGCTTCTGCAACGGCATTTATGGGAAACGACGCCAGCTCATCGGCAATCTTGAACTGTCTTCCTTCCTGGCGAGGACGGAAGAAAGAAGTCGTCGGCTGGATTGACTCGATATGGTCGTGAAGGTGTTCAGGCAAAGACCACTTGGGTGTGCGAACCAGCTGGGTACCATCCTCGTGCTCGTAAACAGAGTACTTGGTGTTCAAAAGGCGCTCAACTTTGTCGACAGGAAGAGTCACAGTAAACCAGTCCTTGGAGGGAGTGTAGTCGAGACCATTGACGTCTACACCGTGGCTATTAAGCCACTCCTCAACTAGGTCCAAGGTTTCATCTGTAGGCCTAACCAAGTCATGGACCTCTTCCTGGCTGAGATGTTGTCTATAACGAGGATGTCCCGGTGTGGAGACTATATGTATAATAGATGTTAGTCAACTGCGAAACACAGGTGGTACAAAATTCGCCTTGCCTTCATATAAAGATTTCTCCAATTCATCGAAGCGACTTTGCTTCAACGCAAAATGAAGCTCAACGCGGTGGCTTTCAGGAGCCGAACCAACGACATTCCAGCCACGAGGCACATGATGAGTCTCCTTCACCTGGTAGGTAGAGCCCAATGCAGGGACTGCCCAAGCAAGCAGAGCTGCAGATTGCGAGAACTTCATAGCGACGTGTCTTCGAAGGCCCTAGACGCTGTGTTGGGAAGAAGGATCGAGGTCGACACCTTTTTGGGAGGGGGCGACATAAGATTAAATAACAATAATTGAACTCTCCATGGCGAGAACAAGACCCCGGAGCTCGCCATTCAGACTAGCTTGTCATTTATGATTTCAATTGATCATGATTGTCTGATTGGTGAGGCGGTGAAAAATGGGGTCTTGTGCTCCATCCGGCGTTGGAAAATCAGTCGATGTAACCAAACAGCGCCCAGGGCCTGAGTTTAGCGGTCAGGATCGCAAATAGCCTTCGGACTTGGACCGTTGGAGCGTACTTAGCTGCCTAAATAGTAAATCCTAGGCGTTAGTCTTCAGCTGCTATTTCCAGCTGCCGGTTCCAGTTAGCTTGTTGATAAGGCCGAAGATGGCCCTTAGCATTCTAGGAGAGCCATGGTTAAACAGTCGCCAGTCGTATTCAATTAGACAATAGAAGAATGGTGAGAAGGTATTATTGAGCTTGTCAAAGACCTGAGTAATTAGCGATTTGACAAAATAATGAAAGAAGCAAGTTTGCGTACGGAGAGTTGTGAGAGCATCTCCCATTATGACGTGGGCGGGGAGCGCCAAGCTTCGCGCCTTCCGCAACACCAAACACACTGAATCGGCAACATATTGTTGTTTCTCTCCTGGACATCACTCCGAACTCGACATCGACGGCTGAATATAGCCCGATTTACTGGACTTCGATTGCTCCAACACTAGTGGCACACTGATACAACTATATCGCTATTCACCTCAACACAGTTGTTGTGATATTCAGTTTCCCCGCTTCAAGTGCCCCGCGTGTGCCGTAAACGATGTCGCGCCATCGAGTCAAGTCACTCGAATACGACGACGATGATTTCGATGAAGAATATGACGAAGCAGACCCCGAAGAACAAGAAAAGCTTGAGGCATACACAAAGGAGGTACTCAACGAGCTTCGCACCGGGCAGCCGCCGGTGACCGCGTCGCGAGAGGAGGTTCAAGAGGCCCTCTGGCATTACTACAACGACGTACCGAAATCAGTAAACTATTTGCGCGGTATGATTTATACACGGATTCGGTGTGTACACCGCTAATATGGACTATTTTGCTAGGTAAAAAGGTGAAGGAGGCCAAAAAGGAAACGGCGCCTACAACTAAGTCGAAGATAGGAGGGGGTAAGTCTTTTTATTTGCTGCTTCATTCATTCAACTCCATGTGTTTTTCTACACCACACTTGAAGGATGGCCAGACTCAGATGCCTTCACAAAAACGAGTTTCAACCGTCCAGTCTAGTCAAATTATGTAGGTCTTACCCTTTTGCTTGCTTTGACCTTTTCCACTGACTTCGTCTCTGCAAGTGGGATTTCTTTTTCTAACAGACCTGTCATTTCCAGTATATCCTATGGACACTGTATATCATTCTTCTTGTCCGGTACCCTTTTCAGCCGCCGAATTCTTTCGCGATGCACCTTGGTTGAATATTCCGCTGGATCGAAAGGCAGACATTATCGTGGAACCATTATATCCGCGACTAGGCTTGCTTGGGGGTGCTCCGGAGGGCAAGATGTCCAAATTAGCTGCTCTTGCCGCAGCACGGAAAAAGAAAGAAAGCGAAAAGCCCGTTGTTGCACCTGAACAACCATCAAACGCAGAGCAATCTGAGAACAAGTCGACGCAACGCTCGTTGGCAGAACGATTAGCTGTCAACTCTACTAAGGTTCCCGAAAAGGCGGGAGGAATTTCGGCGCTCAGCAAAGAGAGTCGTCTAGGAAGCCGTCTTTCAAAGCCAAGGAGCCCCCCGGTTGCTCAGGATCACAATGAAGAAACGGTTTTACGGCCACCCGTGGACAAGGACATACCTACACCGAAGCCGTCACAACAGCAGCTGGACGATGGTGCTAATTTGCGTGCACCCCCTTCGACTTTTGCAAGCGCGATTGTCGGGGATGGAAACTATCTTTCGACATCTGAGCCTGGCCATCTATGCAGCAACAAATTTGATGTCATGCAAGTTTACGGACAGGATTTTACTGAAGCTTTTGACTTTGTAGGACCTAGTCCCGATGATGTCGTGATCAATGCGCAGAGTGCATCCAAAGGTTTGCCTATTCGAGGAATGAGATGATCCGGGCGCCCATTGACAAATGACCAGGCCTCAAATCAAAGCAGGCTGTATCATCAAAAGGTTCTGGTGCTAAGAAAAGCACAACTGATATATCAGGTGGCATGAAAGCCCTGAGCGTGGAAGAACCAGTGAAGGTGAAAAGCAAGAATCTCAACGTTTTAGCAGAGTACGAAAAGTCACACCAGAAAAAGGCGGCAAATTTTGTGGTTATTGGTAAGACCATTATTTTTATGACTCGATTCTAGGGTTTGTTCAGTTATTGACACATATTGCATGACAGGCCATGTAGATGCCGGAAAGAGTACGCTCATGGGGCGTCTACTCGCCGACTTAAATGCAATTGATCAAAGAACGATGGATAGATATCGCCGCGAAGCTGAGAAGATTGGCAAAGGCTCTTTTGCTTTTGCATGGGTGTTGGATCAGGGTTCGGAAGAGCGTGCCCGAGGTGTTACCATTGACATTGCAACAAACAAATTTGAGACGGATAAAACGCAATTCACAATTGTTGACGCACCGGGCCACCGTGACTTTATACCGAACATGATTGCTGGGGCGAGCCAAGCAGATTTTGCCGTTCTTGTAATTGATGCAGGCACGGGAAACTTTGAGTCTGGGTTGAAAGGTCAAACTAAGGAGCATGCTCTCCTTGTCCGAAGCATGGGTGTCCAGAAAGTTGTGGTTGCGGTCAACAAAATGGATTCAGTATCCTGGTCTAAAGACCGATTCGACGAGATTGAACAACAGATCTCGTCTTTCCTCACAACAGCAGGGTTCCAAGCTAAAAACCTATCATTTGTTCCTTGCTCAGGTTATCATGGCGACAACATCACCAAGAGCAGCACTGACCCAAACGCCTCGTGGTATAAAGGTTCTCTTCTGATCGACGAACTCGAGACATCGGAGCCTTTCTCTCATTCGCTTGACAAACCCCTGCGCATGACAATTGGTGACGTGTTTCGCGGGGGTGTCCAGAATCCGCTCTCGATTTCAGGACGCATTGATGCTGGTAGCTTTCAAGTAGGGGATTCGCTTCTGGTCATGCCCAGCGGCGAGTCCGCTTTGATCAAAGGCTTAGAAAAGGATGGGGAGCCCAGTGACTGGGCTGTCGCAGGGCAAAACGTTACTATTCATCTTGCGAATATTGACCCCGCTCATCTGAGATCTGGAGACATTGTCTGCAGCCCTACCTCGCCAATTCAAAATATACGAACATTCACTACCAAGGTGTTGGCATTTGATCACCTGATGCCGATGCAGGTAGACGTACACCGAGGCCGCCTACACGTATCGGGCCGTATTAGTCGGTTGGTGGCCACATTAGACAAGGGTTCAGGGGCTGCGATAAAGAAGAAGCCAAAGATCGTTTCTCCGGGCACAGTTGCAAGGATTGTGGTAGAGATGGACCAGCCAGTTCCTCTTGAGGCGCCTGGACGAGTCGTACTTCGCGCAGCTGGAGAAACCGTGGCGGCTGGGTTACTTGAATAGGCATTTAGAAATTGGCTGCAGTGTAGCGCTACAGTATAAATCATATAAAATTCAACTGATACGAGGGTTGAGCATACATTTCTTTGGCAAAATTTGAAAACAGCAAGATCACCTGAACATTGAAACTGACATGAAGCCATTCGGCTTCTGGCACAACCATTTATCCGGCCTGCATGAGGCAGGTACGACCGGTGACTTCTCCTTCCATTCTTGATATTTCAGAACGTGTTCCCTCAGATAGACAATTCCATTGCACTGAGCATCTGAGCTGGACCTTGGAATAGGCCGTTCAACAGGCAATCCGAGGGGACATGGAACTCAGGCCGGGCCATCAGTTCGACTCTTTGAGCCATAGTGTAGCCGCCTATGATGATTCCGATTCTGATCCGAACAGCGACGGCACACGTTGGGATGATCATGCAACTCTCTCCAAACTTCTTCCTAGTGACCGACCTATGCCGGAGTTCAAGTCTCAACCAGCTGTCCGTCAAGAGGCCACGGCAAAGTGCTCAACGATAAAAGCACATTGACTAGACTTGTAAGGTTCGGAGAGCCCTCAGGTGGTAAATTTACCTATCCTATCATGAAACGCCGCACCAAGGAGAACGCGGAGGCGCTGTGCAAGGCTGAAAGTCATCTGGATGCTTTCTGGAACAGTCTTGACCGGGTTATGTTCGCTAAATCTGGCGATTTGCGTGACACAGCTGTTCGGAACCTCCTTTCCCAACCACGCATCTTACGGCGCACTCGAGAGTGGGTTGAGCCGGAAAAAATCAAGCCTGTAGTATCTACACGGGAAAACTTAGGCGAGATCGATGTTTATGCGTCATACAAACCGTTTTCTCAGGTCTATTCTGGCCTCCCGGCAAGAACACTCGACGTTGCGCAGCCCAAGACCAAGGCCAAAACCCGCGGAACACCACGACCACCCCCGAAACCTGTCACTGAAGCTGAAATGGTTTTGCCGCCCAATCCCGTTGATGGCCATCCCGTGTTTTCCGTTGATTCGCGTGCCTTCAAGGTCTTCCGGGCAATCTTCTTCAACCCAGCTGTGACGTCCTCGCGTGGCGAAGTTCCGTGGAATGACTTTTTGCATGCCATGAGCTCAGTTGGCTTCACGGCCATGAAGCTTTACGGGTCTGTCTGGCAATTCCAGCCGGGTCGACTGGATGTTGATAGAAGTATTCAATTCCACGAACCCCATCCCCGAGGTAAATTGCCCTTTACAACCGCCCGACGGTATGGTCGTAGGCTTAATATGGCCTACGGTTGGTTTGGAGGAATGTTTGTTCTAGGCGAGAAGTGAGATGGGCTAGTGATCACTCAAGGCTTTCGGTCTTTATTTAACACACATCCCCTAGATATGTCAAGATACCAAGTCAATAGTGTTATAATGCTATATAGTAAAGAGGCTGAGACAGTGATTTTCACTCAGTTTCCCATGGGACCATCAACAACTCGATATGTTAACTCTCTATATAAACCATTTTATTGTTGAGTCTGGTACATACGACCATAGGGTGTGGAAAACAGGGCTTCCCGTCCGCTCAGCCGTACTTAAGCCACACGCCGGCT